>VXBZ01000967.1:57356-84121 GCA_013399135.1 Heliornis fulica | reverse complement strand
GTGGGTGGCGCTGCCAGGAGGGACCACTGCCAGGACTGGTGTTGTCCCAGCGACAGCCAGGGTGGTCCGGGATGGGGTGTCAGGGTGCATCTCTCTCCCCAGCTCCCTGTATATGAGCTCCCTGAGCCCTGTGTACCCCCCCAAATAAAGGCCTTGAATGGTGCAAACTTGCCCCTCCGCCCCTGCTCTGAGCACCCTGCGGTGCCACCCTGTGCGCCGCAGCCAGGCGTTTCTGGGCATCAGCATGTCAGGGATGCTGGCACCCATCTTGCTGCAGCACAAGGACAGGATGTGGTGCGGTGCTGCCTGCCCGCAGTGGGGAGAACGTGCTGGTGGCACCTGCGTCCCTGCAGATGGATGAGATCTGCTCAGCACAGTGGCACTTTATTGCCACAGGGGGTTCTGTTGGAGAGAGGGTGCCACAGCCACTTCCACCCAGCGTCACCCACTGGTTGGGCCTGGGGCATGTGTCTCCTCGGGGAACATCACCAACGCTTGTCCATCACACAGGAAAAATGTCCCTGTCACCCATGGGTAGGGGCACTACCTGAGGGTACCAGGCACTACATGCAGGGGTGTCCCTCGTGGATGGCTTTCCACTGCACTGCCAACTTCTGCCTTTCCCACCAGGACATCCCCTTTGGTCCCATCAGGAAGCCTGGGCTCCTCTGGCGTGATCTGGGTCAGGCAGCCCTGCGGGGAAGCTGTGGGAGGTGTCGCCTTTGCTGGCTGCGGCCCCGCTCAGATGTCATCCTCTGTCACCAGGCAGTAGAAGTCTGTGCGGGCGCCGTAGTTGCGCAGTCCCAGGTCCGAAACGTCGAGGTCAGGTCTCTGGCTATCCCGCGCCTGGGCGTCCTCTGTCACGCCAGCAGCCGAAGCTGTGGGACCGCGGATGCGGGGGGGTGGGGGGCTTCCAAAAATATACCCTCGGAGGCCTGGAAGGGGCAGGGAGAGGGGTTTTAGGCAGTGGGGAAGGGGCTGGTTCCAGCCCTCTGCTACGGGAGGGTGTCCTGCGGCACACACCGTCCCCCCGCCCAGGAGAAACAGTGGGGGACAATGACCTGTACCGAGGTCCCCGTCTGGGTGGAGGTCTCCACCACCATCCAGGTAGGTGCTGTGCAGGATCAGCATGGGGTCCTTGTCCTCCTGCAGCTGGGTCTGTGGGTCCCCCATGGTCCCCTGGAAGGAAACCTTGCGGGGCAGGGCCAGGCACAGCTCCTTCCAGAAGTCTGATGACGGGGTCTGCATGGGACAGGGTGGAGATGAGCTGATTCAGGACCACTGACAAGCCAAGCCCAGCCCCACACAGTGCTGTGGAGGGGGGGTTTTGTGGGGCTCAGCTTGCTCTTGGCAGTGCTGGGAGCTCAGCCAAGTAGCAGGCTGTTCTCTTGGCATGGCAGTGTGCCCAAGCACCAGTGGAGAAACCGGCTGGACCTGCTGAAACGCTGCTGAGGGCCCCAGCTCCCAGCCTGCCCTGGAGAAGGCACCTTGGCCAAAACTCTGCTCTGAGCCCTACGCCTTCATACTGGCATCTCGGCCAACCCTGGAGTGTCACGGTGCTGCCGAGAGCAAGAGCGTGGGGAGGGCGAGTGCCTGGCTCTGGGACTGTCCCATGGGGTGTTTCAAAACTGCCTCTGAAAGATGAGAGCTTCAACCTGTGGCTTTAGGAGCAGCCCTGGAGTGTCATGGGGAGCTGGGGGTGGAAAGGGGGGAGTGTGCTGGCAGGAGGTCCTGCTCAGCTCTCACCATGGAGCCCGCTCGCCACACCAGCAAGGTCACTGTGTTCCGGTGCTGCTTCAGCAGGCTAATGGCAGGGTGGGTGATCTCCCGGTACTGGCTCTCGAAGACGATGAAGATGGGTTTCTTGGAAAGCTCCAGCAGCCTCCAAAGGCCTTCCCTGCAGGACAGACGCATGGCAGGGTGGGCGAGGGGACCCCCAGCTCCTCCTCCTGGAAGCAGGCAGGAGCTGCTCTTACCTGAAGCTGCTGTTGCACCAGTCTTGCTCCAGGTACGCAACAGAGAGGACCACAATGAGACGCCGGCATCGGCTCACATTCATGATGAGGTCGGCTGAGGGCTCTGCAGACAAAGGGAATTTAAGCCCCCCAGGTGCTGGTGTGGCCCCTCTGCCCAACCCTGCAGTGGTCTGGTCCCTACCTGAGTTGGGTAGGATGGTTTGCTCATCCAGGAAGAGCTTGTAGCCGTAGCGGTTCTCAAGCTGCGGCTTCACAATGAAGTGGACAAACTTTCGGTCATCGGGGGCGGCGGCGTGGGAGATGTAGGCGTCATACAGCTTCCCATCTGGGGAGAGCCCCGGCAAGCAGGGTGGGGTGTAACGGCAGAGAGGGCTCTGCGTGTCAGCAAGACCCTGGCCCAGGGGAGGCTTTTTGTTCTCCCGAGGCGAGAACCACCTCCGTGCCCTTCTCACCGTTGATCTCCAGCTCGCCGTAGCGGTCCCGATACCAGAGGAGCACACGCAGGCGGCATCGGACATAGAGCGTGGCCAGGAGCACGAGGAGCACCAGGACCAGGAGGGCTGCCAGCACCGCGGGCACGTGCCCTGCTGCCTCTGCAAGGATGGAGAAGGGCACCATGAGCATGGCTGGTGGCCCCCCGCCCAGGTTCTCTGGGTTTGGGGTGGGTTCACACCCAGATGCGCTGCCCTGGGAGGTGCGGCGATGCCCCTGACACCCTCCTTGATGGTCCCCGTGACTCCTGCCCCTTTTCTCTGTCCCCAGCTTGCCCCTACCTGCTCGCCGTAGGGTGAAGGTGGCGGTGGCGTTGCTGACCCAGCAGGCAAACACCCCAAAGTCGGCATCGTGCGTAAGGTTGAGCTGCAGGACGCTGGCGAGGAGACGCTCCGAGGCATTTTGGCCAAACCTGGGGGGAAATGAGGCCCACGTGGGTTGGACCATGCAGCGACCCGGACAGCTGGACATAGCCCCGGGAGAGGTCCTTACCAGGCAGTGTCCTGGCTGCTCTTGCTGCCCAGCCACTGCCCGTCTTTGGTCCAGGCAGGGACGGGCTCGCAGTGCTCGGCGGCTGCCCAGCGCACGGTGCAGTTCAGCACTATCTGGCTCCCCAGCACCAGGTCCAGTGTCTCATTGGCAGCCGGGACGAGGATTTCGGGGGGCACGCTGCAAAGGTCTAGAGGTGCAGCAGGAAGGGGGTGTCAGATGTGAAAGCTGATACAGCTCCCACCTGGGGCAGGCAACTCCGGTAGCCATCCCGGCTTCCCCGGAAAAACAAGTTCTGCTGTGGGTTGCTGGCAGCAAGTGAGACTTGCAGCTGTTTTGGAACAGGCCGAGCTGGTTTTCAGAGCTGGGATGGACCCTCGCCCACCCCAGGACCCCCTTTTGCAGATGGAGCCTTGATCTCCCAGCCTACCTGCCATGGCGTGCTCAGGCGATGTGCGGGGCGGTTACCGGCATTACCAGCTGCAACAGGACGGCCCCTGTGGCGCGGCGTCTTCCAGTGGGGGCAAAGTCCACCTGCCACCCCCCGCTGGGCCTGGAAGAGGGACGGGATTCGGTGCTGTGAGCACGGGACACTCCCAGGACGGGCAGGCTTGGGCAGCAGCCCGGCTGTCCCCATTGCTCCCCACAGCCATTCGGGATGGCAGTGTGGTGGGTGGGTGAAGCCAAAGCCGTGTTGCGGTCACGGCTTGGTGGCTGTGGTGTCACCCGCCCTCCCCACGCAGGCTAGCTTTCCCGACCGTGAATTTATGCGCTGGGGGGAGGCGATTAATGACCAACTAGGGGCTGCAGGACTGTGGGTTTGGCTCAAACCAGAGCCTGACGAGGGGAGATGAGTCTTGGCTCAACTGTGGGGCACGCAACTGTAGCGAGCTGTCCCCGTGGCTGCCCCTGTGGGGGTCAGCAGGACCCCTTTGTGGTGCCGGCCCTCCGTCCTGGCTGCAGTGCTGTGGGGGTGGAGCATGGTCAGTAGCAGCACTGGGCAAAGGGAAGCAGAGCTCCGTCGCCAAACACCCGCAGAGCCCCCAGTGCCGGCGGCACGTCCGCTGGGGCTGAGGTGGGAATAACAAGGACGTCATGTTTCTAAATGCATCCAGGGTAACCGCTGGGGCCGGGGGGGAGGGAGAGGGGAGGGCGTGAAAATCCCTCTCTGCTGCCTCTTTGCCCCAGAGATTCGCAGCGCTGGGTTGCAAACTGGTTTTGGGTCACAGGAGGGTGGTGGAGACTGGGCTTGTCCCTGGGGAGAGCATGTCAGTGGGGTCTGCTCCTTCACGGGACAGCGATGGGTCTGACAGGGCAGCCCTGGCGCCCAGCGTGGGGAGATCTGTGGGTCAAGGGACTCGAGGGACGGGAAAGGGCAAGGGGGTGTTACACCAGGGTGGCAGGGGGCTTCCTCTGCTCCTCCAGCTCTGCTTGGCCCTGCTCGGTGGGTTGCTCACACGATGCTGGAGGCTGGAAGTGAGGAACCCTGACAAGGTGTGGGGTACCCAGAGAGCTTGAGCCTCACCGAGAGGCCCAAGGACGCCACCGTGCTGGGGTACGAAATGGCGTGGGATGCCCAAAGGGGAGGGAGGAGCGGAGGTTAAGGGGCAGCAGCACATTCATGTTCCCTCCAAGAGCAGAAGACGGTGGTTGGGGCTGCGGCAGCCTCCCCAAGCTCGGCCATGGGACAGGGAGGAGGGCAGGGAGGCAGGGCTGGGTGCAGGGGCTCGAGCGGGGCTGCAGAGCCGGGGGGCTGAGGGCTGGCTGAGCCCCAGGATGCGGGAAGGGAGGTGGAGGAGAGCTGCATTTACCTTCGGAGCTTCCTGCGGTGCCCAGGCCACAGGTTTCCAGCCAGCTGCCTCCCTCCAGCGCCACTCCAGCTGACCAGACCCGCCGGATCGGTGCTTGGATATTTTTTTTTTTAACTATTATTTTTCTGGAAGTAATTTCTCTATTTCCCCCTTTGCAGGCTCAGCCCCTGCCCTTCTCCAGGCTCTCCTGCTGTCGCCCCAATCACTGGGCGCCAGGCCTGCGAGAGGGGTTGGCTGTCCCGCCCTCCTGCTGCTCCACCTCCATCTCCACCTGAACCTGTTGGGGAAAAAAAATTAAATAACTCTGGCTTTAGGGGAGGGGAAAAGGAAAAAAATAGAGAGGATAAAAGGCAGGGGAGGGCAACCCACCCAGCCTGCTGGTCCAGGGGGAGCCCAAGGGAAACCCTCTGGTTCTCCATGGCTGGAAAAGCCTGTGGAGGTGTTGGGACAAGATGAAACCTGCACCCAGCACTCGCTGCCACCGGTAACACCGAATGCCTGGGCCACGGCGCAGCCAGGGGCTTGTGTTGGAGTGTGCCTAGGGATTTTGGGGGGGTGTGTGCTCAGGTCTGCATTGTGGGGTCATGATTATTTGAGCACTGGCAAACTCAGTACTCTCAGGCTATGTGAAGATGATTTATTGACAGGGGAGGCTGGGCAGCCAGTGCCTGTGCTCCTGGGTGTCTTGAGGGCTGTTTCCTTCTCCTCCATGAAAGAAAAATCCTCCTTGGAAGTCAAGACCAGTGCCATGGGTGACTTCATCAGGCTGTGGGAAGCCGGGCTGTGGCCCCAGCAGCTGAGGGTTTGTGGCCAGTGCAGAGGAGGTGATGGTGCACAGCATGGGCTGCACTCATAGCAGCAATACCACCTGGCACCACAGCCAGCCTTGATGCCCAGGAGAAACACCAAGCTGGCCCACAGCCACTGACCAGCCAAAACATCATCACTTTGGGGCCTGCAGCGGCTTTGTAGGGTGACTGCTGCAAGAAACAGCTAAAAGCTTCTCTGAGGTCCATCAAAGTAAATACCAGCTGGGCTTTCAAGACCAAGCTCAGCTGTGGACAAGGTTGAGCCAATCAGCGCTGGTCACAGGCCTCTGGGAATCTCATTTTAGAGAGAGAAAACCACAAACAGCTGTACTCTGCCACCAGAGAAGGAAGTGAGAAGATGTGAGAAACTCTGCAGACATCAAGGTCAGTGACGGGGGGAGAAGGAGGTGCTGAGAGAAGATTCCCTGCAGCCTGTGGAGAATACCATGGTGAAACAGGTGTCCCTCCACAGCCCATGGAGGATAAAGAAACCACACTTGTAGCCCATGGAGAGTCACCTGTGCTAGGCAGGAGCCCACCATGGAGCAGGTGGAGGAATATGGAAGAATCTGTGACCTACACTGGAGCAAGCCCCTGGCAGGACTTGCAGCCTACAGAGAGAGGTAAGAGGCAGAGAGAGAGATGGAGGCCTTTGATGGAGCAGGTTTTCTGGGGGGGCTTGTGACTCTGTGAGGGACTAGGCTGGAGTCAGCTGTCTGGGACTGAGAGACATTATGAATTTCTAGCAGTGACCCACACTAGGGCAGTTGGTGAAGAGCTGAGGCCCTGTGGGAGAGGACTCACGTGGAGAAGGTCATGGAGGACTGTCTCCTGTGGGTGGGACCCCACACTAGCAGAGGGAAGAGGTGAGAAAAATGCTGTTTTAGAAGCTGTTTGTACTCCTCATTACCTGACTCTGGTTTCTCTGTGCATAGTGTAATAAATTAGAGAGATTTCTTGCCTTTCTTCTATGTTGAGTCTGTTTTGCCTGTGACACTAATTGCAGAATGATCTCTCCCTGTCCTTATCTCAACTCCCAATGCCTCTCAACAGGTATTTTTCTCCCCTGTCCAGCTAAGAGGGGAGTGATAGAGTGACTTTGGTGGGAGTCTGGCCTCCAGCCAGCCAGGATGGATTGCTTCAGTTCCTGCTAGCTACTTGGTGGCTTTCCACATGATGGGAGTGAAGTATTGAGGTGGAATTAACCCTGGTGCCTGTCTCTGCAGCACAGACTGGGGGATGTCACCACCGGGACAGTCACCTGCTGGTCTCGACCATAGGATACAGCCCCTGCAGACCCACCATCACCTGGAAGAACCTGCACCAGGACACTGGGGGATGCTGACAGTGTTACGGGCTCCTCAGAGGAACAGCTGTGACCCTGACCTGTGCTTCAGCAGAGTGGGCAGCAGCTGGCAGCCACACATCTGGGCTATCCTCTGGCTCTGCATCTGACAACCCTGTCAAAATCCTCTCAAGCTGAGGCTGTTGCCTTCAGATTGTCTGCAGCATGGGGCGGGGGGGGGTTGGGGGGGGTGGGCTTGTGACATCTGTCTTGCCTGCTGATGTCTGTCCTGCCACACCCCAGCCCAAGGTGAGTTCTGAGGCAGGAATGGTTCCCTGTGAACTAGCAGGTGAACGGAAATACCTGTGCAGTGCAAGCTTGCTGAGAGCCGGTTCATTTAACAGCATGAACCTGATGAGATTTAAGCTGCCATGCAACTGCGTTTCCAGGCCATCGATACTCTACGAACTGCTTCCAACTCCCAGAAACCAGCATGTGGCCACAGGACGAGGTGCCACCTAGAAAGAGACCTTGAAACACAAGGAAGAGGCACAGTGGGACTCTCTGCCCCTCCGAGTGAGCTGGAAGCGGCGTGGCCTCTCGCGATGCATGCGGCTCTCGTGGTGCTTAGTGCGGCCGCAACCAGTTTAATCACGGGAAGGAGCATCGCTGTGCAGACGTCCATGCTGCAGGGTGACTCTAGCCACAGCAGGACTCCGACCGGTCTGCCCGTTAATTAACGGGAATGAGACACATCAGCCCTAATGAAAGACTTGTTCCCGACCCGTGGTACTCGTGCTCACTTATCTGGGTTGTTCTGGGTTGGCAGGGTGGCTGTCACTGCTGTGGCACCCATATCTCACATGGTTTATCCCCCAAGACTGGGAGGCAGGTACTGCTGTTCTATAGAGGCTTCACAAACTGTCTGAAAGTTTCCAGTTCTTAGGAAGGAAAAAGGTTTGAAAGGTTTGAAATGCTCGAGTGGGTTTGCCCTGGAGTTTACAAGGACCACAAGACAGTTGGAAGTGGAGCTGCGCTCACCTATTCCCTGCTCCTGCCTTCCTCATTAGTGGAGATTGGGAAACACTGAGCATAAAACTTTTTCTCTGTATATTTGCAAACCCAGCATGGCTGCGAGTGACTGATGTAAGGTGTGGGGAGCGCGGGGTGTCAAAGGGCTGTTTCTGTGCTCAGTGCTGGTGAAGTCACACCTTGAAGGGTGCGCGTTCACTCTTGGGTGGCGGTGAGCAAAAGCCTTTGTTCCCTGAGCACAGACAGCCACCTTGAGACAGTGAATCGCTAGAGGTCGACACATGGAGACTGAAACTGGGAGTGGGGATTGGTGGCAGTGGGGTGAGAGCCCTGCTCTCTGCTGAGACTGACCCCTTCTGGTTAGGGTGCCCATCCAGGCTGTGGCTGTAAGGGGAGAGGTGGGGGGGGTACCAGGCTGGCAGAGCTGGGTTTTGGCTTGTGTTTTGGTGCTGGAGCTCGCTCAGCTAGCCATACTGCTGGGGGTTTCTTGTCGCTCAGTATTCCTGTTCCCCCGGCACACTCCACACGTTGTTTTCCCAGCACGGATGGTCAAAGTGCCAACCTCTTCTACATGTCTTGCTGGCCAGGACCCGCTTCCACCCCAGCTCCAGGCTATGCACAGACACTTTGTCTCCAGCTTTTTGTCATGATCCACATTAAGATCAAGAAAAGGTTTGGGGGGAAAATTTCTTAGGGTGATGTGGGTGGCAAAGGAGGGAATTATAGCGGTGTGAATACAGTGACTCAGCTGCAGCTGAAGATCAAGCCACTCATGTTTGCCATAGTGCTATCTGATATTTTTAGTAACAATTTTAATGTTTATTTACAGTTTTGTTCGAGCCAGGCAAAGCTGTCAGGGTGCTTAGGGCAGACACCGAGGCTCGGCTGAGCACAGAGCAAAGTCCAGCAGGCCAACAACTGCATCTTCCCAGCATCCTTTGAAAGACCCGCAGCTATGCTGGGACAAAGATTGAGCTGGCCACGGTGAAAGAGTAAAGACTTGAATTTTCTGGTGGTGCAGGAGCAGGAAGGTCACTGAAGGTGAAGGAGAAAAGGGGCCAAAGTGCAGAGAAAGAGCCGGGGGTGAACGTGGAATAGGGAAACTGCCTTTTCCTGTGACGCCAAGGTGCGTGTCGAGGCCATGACTGATGAGGAAGTGAGGTCATCTGCAGACCAGCACTGTACTCGATGGTAGCTGGGTGTTGCACTGCGGTTTGTCCGTAGCACCAAAGTGCTTTGCTGGTGCCTCGGTGGGCTGGGAAGGCACCATCCCCAGCTCTACTATGGTGTCTTTCCTCCTCACGGCCCTGCAAGCTGGAAAGTGTCCCTCTACTGCAAAGCCACCGTCACATTATTGCTGCCCACTTGAAGTCCAGGCTCGATCACCACCTGGGTATGTGGCCCGTCTCCGCTGTGGTTCCTCCTGCACCCATGGCCCTGCCAGTCTTGGAGAGAGAGGGCTCACATCCATGTGTCTCGTTCACCTCGGGGAGTAGTGGCTACACCACGGTGGAGCACACCATCGCGCTGTGGGAGAAAGGAGTGTCACGAGAGGGAAGAGCCCAAATTGGGAAGCAATGGGGAGGGTGAGAATGGAGCCTTTTGTCAGGAGATGGAGGAGGAACAACGTGGTTTGTGGGAAATCCCTTGGTCAGCAGAACTCTGGCCATGAAGGACGGCAGCACCAGGCAGCCCAGCCTGTGGCTCTCCGCTACAAGGATTCTGTTTCCAGCCAAAATACTCCATTTAAAAAATTATTTTAAAGCTTAAATGGCCAATGTTGGCAAAATAACTCCTTGGGTTTACTTGGAGCTTTGCTTTTCTGGAAGGGAAACCCGAAGCCGAGCAGCGCCTGTCTCTGGTGTGCTCCAGTAGCAAATTGTCTGAGGTGGGACCTGTTTCACCAGCCCCGAGTGCCTAAAAGTGAGGTGGGGGCTGGCGCATGAGGCCACAGGCACGGAGGGAGGTGGATCCTCATTAGAAGAGATGCTCTGGCACCTCCTTTGGGCGTCACCCACCTCAGCTCTCTGCGAAGGTTGCTGTGTTTCCTCTCCAGGAATTTATTCTTGACTGACTGGGGGACATCGGGGACATACCAGGCTGCGATCAGTTTGACGCACAGAGCCACGTGCTGCGGAGAGCAGAGGGAGCCACTGTGGGCGGTGAGGCCTGGCCGGGGTGAATGGCATGCACCTGGCCCGTTTCCCCTTTCTGCTGTACCCTCCGTGATTGCCCCTGCCTCTCCGTGCACTCACCTCAAAGAGGATGAGGAAGGCAAGCCGGGCGGCGAAGATGTGCCAGAACTGGGCGGTGTAGCTGTAGTCGTCAGCGTTCCTGTAATCCCGGTACCTGCGGCACAGCACCATCAGTGCCAGCCTGGGCTCCCCCTGTGCCAGCTCACCCACCTACCCATTCCCCAGCTGTGGGCTGGGTGTCACATGAGGGGCTCCAAACCAGGGAAGGCTACCGAGTGATGCAATTGGGCCGCTGTTACCTGCACTCCTTGACCTCATCCGTCACAAAGTGTGGCAGCCT
The DNA here is from genome assembly GCA_013399135.1 of Heliornis fulica. Classification (NCBI taxonomy): domain Eukaryota; kingdom Metazoa; phylum Chordata; class Aves; order Gruiformes; family Heliornithidae; genus Heliornis; species Heliornis fulica. Next base: position 73,692 of record VXBZ01000967.1, on the reverse strand, counting down.
TTTGGGCACCTTGGTGTACTGATCAAAGTCCTGGATGTGGAAGATGGACAGGCTGTGGTTGATGTACCCACTTGAGCAGCTGCAGAGGGGGGAAAAAATGGTGTCTGCACAGGTTGGGGAAGGGTCCTCTTCTGTGCTGGGGGCTTGCACAGAATCACAGGAGGACCAGGTTGGAAAAGACCATTGGGATCATCAAGAACAACCATCCCTGTCCTCTCCTAAACCATATCCCTGAGCCCCTCATCTACCCATCTGTTAAATACACCCAGGGATGGGGACTCTACCACCTCCCTGGGCAGCCTGTTCCACACCCCAATTGCTGTGAAGAATTTCTTCCTGACATCTCATCTGAACCTGCCCTGGTGCAGCTTGAGGCCATTCCCCTTGTCCTATCACCTGTTCCTGGGCAGAAGAGACCATCGCCCACCTCTCTACAGCCTCCTCTCAGGTCATTCTAGGCAGGGAGAAGGTCTTCCCTAAGCCTCCTCTTGCCCAGACTAAACACCCCCAGCTCACTCAGCCACTCCTTAGAAGGTTTGTTCTCCAGACCCTTCCCCAACCTGGTTGCCCTCCTCTGGACCCACTCCAGGACCTCGATGTCCTTCTTGGAGTGAGGGGCCCAGAACTGAATGCAGCGTGTCCTGTCTTTGCAGGGTTGGGATGTCCTTCAATGGCTGCAGAGCCTCTCTGCCAGCAGCTTTCGTTCCTAAGGTTTCCCCAAGGTGTGGATTCTCTGGTGACTGCTTATACGGGTGAGCACGGCCTGGACCGCCCTGTTCTGGGGAAGCCAGCGGCCACCAGGGACTCTCCCTCCCCTCACTAACTACTGATTTTTCACAAACTCCAGGAAAAATTAAAGTCTGTGGCTCCTGCCCAGTTCAGCTGAGCTTGTCCAGTGAGCCCAGGCTTGGAGGGGTGGGAAACCCTCCCCTAGGCACCTTTCCCTCCACCCCACTGTGGGGGACCACTCAGGTGCCTTTGCGATGGCAGCACTGGGGCAGACGGGGATGCAAGTAGCAGACTGGTGGCACTCACTCCACGCCGGTGCTGTTCTCCACCTTGCAGGGGCTGTACGCGTACTTGTAGACCTGCATAGGAATGAAGTCGGAGGTGATGGCGATCACCAGGCCGTTGCCGATGACAGCCAGGATGCCGATGGCCTCCAGGACCTGCAGCCAGATTCCTGCGGGAGAGGAGCATGTGGTGAGGCCCCTCAGACAGCTCATGGCTGCTGTGCCGGTGTTGCAGACCAAGATCCAGCGCATGGACAGGTTGGGCATGGCCAGAAGACCCCAGGGAAGGAGACCGACAAGCTTCCCTTCAGCCTCTGTGGGTCTGAAATGGCTTCTCCTTGCCCAGCCACCATCTCTCCCACCTTGGTGGTGAGGTGATACCAGTCCCTGGCACAGGGACGCTCAAGGGCTTTGTGCTGGCAAAGGGGCTTGACCAAGAACATGGTGCTCATCCAGCCCCATCTCACCAATGTCGTTGGCCTTCCTGGGCACCATGCGCCGGCACAGCCGCATCATCTTGATTGCATCCAGGCGGATCTCAAAGAGGTTGTTGATGAACGCCAGCAGCGGCGCGAGGGGAAAAGCGGCGACGAAAATGGTGGTGAAGCTGTACTGGATCACTGCCGAGGAGGAAAATGCCAGGTGCTGGTGGGAGGCCGCCGCAGAGGGGACATCCCATGGGGTCCCGACTGCTACCTGGATTTGTCCTGCCCCTTGGAGGGGGCTCACAGGGGTGAAAGGGGGAGATGGACCTGTCTGGGTGATCCCACACCCCCTAAGGAGACACCCACTGATCATAGGACTGTTGGGAGGGGACCACCTGGGCTTACAGCTATCACTGTGATGCTCCTGGGAGGGAAGGAGGGCCTTGAGGGCAGCATGGTGGCAGCTCTCCCTTGTTTTGGGAATGACCTTGGTGCATCACAGCTCTCGGAGCTGGGCTGGGTGTGGGGCTGGGTCTTGGAGCTCTGCCTTGACCAGGGGTGGGCTCTGCGCCCAGCACCCCTCCTCGCTTGACCCCCTGCCCTACATACCCATCTCCAGGAACTCATCAAACAAGCTGAAGACGTTGACCTCCTTGAGTTGATAGTTGCTCAGCCACTGTTTCTTGCAGGGGTCTTCAACCTCCTCCTCCTCTCCCACCATCATGTTCCTCTTCTTGGGGCACTGGGGCTTCTTGTGTGCCTTGTGGTATATCCAGCTGCAAGGGGAGGGAGCACAGCTGTCTGAGGAGAACAGTGGGCTGAGCTGCTGCTGTGGACAGCCCTGGAGACCGGAGGAGGGCAAGGGAGGGAATCATGGCCCAAACACCAGGGTTACTCTCTGTAGTAGCTGGGGAGCTGTCCTGAGCGTGCGGGAGCACCAATGAGCGCTCCACGGGCTGGAGGAAAGCTTACGGGATGAGATACTCGACCACGTTGCTGATGGTCTGCTTGAGCAGCATGATAATGCCCATCTGGATGAAGAGGTCAGTGATGCAGCCGCTGGGGTGGCACTGCGAAGGAACAAGAGGAGCGGTGTTGTGCCCTGCTGGCAGGGTAGGGTGGCCACGGCAGGCACTGTCAGAGGACACTGAGGTTCCCAGAGCCTTGCTGGGTGGCAGGGAAAGGAAGAGCAGGAGTTGTGGGGGAGGGCTCAGAGAGCTTCACAGCAAGTCCCTCACCTCCTCCAGCCTCCACTTGCCAGCAATGCGCACGTAGTTCCCGGGGTGGCCATTGATTCTGGACAAGGAAGCAAGAGAAGGTATTGGTGAGTCCCAAAGCTGAGCCCTGTGTGATGTCCTCCCAGGAGCAAGATGGAGGACATAATTCTTGGGGAGCTGGGGGAGAGGCGAGGGGTTTCTCCCACCCACCATGCCCACAGGGAGAAGTCATAACACTCCTGAGGTTCCAGATGGACTCTAAGTGCTTGGTGGGGCGTGTGGGCTGTCCCTAGACCCCCCTGTAGCTTTGGGGAGGTATGCCCCCAGCCCAGGCTGCTCTCTGCTCCCCCCGGGCCCCCAGCCACCACTCACCGTCCCAGGAAAAAGGCAATGTAGATGAGTGAAGAGAAGTGTGTGAAGAACTGGAAGGTGAAGAACTTGACGGTGAAGTTGTTCTCATGGTGGGAGAAGGTCCGTGGTTTCTCTGCGGAAGGAAGAAAGGCCCAGGGCTTGGTCATTGAGCAGTAGGACCTTGTCCTGCTACTCCTTGGATGCCACGGTGGCTCTTTGAAGGTCGGCAGCATGTCTCTGCCCCTCGTAGAACCTTCTCAGCCCTTGGATGGGGCCATGAACTGGGGGACTGGGAAGGACCCTTTAAGGTGGGGGACAACCACATTGTGAGCTCTCCTGCAGCTGAGGTGGGCTCTGCTCATGCTGGGTCTCACCCCCAGGGTGATGGCCCTTCCAAAGCTCGCTGGCAGCACGCTTGAGAAGGTGCTGGCCTTCTGTGGGGACCTGCAAGGCAGGACCTGCCTGGTGGATGCTTTGTGAGGGTGGAGGAGGAGATGGGGCCAGGAGCTGTGTTTGGGGACCAAGGGGGTGCTGTGCTGGCCAGTCAATCCCTGGGTACCGCTGCGGGGTGCGGGTCACCTTACCCAGGTCACAGAGGTAGAGGGCCACCCACTTGTTAACCTGCAGCAGAGGTATAAATAAGAGAAGAGGGTCGATGGTGGAAAAGCATGGAGAAGTCCTGCTGCCCACCCCATGTCTCACTCCGCACCTTGGTCATGATGACAATGGTGATGTAGTGCAGCACGGCCCCTGTCATCACAGCCATGGTGTTGGCCTGCTCGCAGAGGAACTCCACCTTGCTCTGGGTGAAGAGAGCCATCGCTACCACCCGGTAAATGACGAGTGCGTGGGCGATGCCAATCAGCACGCCAATCTGTGGAGGAGCAATGGGGTGGTGAGAAGCTCTGAACGGAGGGCACACACTCCCTCCCACCCAAGGACCATCAGCCCTTCAAACCCCAGCTTCCTTCTATGAAGCTCATCTGGACGCACTCTCAAATGCAAGTTGGTGCTCTCCAGCTGAGGTTGAGAGGTCCAGAAGGCAGACGTCCTCACCAGAACTAGACCCTCTACATTGGCCTCCAGGGAGAAACAAGGGCATCAAAGCTTTGTCTCTTCCTACCCTCTGCATTATTGCTCTTATCCTCACTACCTGCCACTGTTGGAGCAGAGCCTTAGCCTCAAGTGCTGGGTGCAGCATTGGGCCCCTCACTACAGGAAGGACATTGAGATGCTGGAGTGTGTCCAGAGAAGGGCGACGGAGCTGGGGAAGGGTCTGGAGCACAAGTCCTATGAGGAGCAGCTGAGGGAGCTGGGGCTGTTTAGTCTGGAGAGGCTGAGGGGAGACCTTCTTGCTCTCTACAAGTCCCTGCAATGAGAGTGCAGAGAGGTGGGGTGGGTCTCTTCTCTCAGGGAACAAGCCATAGGACCAGAGGAAATGGTTACAAAGTGCCCCAGGGGAGACTGAGGTTGGACATCAGGAAGAATTCCTCCCCTGCAAGGGTTGTCAGGCATTGGAACAGGTTGCCCAGGGCAGTGGTGGAGTCCCCATCCCTGGAGGGGTTTCAAAGGGGAATAGATGAGGTGCTGCAGGACATGATCTAGAGGTGGACTGGGCAGGGTCAGGCTGGGGTTGGACTCGGTGAGCTTAAAGGTCTCTTCCAGCCCAAGGGACACTATGATTCCGCCCCAGTCCCCAAAGGTTCGGCACAGCAAGGTGTGAGTGCAGAGAGGCCCCAAGATCCTTGTGAAGGGCATGGACCTGCCTTGACAACCTGGCTTCTGCCTTTGCCCCAGCAGTAGGACACAGTGAGGTGCTGGTCTTGCAGCAGAGTGGGGTGGGAAGGGGAAAAGCCCACGTGCCCTCAAACCAGATCTTCCCGTGTTCACCCCAGTACGTACTGTCACCAGGACTAGGAGGAGTACAATGGTGCTGCGTAAGTAGGAGTGCTGATACTTTTGGGGTTCATGCTGCAAGTTATTGATCAGCTCCAAAGCCAATTCCTCCTTAAAAGAGAAATAATTACCAAAAAAGTCAGAAAACATGGGGGAGTGGGGGGAAGGGTTTTGGGGGGTCCTGCGGTTGTTGTGTTAATGGGCGCAGGGGATGAGCACTATCAGAGAACACTTTGGGTTGGGTGTTCACCCAACCCACCACAGTGTGGCTAATCCTGGCTGTGCTCATGGCTTTGTGTAGCCAGAGAGGTGGCTAGCCATATGGAGGGGTGGCTAGCATCTGCTTGCCTCTTGGAGGGCTCTGCCCCTCCCAGGGCTCCCCCAGGAGTGACAGCTGTTGGCTTGGCTGTCTGTTGAAGGGTTCCCATTAGATGTTTATGTGTGCTGAGCACCAAGCTGGGTGGGGGGACCAGTGGTGAGCTTTTCTGTAGGTCATTGGTCCAGGGGACCACTGCCCTGAGGAGGGAGGCACGAGGGAAGATGAGGTCCTCACCTCTTCCTCATCCCACCTGTACAGGTCCCAGTTGGTGACCACGTTGGCTCTCTCCCTCTTCCACAGCTCCAGGAACACAGTGGCTGTGGGGGGAAGGAGGGAGCACAGATGTCTCTGGAGATGAAGTCACCCCTCCATCCTACGGACCATCCACCTGGCAGCCAAGTGATCTGTGCTGCCTGTGAAGGACCTGCAGCCATGTGAGTGGCCCTGGGTGTGATAGGAAAGGGGGCTCTGCAGGACCCAGGGAAGGAGTAGAAGCTCTTGGGCAGGATGGGTAAGGAGCATTGGGGGAGCTAGAGGGGGTTGCTGGGGTGGGTTTGTCTGAGGAGGGGTGCTGATGGCACTGGAATTAGAGGTAAGACTGAGGAGCCCCTGAATGGTGAAGCTGCGTGGTGTCCTGTTCCCCCCACCCAAGCTGCAGCAGGCTTCTCGCTTGCCCAAGCTGCTGTTCCTGGTGCCAGGATGTCGAGACATACCCCAGATTGCCATGACCATGGCGAACAGAACCGTCCCCTCGTTGTCAATCATGTGAGTGATCTGGAGAAGACGGAGGAGAGCATGATGGGGTGTGGGGGCTGTGGCACCCTGGGGTCTGGGGAGAGGTCTCAGTGGTCCACTCACCACCCTGATTCCCCCCACCCTACCCCATCCCAAGGTGGGTGAAGATACCACAGGATGCAAAATACGGGAAGGGGATGGGCTTCAGCCACAGAGTCTTCCTTGCCGGTGACAGGGACCGTGATCTGGCTGCGCCCCCTCCTCATCACCCAGAGGGGGTTTCCCTGGTTTGCCGGGGTGGGAGCAGCGTGTGTGGGGCATGTCTCCATGTCTCAGAAGGTTCTGCCTACCTTGGCGTAGGTGCAGGTTTCAGAGAGCAGCCAGAATGGGCACTCCTGGTCGCAGAGCGGGCACATGACGGTGGTGTTGGCCTCGCAGATTTCCTTGCTAGAACGGGGTGTACCGGGAAGCGGAGGGGAGTAAGTACCTGGCTCAAAGCCACCTGCGTAGTGCAGGTTCACGAAGGGGATGTGTATGCGGCGTTCCCGGCCCCGGTGGTCCTTACCTCACCTGGCCGGAGCTGAAAACAGTAATCCCAGCCACGAAGACCGCTGTTCCGGCCACCGCGGCAAAGCCCAGCAGGTAGGTGTACCAGCCCAGCCAAGCGAAGTACAGGGCCACCTTCTCTCCAAAATAGCTCCTGAAGGGAAGGAGAGAGGCGGCGTTTTCTCAGGGGGATGGACCCCTCCGTAGGGACCACCGCAGGATGCTCTACCAGCCCCCAAGGGCGCAGGAGGAGCAGTTCTGCCTGTGTGCCGGAGGTGGGCGCTGGGTTGCCCAGCCTGACAGAGCTGGGGGAACCCCAAAGGAGATGCCAGCAGCAGTGTGCGTGGGGAGGGCACAGCTGGCTCTGCGTGTGCACTGCCCATGTGACAGCATGATGTGGATGTCGCTGTGGGGCTGCGCAGCAAAGACGTGCTGAGGGGTGGGCATGTCATGGGGGGGTGGCTCTGGTGGGGGACTGCCTTGGCTGGCGTGGGCCACCCTGTCCCACAGAGGCTTCTCCTGTTCTTGGTTGATCCGGTGGCTGATGCAAACTGGGGAGTGGGGTTTGTATTTCTGTTTTTTCCTGCCCCCCACCTTCCCCTCCCCTTGGGGAGGCACGCCACAGGGAGAGCTGACCCCACAGACACCTGTGTAGTGGGTACGATCCCAGAGCACTGCTGCCGCTGTTCCATAGAGGGACCCCAGGGTCTCACCCCGAGGGAAGCTGCCTGCCTGGTCAGGGTGATGTGCAGCGGCTCGGGGGGCTGGCAAGGGTGGACAGACCGACCCGCCGTTGGGGTCTTACTGAGCGGTTTGAGACAGGCCGCGCTTGGGCGTGGGCCTGAAAACCAAACGGGGTCATTAAGCCCCATGCAACGCGGGGGCTGATTGGTGCTGCCAATGTGGCAGCTGGAGCTCGGCATCATGGGGACAGCCCTCAGAAGGGCTCTTCAGGCTTCCAACGCAGCCCCATGCTTGTGGGAAGAGACACGTTGGAGCTAGGGGTTTAGAAGAAGGCACCGGAGCCTGGTGACAGGCATAAAGCTCTCTTGGTCAGACGGACCTGCCGCCCCTCGCCTGCCCGTGTTACCTGATGTCCTCGATCGGCTGTTTGCGACACATGTCCCGCCAGCGAGCCCACTTCTCGTTTAGGTTCTCCCAGACCCCTTCTTCCTGGAGAGCAGAGAGGTTGGTGGGGCCCAGGGTGTTCGGGCAGCCCCAATGCCCAGCCCAGCTCCTCTGGAGCTGCTGTGCTCATTGTTCATGGAGGTCCCGGTGCAGCCCCCATCACCCGAAGATCTTCCCCCATTCCCACCCTGTTTGGGACTTCTTTCCCTCCCAGACACCCATGTGCTCGGCCTCACCTCGTGCAGGGGAAACGTTGCCTCAAAGACCTTCCTCTTCATCAGGTCTGACAGCTTCTCTGGTGGCAGAGCAGAACGGAGAGGAGAAGTGATTGGAGAGGATTAGTGGTTAGTGAGGATTGCTCTCACTCCCTGCCAGCCAGAGGCACACCAAACCTTTATGGGAGCCTTTTTTTTTTTGGGAGGGGGGCGAGGAACCACCCAAACCAAAAATCCCTGCCTGGGAGAGGCTGAGCTGCGGGATCAGCACTAATCCTTATGGTTTTGCCCAGCTGCCGCAGGCTGTGTCGCAGCTCGCTCTGGGAGCCAGCCAGCAGGGCAGAACCTCAGAGACAGCTAGAGTCACCAATGGGCTTGGTGGGAAGGACCCTCAGACCCCCCAGTGCCCCCCTTCCATGGACAGAGACACCCCTGATGAGCCCAGGGTGCCCCAAGCCCCATCCAACCTGGCCTTGAACCCTGCCAGGGATCCAGGGGCGTCCCCAGCATCTCTGGGCACCCTGTGCCTCCCTGGAGAGGGTTCCCACTAACGCCTGATGTGAGAACCCATCACACCATGCTGCCCTGCTCCTCCCAGGCTGTCACAGAGGGACGAGCTCTCCAGGGGACCCAGGACAGCGGTGGGCAGCTGCAGTCAGGGGGTTGGGGACAGGGAGTGGAGGTCCCTGCAGTCCCCCAACCTCCCAGCAGCAAATTTCATCTCCAAGCTGCTCCCTGGGCTTCTCTCCCCTTTGGCATCCTCCCCAGCGTGGCAAGGCACCAGGGATGCCCAGGGCAGGAGCCTTGCTGCAGGTCCAGGCTGAGCATCAACTCTCCCAGCGCCATTCCCTTACCCAGGTCGGGCGTTGTTGTGTTCTGCAGGATGAAGTTCACGATCCGTATCCTGAGTGAGGAGAAACTGAGGGTAAACGCTGCTCTGGGGATTCAGACATGTGTGAGGGGGCCCTGGAAATCAGGGCAGGGAGGGATGGGAGGAGGTGTACCCTGAAACCTTGGAGGGGAGAGGGAGGGAGGGAGGGACAGGTAACTGAGGTGGGAAGGAAAAGCCTGGTGCGCCTGTGAGCTGAGTGGGGAATGGGGAGTCCGCGATGCTGGGAGTCAGCAGCCCAGCTCAGCACCCACCGGGTGGTCACTGGAACATCCTGATGGTCATCGGGGTTCTGTGGCCGGCTGTCAGGGTTCCTCAGGAGCCACTGGTATTTTTGGAAGATCTCTTTTGGGGCACGGACTCCATAAAAGAGCTTCTTGTCTTCAATTTTCTGGTGGGTGGAAGAGAAAGGTTGGTAGAGGGATGCTGACAGAGCCAGGGGGCAGGGAAGGAGCAGGACCCACACAAATCCCAAGGATGGGGTCTCCCCTTCCTCTGGCTGTGCAAGCAACTTATTTTCCAGCACCAACAGGGCCATCAGCTCACGGTCCAGGTCTCTCCCATCTCCTGGGATGCAGGAGATCAGCCCAGGCTTGGCTCCTGGGTACCACAGGACAGCTGAGTGTCCGCTGCCTTCTGCTCCAGCCCCTCACCTTGATGGTGAAGCCCTTCTTGCTCAGCTCATCTAGGAACTTCTTCCTCTTGATCTCCTTCTTGCTGCCCACCTCATGGATGTCGCTTACCAGGATGAAATCCCACTTCTCTTCATCCTGCCCAGGGGAAACCCCAGGGAATTTAAGGGGGTGGCAAGCTGAGAGCTTTCCCCCCCCCCATCTCAGCTTCAAGTTCTCAGAGGTTTGGACCTTCATCTTGACTGCACAGAGGATCCCTGGCAGCTGGGCAGAAGCAGGAGGATCGGGAAACCAAGGCAGTGGTGTCCTTGTCACTGTCCTGCTGACCTGGCTCTGGGTGCAGGGGGAACAAAACTTACCCAGGGGGTGACTGGATCTGCATCTTCCATAGGAGAATTCCGCCAGGGAGTCAACAGAATTTCATCCTGCGCAAGAGAAAACCACCGAAGGCTTCAGTGGGAGATCCCACACCCGGCTTCGGAGCGAGCCTCCCCCTGCAAACGTTTGGACGAGCCCACATAGATAGAATCGTGCCACAACCGTACCAAAGCTTGGGATCCAGCTGGCCCAGATCTCCCCTCCCAGCAGCCACAGAGGGATGCTTGAAGCCTTCTCCCATGCACCCCTGGTCCCAGCTTGGGTCTTCCTGAGCCAGGGATGGCTCTGGAGGAGGGATGGTGGCTCCATCAGTATGTGCGGCCTCCGATGGAGCTCCTGTAACCCCAGTTTATGGCCCTTGGGGGTTGTAGCTGGGAGAGGGGAAACCTGGTTGTTCCTTGCGGATCAGGCACCGTGGGCTTTCTGCTGAGGGCAGGGAAAGTCACTTTAAATTCTGGTGAAGGGGAAAGAGACATGGACAGTGGGAGCCTCATGCTTTCTTGGAAAGCACCTTGGGGGTCAAGAGTCAGAGCGGGGATACTGAACTTGGCTTCTGCCCAGTCTCCTCTGGGCACTGCTGTAGCTCCAAAGGGAGGGGCTGCACAGGGTGAACACCATGGCTTCCCCTCGCTTTCTCAGCCCTGGTACAGCTGCGGGGCTGCGCGGAGCAGCTGCCCTCTGCCAGGTGGGATTGCCCAGCCCGGTGTGTGCTGCAGCCAGCACCCTTGGGCGGCCCAGACTTGGGTGCCCAGAATAGGAGCACGTTGATGTCAAACCGCATCATCCCTGTCCTCCTGACAGCCCCACAAAGAGTGATGCTGCCGTTCCCAAGGGCACAGTGATGGAGCTTACGGGATACCGATGGTCGGTCGACAGTTGGTATTTGCCACCCAAGACTGAGACCCAAAACAACGTCTGGCCAGACGGGTTCATCCAGCTGTAATCTCGGGAGTGGAGCAGCAGCGGTGCTGCAACTGTGCCCTGATGTAAGATCTGGATCCCAAGTTTTCCCTCAGGGTTGAGGCCTTAGGAGCGGGAGGGACCGGGACAAGGAGGGGCTGAACGCTCTGCCAGATCCTCCTGCACTGAGCTGGAGTCTGGCTCCCCCTGAAGCAAAAGGGATGTGAGGAGAGAGACCCCAGGAAGTGAAAGCGCAAAGGCTTGGGGGATGCCCCTGACCTGAAATGTCCAAGGTCAGGGCAGAGGTGGGTTATGATGCTGTGCCCTGCCCCACGCATCCCTGAGTAGAGGGTTAGGGGTGGGTAAGTGGCTTGTTGGTGTGGCCCCTCTTGCTGGCTGAGAGCCCTTCTCTGGGTGTGGGGAGGGAGCAGGTGTCCTGTTGGGGCTCTGCCTGCTGCGATGCCCTGATGCTGGCACGGTGCTTGGCTGGCACCAGCTCTCAGCAGGTCAAGGTCATCTTCCAGGGGGGGCTGCCGGCCTCAGGGAGCCCCACGGCAGGAGGGGTGGCACCCTTTGTGAGTAGGGGAGTGCAGGGTGTTCCTGAATGCTGACGGGGTTGGCAGCTCTATGCAGCTGTCCTGTGTGACCCCCATAGAGCTCAAGGGGAGGAGAATGGACCCTCTGGCATTGCAGCTTGTGTTCCAGGTGGCCCCTGCCCCGCCGTCTACAGGTATGGTCCCCTGGCTTTAAGCCCTGGCCACTGGCTCCGTGCCACAGGAGCTCAGCCTGCTTCGGGGGCTGGATGTGGCTTGTGCCTGGGGACAGTGGCAGAAGGCAGCAGCTTCAGATCACACCTGTATTTTTTATCCCTGGAATTGGCGATGCTGTCCAGTTATGGCTCTTTTACTCCAGCAGCACGAGGCAAGTCGGAACGTCTGCCTCAACTCTGAAGCCGTGGCCTAAACCCTGGACTCTAATCCCTGCTATCAAGGAGGACCGTGCCCGTTCGGCTCCTTCCTGCTCCAGAGCTAGAGCGGAGATGAGCTGTGCTGTGCAGAGCCATAGGACAAGTAACCTGTGCAAGGAGAAGTGGCAATTTCGGTGTCAAACGGGGCTGTGTGCCCTGGAGTGCACCCGTCCCCCATCACAGACTATGCTCTGTGCAAGGTCTCTGGGTCCTTTAAAGGAGCAGTGAGAGACCCCTTGGTCTCATTTCTTTGGCGCTAGAGAAAACAACGCTCACCCCACCCCACCCCATCATTGACCTTTGAGTGCTGCTAGAACCCCTGGAGCTTCCCACAGCAGCGATAAGTCGAGCCTCTTCCTGTGTTGCTGCAAGAGAAAGCCCTGGTTTCTCTAAACTGAACTATCCTTCTCTGGTCTGTGCTCCAGCACCTCCGAACTCTGGTACCAGCCTCTGGGACCATGCATGCACCCTCTGTCTGGAGCCCACTGCACCTCAGGGTGGTAATGGGGCTCTGCTCTGCCTCGCTGCCCGGAACTGTGGAGCCAGCAGCACCTCCGCTGCTTTCCCGCTGAGCCTTCGCGGCAGGAATGAGATTGCTGGGAAGAGGAACTGGGGGGCTGGGGGGTGAAAGCACCCAAGCAGCAGAGCTCAGAATGCCCCATGACTCTGAGGTGCTGGGAAGTTGCCTCTTGGAAAGGGTTTCGGTTTCCTACCTGCATGGTGAGGTGGAGAACCTTTCTCTGTCCTCCTGGAGCTCCTCTGGGCAGGTCTCCCAGAAGCTGTCCCTGGGGCAGATGGCGAAGCTGAGGCTGCAGGCAGGACGAGCTATGAGGCTTCCCAGGCTTTCTCGCTGAGCGCTGTTTCCTTCACTGGCTCCTTTGCCTGAGTTCTTGTGTGAACCCAGCAGGGACTTGACTTCCGTGTGGGACTCCCGCCTGCCCTGGGAGGGAGCTGCCTCTGCCTGGCAGCGGGCAGATAGCGAGGAGGAGGCGAGGAAGCTGCCCTTCACCCTCTCTCCGAGGAGCGGCAAGCCCAGCACCGCCCAGCAGCATAGCAGCAGGTAACCCCGACAAGTTCCTCCTGCCAGCTCCTCTGCCCTTGCCACCCTTGTCTTCCTCCTCTGTACCTCTTGGTGCCAGTGCTGCTCGCTGGATCCCGTGGCCATTCCCTAAGAGGTGTCATGGTCATGGGACAGGAGGAAAGGGAGGTGTTAGAAGAAGCACAAGTCTGATGAGGAGCATCTGAGGGTGTCGGGGCTGTTTAGTCTGGAGAGAAGGAGGCTGAGGGGAGACCTTCTCGCTCTCTACAAGTGCCTGCAAGGAGGGTGCAGAGAGGTGGGGTGGGTCTCTTCTCTCAGGAAACAAGCCCTAGGACCAGAGGAAATGGTTACAAAGTGCCCCAGAGGAGATTAAGGTTGGACATGAGGAAGAATTTCCCCCCTGCAAGGGTTGTCAGGCTTTGGAACAGGCTGCCCAGGGCAGTGGTGGAGTCCCCATCCCTGAAAGGGTTTCAAAGGGGAATAGATGAGGTGCCGCAGGACATGATCTAGAAGTGGACTGGGCAGGGTCAGGCTGGGGTTGGACTCGGTGAGCTTAAAGCTCTTCCAACCCAAGGGATTCCAACCCAAGGGATTCTATCCTATGATTTTCAACTCCAGGAAGCATTAAACCATTTCTTGTAAGGAGGGGAAAACCACTCGACCTAAAAAGAGACAATAAAACTCATTGGTGTGGCACCCACCTGGTTCTGGGCATCTGGAATTGTGAAAGAGGCAGGGGACAGGAGCAGTGTGGCCTTCGACAGTGGATGGGATGGGGAAAAGGGGGGAGGTGGAACTTCCTGACAAGCACGCAGGCTCTGCTCCATGTTACTCCCTCTTGAACACTTGCTGCCTGGGACAGGTCCATGGTTTGCTCTCCACCACGCTGGTTTCCCTCCGTGGCCTTCAGAAACCCCACCGAGAGAACCGGGTGGCCTGGAAGGGCTGGGCAGACATGGAGAACTGCTTTATCTCCGCCTCACAGTGCAGCTACTGGGAGGCATGTGCTGCTCCTCCATGTGCAACATGCACAAGGGGCAGTGGAGTTTGGAGTCACTGACAACAGGCACGGCAGTAGGTGTGTGACATCCTGTAAGGACCAGCGTCACCTCCATTCCAGGGAACCATCAGTGCATGTCTGTGTGTCCTTCCCTGCTCGCAGAGTGGTTATTGCTTCTGCCGCTGCTTTCCCACTGACGCGTGTCAGGATGTGCAGCCGTGACCATGGGAGGTTGTAGCCAGACCTGGGCTTTGTTATTTTAGGTTCTCGAAGGCTCCACTGACCTGGAGCTGTGTCTGGGAGTGGGGCGTACTGCTCTCTGCACGAAGGGGGAGTGGGGAGGTGGCTCTCTGCTCGCCGGGGCATACAGCTCCCCAGATTGAAAGCTGTGTTCCGGGGGGTGTTGCTTTCATGCCCCAGGTTAGGAGAGCCGCTTTTCATGGGGTTCAGAGTGGCCTTGGTCACACTGCATTCTCTTGCAGAGGGTTGCTCAAAAATGGAATGAGTCCTGGGGAGCGATCTGGATCTGCTCTGTGGCTTTGCCAAGTGCTTACATGGGCTCAGAATAGACCTGCAAATTAAAAGAAACCACTAAGATCTCCTCTCCTAACTTCCCTGCCACATGTGAAGTCAAGAGCAGAGCAAGGGCAGGATCATAGAATCAATCATAGAATTGTTAAGGTTGGAAAAGACCCTTAAGATCATCCAGTGCAACCATTAACCTACTGCCACCAAACTGACGTGCCACACTCCTAGTCGCTTGTGCTCCTTAGGGGCCCGCTTAAATCTTGCCCCAGCAAGGCCCAAGTCCCGCCTGCCTCACACGAGCAGCCGGCTTTCCCAGTCGTAGCACTAACCGTTGCTGCTGCCGCTGCCGTGAGCCTCGTCGCGGACCTTTAGCCCCTGAGGAGACCCTCAGTGCTGGCCAGATGGGGTAAACTGTCCCCCAGCTCTTGTGGGCATAGGGGACCATGGATGTGTTTACTTGGGGGAAGAGCAAAGCCCTGTGTCAGCATCCACAGGCTCTCCACGTGGCCTGAGGGCAGACTGAGAAACTCTGCACTGTGTGTGCTGCTGGAAATGGGGTGATGGGTAGGTGGGACGCTTTTGCTGTGGCAGTCTTGTCCTCCCAGGAGGACTGGGAGGACTTTGCTCTATGGGTAGGCCAGCTAATCAAAGGGGAGCATCCAGCAGCAGTTCAGAAACACGGGGGAAAGGCAGGTCTGAGCCTCCAGATCAGCTTCGTCCAAGATGTCTGACAACCCACACCCCCCCATCCACCACCTCTTGTGGCACTCGGAGTGGATAGTTTGCTTTTCCTTCTTCTGATGTGGGATTCTTGGCTTTGCCAGCGTGAGCTTCGCCCCTTTTGGCAGTATGGCCGGCAACCAAACTGAAGGGCTTCTCTTGCAGCACTTTCCTTCCCAATCCCTCAGCCCCCCTCCCCATCTCAGCTCAGGGACAAGGGCTGCGGGTGACAGTGCGGAAAAGCCAAATTGGGAAGGGAGATGATGTCCCATCTGTACTGCTGGTGGAAAATCCGCTTCACACATGGGGCGTTGCACAGCTCAGGCTCACACCTGTGCCAAGGTACTGCCACTGCAGTGGAGGTGTTTAGGATGTTATCACCCTCTGCTCTTCACTGCCATCCTAATCCATCGATTGCAGCATCACATTCCCCCAAGAGGCTCAGCAGCTCTGTGTAGGGGTTTTACCTGCTCTGACCATGTTGGCTTGGAAGCTCCCCAGGAACCCTTAACCTATTGTTACTCCCCGCTTGGACACGGGGTCATTTTGTGGTAATGACCCACTGAGGGTTTTCCTGTACTGAACTACTTCTCTTGGTGCTTCCTGACTGGGAGCTGCTTGTTGCACGGAGAACAAGGCCATTTTCTTTAATTAGTGTTCTGGGGTGACTTTTGCCAAAAGCCCCAGGAGTTTTAGTGTCCACTGGAGGACCATTGTCCCACTATCCCTCTTCCTTCATGTTTTCTGGGAAAGACAACGACATCCCTCTGTGAGTCTCTGTTGGAGCCCACACCAGTGCCTGCTGACTCCAGCAAAGGTACTGCCAGAGCTCGCACTCCGCCTTGCTCAGTGCCCACCTGGGCCCTGAGCACACCCCACCCCCTATGGGCACCCACCGGAGTGACACAGAGTCCTGGGGGAGCCCTGGTGCTGTGGGTGCTCTTCCTTGGGGCTGGGGCTCTGCCTCAGCAGTTGCAACCCCAAGGGTCCTTCATGGTGTCTCAGGGTGGGCTTGGGCCATGGGAGGATACGAGTCCCATGTGGGGCAGAGAGCTGAGGAAAGGTCCGGGTCTCCTAGGGGGACTGCAGCAGGTGGTGCCTCTGTCATCGAGGGGGGATGTGGGATGGTGGGATCTCTGCCGTGGGACAGGAAGAGAGTGGGGTCCCTCCCATGGGGCAGGATGTCAATGGGCTCCCTCCTGTGGGACAGAAGGGCAGTGGGGTCCCTCCCGTGGGGCAGGAGGTCAGCAGGGATCCCTCCCGTGGCACAAGAGGACAGTAGGGTCCCTCCCGTGGGGTAGGGGACGTCCTCGCCCCCCGTAGGACGCGGAGGGCAGACGCGCGGGCGGTTAACACGGCAACGGCAGACGCCTGCCGTGCCACCCTCCCGCCCGTCCCTAGGAGCGCTCTGCGCTTGCGTCGGGGGCGCTCAGCGCGT
>VXBZ01000967.1:15439-57258 GCA_013399135.1 Heliornis fulica | reverse complement strand
CGCGAGCCCCACGGCGCGCGCGCCCTGCTGTTGCAGCCATGAGGCGCGGGGAGCGGCGGGGCCACGGCGGCGCCCCGGGCAAAGCCGTCCTGGAGGAGCCCCCGCCGCCTCCTCCTCCTCCTTCTCATCCTCCTCCTCCGCAGCCCAACGGCGGCGCCGCGGCACCGGCATCAGAGCGGCCCCCGCCGCCCGGCGCCGAGAGGGACAGCGCCGGCCTGCGCCGCAGCACCGAGTCCGAGGTGTACGATGACGGCACTAACACGTTCTTCTNGGCGGGGCGGGGGTCAGAGGGAGGACGTGGCGAGGCTGGCGCCGCGGGCTGCGTGTCCGGGGGTCTCTGCGCCCTCCGTCGTCAGTGTCTCCTGGCGGTGGCACCTCTCCCGCCCTGGCTGCTAACCCAGACGCCGTGCCCCGCCGGCTCAGCTGGGTTCTGCCTGGTCCTGGGGGTCGGTCAGCATCTTCTACGCGATCAACACCCCCATCCCTCCCTTCCATCCCTCCCATCCCTCCCGTCTCCTTTCCCTCCCAGATGAGGCCCTTTCTGCCCCTGCTGTGCCCTGTAATCCTGAGCAGCAGTTGCTGTGCCGAAGTTGAATGATCTTGATGGTCTTTAGGCTGCCTTCTAGCTCTGCTCGTTCCAAGCCGTGCTGCTTGGGTATCTCCCCGGAGTTTGTGGCGTGCTCGGGCCAGGCAGTTGGTGTGCAAAGCCCTGACGACCTGTGTTGGGCCAGTGGGGGACGGTCAGTCTTCTGTTAAACTCGGTCCTTGTGGAAAAGGTGGGTTTGTACCTAGAAAAGCGCTTCTGAATCCCATCTACGCTGGAGTTGTTGCAGAAATCCACTTGCACACACAACCATGGGTACGTCCAGAGTCTTCCTCGGTGCGATGAGCAGGCGTCCTTTTTGATTAAGGAAGCCGCGCTGACATTGAAGTCCCCCGTTTGGAATACGAGCCGAGGAGGATATGATTTGGCTCGCATTTGACATTAAGGAGTAGCAGAGGGAGGGTGCTTGGCTCTTACACTGCCAATTTGGGCAGCAGTGGGCCAAGTGGGGGGTGTTCATGAAGCCGCTGACTCTAGGTGATATTTCTGCCAGTCGCGCGGCCTGCGGAGAGACCCTCAGGTGCCACCGGATCATAGGGCGGTCTCTGCGGAAGCCTGAAATCACGGCGGCATCTTGAGGACAAGAAGTATTTCCTCAGAGAGCACGTTAGTAGGCTGAGGAGATGAGGAGAACTGGACCCCTCCAAGGTCTGCGGAGAAGTGCCTGCCGCCTTATAAATAGAAAATGGGTAAAACTGCTGCTTTCTTACTGTCTAGTTAAGATGTCTCTTCCAGGTGCTTTGTGATGCCTTAAAAATACCTGCTGCTGCTTTTAGTGTATAACCTCACCGTGTTGACCTGATTTCCGTGGCACGGGGCCGGCATGCAGCCTGCCACTGGTATGGGATTGTCATCCCGCAGCAGGGGCTCCACCTGCCATTAATTTATCTGGGGGAATTGGTCTTTGAAAGTCTGAAAGTCCTGTAAGGACTTTGCTGTTTTGTCCCTTCTGGGAGGGTGGTGCAGACGAGCCTGTTGTCGCCTTCGCTTGCCTATTTGTTTTTATTTCCCTAATAGTGCACGTCGCTTGCGCTGGCAGCCAGGATTTTAAATGCTGGTTGAAGTTTGTAGGTTTTTCCTACTGTTATTTTAGATCTGCATGTGACGGGCTCGAGCGTGTTAGTGTATCCCTTGGTAATGACTCAGTTCTTAGCAGCAGCCAAGAATAAAGATTAGACAGTGGAAAGATTTTCTTCCTTGGTGCTCGTCTTGGGCTGTGTGTGACTGCGGCGGTCACAGAGAGTGGAAAGGTAAGACAGCAGGTGCCATCTGTCTTTGCCCACGTGGAAAAGAGGGAAGCACCTTTTCTCCTTGACGTACATAGGGCATAAGGTTACCCCTGTGGCCTGCTCTGTTTGGGGAAATTTGGGAGTTTGGGATGTGTACACACAGTCCAGAATCGCTCTAGAAGTAGTTCAGTCTGCAAAGGTGACTTTGCCACTATAGATGTGATCCTTGGGAAAGGCTCTTTTGAGCTGCCTGCCTGCTGAGAGCTGCGTTACGTGCTGCCTGCTGCTCACCCAGCCTCAGTAGCTCAAAGCTGGAAGATGCTGTATTTTAATTACTGCTCGGTCAGTACCTTGACAGCTCTTTTTGTCACTGGAAAATATCATGGAAAGCGAATGGGAAGAAGCTTTGTGAAGCAGATTGGCGCTTTCTGTGTCTTTTATCCCCGGACTAATTCCAACCCACCCATCGCTACTGGTGGAGAGCTGGGAATTGCTGGGCCTGCCTGGCAAGCCGCTCTTGTAGGCGAGCATGTCCGCTGTTGTTTCCAGCACCTCTGATCTGTTTCTTGCCACTCTGCTCACAGAATCATGCAGACAAAGGACCTCTTTGTGGTTGAGATTTGGACTTTTATTTTCTGCACGGCGTGAAGCGTGGTCGAGCTGATAATTTCCCTGAGCTAGCATGGAAAAACCGCCGGGTTTGCTTGGGTTTTGTATATAATCCCCCACGTAGAGCTTTCCACAACGCCTCTGTGGCTTTGTTGCTGTCGCCAGCAGAGGAACCGGTGCTGATGTGTCTGTCGTACAGGCTTTTGCTGCTGGGAAAAGGTGCATCCGACAAGCTGGGTCTTGTTACCTGTGAGCAGTCACCGTGACAGACGCCTGAAAACACTCCAAGCTGGAAAAAGAGGAGATGGGTTTCTGTGGGGGAGCGAAAAAGCCGAGTGAAATGGTAGAATTGATTTATCTCACCAAAATAAAAGGAGTAAATGGTGAGTGTAGAGGTGTGCGGCAGTTTTTTGGAGAGGTGAATGTCCTTCATCATCCATCTGCCAGTGAAAGGCAGCAAAAGATGGTGTGGTGGGGTTTTCATGACAGCCTGGTCTTGGATTACCAGTTTGGGATCAACTGGTTTGATCTTGTATATGATCTCCTAATATTTCAGAGCTAGCCCCAGATGTCTGTATTTCTAGCAGTATTTCACCCTACCTTCCAGAAAAACATCTGCTCTTGATTTGAAGGTGTTGGAAGGTGCCAGATCCATCTTTGCCACCACATTATGCTGTGACTTCATGGGTTAATTGCTTTTACTAACCTTTAATTTGAATTTAGTTAGCTTTGATGGACTCTGTTGGCTATTGATGTGTTTTTTGTTTCTCCTGCTAAATAATTCTATATTGCCATCATGTGGATACAATGTTAGTTACTGAGGTTGCAATAGCAGTAGGTGTCTGTGAAAGCTTAAAAAAGAAAAAGAAGTGAGGGGGGAAGGGGGGAGATGGTAGGTAGGAGGCTAATACAGCTTGCGCATGAATTTATTCAGTGTGTTTGGTGCAAGAAGCAGAGAAGTTGCAACACAAGAAGGTAGCATGTGGACACCTCTGCCCATTTGGGAATGCAGGGTTGGTGTTGACAGCATCATGTAACCGCTCCTTGTGTGTTGTTATCCTCCCTCAAAAACTAATCTCCGTGTGGTCGTTGTTGTTCTCTCTCAAAAATTAACTGGGTGGCAGTGGGGGGGGTTTCTAAGGGGCTGTCTGGAGGAGGCCATGGTGATGGAGGGAGGCAGAAGATCTGCATGTCAGCAGGAAGTTTTTCTGTCCCTCTCCGAGGGCTGTCCGCAGCTCTTCCAAAGCGATGTTCCTCAGGCTCGTTGGAAACTTAATGTTTGCTGGCTGGGTTTTTTATGTACTATAAAATCTTGTTGCTTTCAAGTGGGCCCTGGTGAGCTCCTGTATTTACTGATCCGGTCTTCTGGTTCTGTTCCTGCGCAGAACTGACAGAGTTTAGGCACGTTGCTTAACTTGGGCAGAGGAATCTCACAGCAGGCAACCGCTGTGTCGCCCAGCTGGTGCTTTTTCAGCGTTTGGGGGTGCCCCGCAGGGTCCGGCCACTTGGATATGCAGGAGGCAGTTGTGCAGCCCTGGCTGGGAGCGTTCACTCCGGTCGCAGATGAGGGAGTGCTTTCCTGGGAATCGCCTTTCCTGAGAGGAAGGATTGCATAGCTCCTTCAAGTGAGCTGCAAGTGGAGAGGAACATCTTTTTGCAGAGACCGTGGGAGAGTTTAATGCCCCACCTGAGCTTTAAGCTTAGTTTTAATTACTTTTTCTTTTTTTATTTTAATTTTTTTATTTTAATTTTTTTTAACATGCTCCAGAAATTTTAAGGAGAATGGGTGGAATTGTGGTGAGTCTCAGCCTGAGGTGCATCAGGAGTGCAAAGACGGGATGCTGCTACCACAAGCAACACAAGTGACTAAATAAGTAATAGAGGTGGTAGTGGGATGGTTGGACTAGGTGATCTTGGAGGTCTTTTCCAACCTTAATGATTCTATGAAGTGAGGGCTCAGTATCTGGTGAAATCAAAGGCTCAGCATGCCAGGAGCATGCAGGATTAGTTTCACCTTGGGGAAATCCCTTCCTGTGTGATGGTGTCTCCTGTGTGCAGGAGTTGGTGAGCATGTGGGGATGGTAAGAGCTCTTGGTGGAGCTCTCTGTGGGTGCTTGGACTCCGGCTCATCAGAGTTGTAGCTCTGCAGCAGCTTACAAAACAAATCCTCAGCCTGAAAAATCAGCTCCATGATTTTATGCGGTTCAACATGGCATTGGGCACCTTCCTCCCTTCCCGTTTGTTGCTGTTGTTTTAAAAGACTTGCTTAAAAGTCTGTTATCTTTAATGCAAAGTCACGCTGTCTCAGTGGAACTGTTTGAACCTAAATCAAGAATTTCATTAGGTTTCAATGTACAAAAATGTGTAATATTTAAACCAGACTCTTGTAGGAACTCTAACATGTGAACTCAGTGGAACTGATGAATGGAGACCATGTCTTTTCTCCTTTCTCATCCAAAGGAACACGACTTGTTTGCTGGAACTTTGCTCTGTAGTCTGTTGTTTGGGTGTCTCTGGAATATGTGGTGTTGTATTTCTTGTTCAGAGGGATCGTGTTGTGAGAGGCACCAGCTTATGGCAAGGAAAACGAGCATTACTGTTTTGGAGCGTCATAAGTATGTACAGAAATTTAGTCAGCGTTGTGTACCTTTATAGATGTGCCAAAGACTCAGTGCTGCTCTAAGAATAGGTACTTCTTTATTATCTCCAAGAGTTCCAACCGATTTTAAAACGCAGCTTAAAGCCGAGAGCCACGATTCTTTGGTGTGTTACAGATGTAAGATGCTCGGGGCTTTCAGACAACGCCACGTACAGCTTATGTACCCTGGCTTGGTTGCCACTGGTTATCTTTTTGTGATGTAGGTGGATGGGAGAGATGTCATTTCACAGGCGGGCAGTGAAGCTCTTACTTTTGGGATGTTGAAGCCTGAGCGCTTCCTTTGGCCTCAAGCAACCAGAATGTCTCAGTTTTCGTGTCTCCGATCTTGGCTGTGTTACCAAGAATATGACCAAGGTTGGGTTTTTCTTGAGAGTTTCTAAAAGCTTCAAGCATACATTCACCTATTCAGGCCTCTTTTAGAAATGCTTTTATGGCTTTCCTGTTTCTTGGGACCAAGAGAAAGAGATGTCTCTGTGAAAAAGTTGATGACAGGCTGAGGTGGGACTGGTTGATTTTGCTGCCAGATTCTTGCCCTGGCAGCAGTGATTAATACAACTTTTTAACCGGAAGAAGCAAACTTTGCTGGCTGTTCTCTGAAATTTGGTTGTGCTTCGAGAGCGGACACAAAGATCACTAAATAAACACTCTGGGTGTTGTCCTTGTTGATGGTTGTTGTTCTCAGTGCAGTTATTGCATCATTTGTGTCAAACAAGAAGGCTAATGTGACGTGAAGGATGCCAGGGGTGAGGTCCCATTCATTTGTGCTAGAGATTGAATCAGGCCATCACCTGAAGATCTGCCTGGGTATCCCTCCCTCCTTCCCTGCATCCCTCCCTTCCTTCCAGGGAGCAGATCTGTCCAAATCTCCCCTTCCGCAAAAAGAGATGCTTCAGAGCTTTCCTTAGGTCATTTCTGCAATGTACTCTGGAAGACAAAAGCTCTGATGGTAATTTCCTTGAAAAGCCTGCAGTTTGTAAGCGTGGCAGAAGATGAAATTGCCTGTATCAGAGAAGCTTAGGCAGAACGTGGTCTGGTTCCGTGGAAGAAAGCCCGAGTCCCACTGGGAAGGTATCGTACCTGATGCTGCCGGTGGGGCTGCCTCAACTGCTCTCTCTCGGCACTCCACTAAATTAGCAGGGCAAGTACTTTTACACCAACAAAACTCGAATTATTTCCCTTAAACTCCACAGCATCTAAGTGGGAAAAGAGCCAGATGTAAGAGGAAAGGCAGAAAAACGCTAATGGAGAAGATTAAGCTACTTAATGTTGCAGCTTTGTTGTGGTTTGGGATTTGTTGTGACTTCCCTTTGACCTTCCTGGCCTTACGTGTGTGTATGTATATATGTTCAGGCACTGCTTTCTCAGACCTTTGGACATAAACCCTCTTGGAAGCCTCTTGGAGCACCCAAACTCTTGCGTCAGTCCAGGCGAAGAGACCCATCAGCTTTGCTCTGCTCAGTCTCCAGGCAGGAGAACTTAAGCCTTTCTGCCTAATTCCTGGGTTGCTTACCTTGCCGGGGATGTTCTTAGCTGTGTTGCCTTCCTCTTGCTGTATTACTTTAAAGCAGACACAGAGACAGAAATAATCCCTCTTTATTCCGTCTAATTCATCCTGACCGACTTCAGTGCCACAAGTACTTCTCTATGCCGTTGGGTTTTCTGGCTGCTCCAAATGCACAATGTTTTGTTGTGTTGAATCTTTATGGAGCTCCATTTTGTTATTATATTTTTTTTTTCACTCTCAAGCTCTAGGAAAACACAGCGTGTATCTGTGTGTGCTTGCTTCATTTCTCTTTGCTCGGACTTGCGTGATGCTCTGCTACCTCGAGCAGCTGTTACCGCCTCGATGCTATGCGCAGCTTTCTGCTTAGAGCTGCTGGTCTGCTCTTTGCAGAAGACAAACCGACCTGGGGAGTCTTTCATCCTGGTTTCTGGATTTCATGCTAGACCAAAAATACATTTATGTGACTAAACATCCTCAGAACTTGCTACAAGAGGGTCTGGCTTTCAGCTGGCAATGAAAACTGAGCTGAAAGGGAAACGATGAGATACCCAGCCTCTCGTCCCTCATTAAACGAGGGGGCTGTTTGGATTTAGAGATGATAATTATGGTGCAAAACCTAAGTGGAAAGCAGGGTGCGTGAAGCTTTTGAACACACCGGCCCTTTGCTGCAAACTCCCCCCAGGGATGGATGAAACTCAACCTTGCTCTAGTAGAAGAGTTTCCCGATGCATTTATCTTAACGAGGACACAGCAATACCGTATGTTTTTTGGTCATTTATGAGACAGCACATTAAAAAGTTGACTTTTTAGAGGTGTTCAGGTGGTGAAATGGTAAGATGAAGGCAGCATTTCTAGATTGTTTCTGGTAGCCTCTTCAATACCGGTTTCATAAAAGTAAACAATAAAACAAGGCATAAGAGCGTAACCTCTCTCCATGGTCAAAATATAGGGTGTTTTTGCATTGATTACTTACGTGAATCCCAAGAACAAGACCGTGGTCTGATTTCAGCGAAGAAGCACTGAACTGGGTCCCCTGCTGTACTCTCTCCTTTGACAGGGCTGTGTTTATTTTTTTTTTAACTCCTGTAGTTACAAAATAGGCCTGGAGTCACGTGGCCATTAAATGAACTTTAAGTATGGGATGTCTGAATCACCTCTTATTTGGCATCCTGGGAGGCAAGTCGGAGGGAAAATGCATCTGTTGAGCAGGAAGCTTGCTACTGCGAAGCCTCTGCGTGGTTGTTGGGGTGGTTTTTTTGATGCGTCGATTCCTTGATAATTTTGAAAATACTTGTGGGTCCTTTTTTATTTTTATCCTTAATTTTTATAATTAATTTTTTTTCTTTGCTGGAGTGGGTTAGTCTGTGTCCTCTGGACTGCAAAGAAGGTGTTTGGCATTTAACACTATCCTTTTTAGCAGTGGCAGAAGAGGATTGCATCTGCTTATGAGGTATTGCGTGTGTTTTTTCCCTTGGGATTAAAAGGATGCTGTGAGAAGGGGCTGTGTTCTGCATTAGGATGAAATTCTAGCTCAAAATAATGCTTACCTTCACTTTCAGAGCAGTTTTAGATAGATGGCTGGTTTGATGTTTAAAGTTAGGTTAGTGGACCTGGAAATCCTCGGTGATCTCTGGTTTATGGTGCGCTGAACTTGAGTATTTACAGACTTTGGTCTTTTGACTTAAAAAAAAACAAGTAATGCTAGCTTGTGTCACAGTGTTATATAGGAAGGGGATGTAAAGAGAGCCAGTACTTGTCACATAGAGGTGTTTCCAGTCACAGTTCTTGATGTCTTGTGCCTGTGTGATGTTGTGTTAGGAGGTGGTGTAGTTCCCTCAACCAGAACTTTATGGTTGGCTCTCCAACGGCCAGGCTCACTGTGCTCTGAGCCGAGGTCAGATGAGTTTGCCACTGAAAACAGTAAGGAATTTTTAACTTGAAAGAATAATGCAGGTGGAGTAATGTAAGCATGTCATATGTGTCGTAATCAGTAGGTGTACGCGTATGCATGCCAGTGAGACACGGTAAGGTCTCCTCTTACCTCCTGGACCTGGCTGTGTGTGCTTGGCCCTGGTGCTTCACCTCAGTTGAAATAAGCAGTGGGACTTGGGTGGATGGGGGAGTGAGGACTTGGGAGTTTGCTGGTAGTGTGTGGCATGGACCTGTGCATCACGCCCGTGAGGTTGCACATTGTGGCAGTGCAGATAAGTCAGCCAGCCTTACTGTAGAGCTTTGCTGGCACTGGGGGCTTGGGAGAAGCCCCTGGCGTAGTCACAAACCTCCCTTGGTCCGTGCCTGCTCGCCAGATCCCAGATGACACCAAACTAGGAATGGCTGGAAACACGGCGTCTGAGAGCAGCGTTGTAATTCTTACAGCTGCAGCCCTTCTCATTCTGAGATGATTTTTTGTAATGACTAGTGTTTCTTGCAGTGTGAAATTGCCATGTCTGGCATGAATTCCCTTCTGTTTGGTCCTGAGGGTCTGCTGCAGTGGTTATTAACAGGCTCTGCAGGAGAGCTGTGCAGCTGCACCGTCAAGGATGTACCTGACAAACCCAGGGAGAAGTCTGAAGTGTTTCACATCTAGCTGTTAGCACAGCTGGCACTGGGGTTTTTCTTTCAAGTTGCTGTTGTTCACTTGGTGTTTGTCCAAAGCTTCCTTATCTCCAAGCGCCGGGTGGAGCATGAGGCAGACCCCTGGTAGGCTTCCGTCCCACACTGGAGCTCAGCGGACCTGTAACTAGATTTGGTGCCAACGTAAAGGCTGTTTTCTTTAGTGTTCTTAACCGTTGTCTCTGTGTATCAGGCTTACCGAGCCTCCACTGAGAGGTGAAGATGTAAGATGTTCTGCTTTCTGACATCCATTTTTCTCTCTTCTGTATTTTAGGAGAGCTCATACCTTAACAGTCTTGTTCATCCTCACGTGTGCGCTGGGCTACGTAACCTTGCTTGAAGAAACACCACAAGATACAGCCTACAATACAAAGAGGTAAATATTTGAGAGCACCTTTTTTTTTCTATAGGGTGCATACGAAGAATGGGTAGTTGTGTAAATGCTTGTACCTCGTGGTTAAACTGCCTCAAACAACCTTTGTGCTCACTCGTTCAAATTCCCAAACCCTTAGAAAGTGATAAAACCGACCATAAGTCTATAAGCTCCTTTCATGCTGCTCATTGAATTTATTTTCTAATCAGTTTAGTGTCACTTGCTGTCATAGCTGGTGGCTGCCTTGCATCTGTGATTTAAAAGAAAACAAGAAATCTTTTCCTAAAGCCTCAAAAGGACTGCCTGTGTTCCTTTAGCTATGACTCTGCCTATTTTATTTTTTTTCTTAAAATAACCTAACTTCCAAAATGATGGGAGCCGTGACTAAATATTTCTGACTCGAGTGTTTTTTGTAAAATTATCTTCAGGATTTCAGTACAGGTCGTTATGTGACGCTGGAAATGAACAGGAGAACTGGTAGCCCAAAGGGAAACTCTTGGAAGAATGAGTATTCTATGTGTTTCTAAAGTGATTAAATGTAGTTGAATTTCTCCTCTTTAAAAAGAAATACAGTAAGGAACAAAAAGAGGGAAGAAAAACAGTCTTTTAAAAATCTAAATGTATTTTAAAAATTAAGGGGGTGCTTACAGACCGCAAAGCGTCCTTTCTGTAAGCATGACAGTCATTCAGGTTCCTGTGAATTCCCCTTGGCATTAGAGGGTTTCTTCCTATTTTTTTTTTACACTTTGACAGTGACTCAGGATATTGTATTCATTGTCATGGAGATGGAAGAATTGGAGGGAGGTGGTGGTTCCTGAGACAGTCTTGGTGGTTATTCCAACAGTTACACAGTCCCTGTAGTGCAGCATCTGTGTCTCTGCGTGGGGGTGAAGTGGAGCTGCCTGGGACATGGTACCCTGACTGGAGATGGGGGAATTTCTCTAAAGCTTTGGTGTGAACAAATGCCATTTTATTCCAGTTATGACAGCTGGGGCTAGGGAATGAATGGAGGCATGGCATTCTCTGGAATGGCAGTCCAGAATAAAGAAGGGGAAAATCTGAAAGAGAAGTGATGACACATCATTAGGGAGTAATACAGATTTAAGGTGACTCAGTGGAATATCTTATTATTGAGATTAGAGCCTTTACTGCTTCAATAAAACAAAAACAGAGAAGATTAATCAGAAGATTAACTTTTCTTTCATGAAAAATAAATTGCTTTCTGCATGTTCAGGTCAGGGAATAGCATGTCCAGTTGTTGAAATCAGTGTAACAGCATCATCCCAGGCAATGGGTGACAAGTGTTCTCTGATCTCTGCATTGTGGAACGCTGCCTGCAATATCTAGATGCAAAAATCCTGGAAAAGCAGTATCCTGAGAACTGTATACGGTCTTCCAAACACTGGGTTTTGTTACTGGTTTTGAGGGATAGGCTCCTCTTTGCACTCATGCTGCACCCTTATGCCACCGCCATAGTCGTTCAAGCTCCGTCCTGAGTCCCGATACAGTAGTTAACATGGGCAAATCATTACTTTTTCCAGGCTAGAGATAAGTGCAGGCGAAGTGCGGGAGTCCCGTGTGCCTCTCCTAAGCTGTAACCTCTGTTGCCTTGGCCCCGGTGTACAGGAGTGACGGAGGTGCCTGTGTTGTTCAGCACGCTCCTTGTGCTGAGTCAATCGGCAGTGAACTCCTCAGTTAAATCTCTAAGGGCTTTGAGGTAAGCGCTATGCCAAGTTTAGCATCGCTAAGCATGAAGGATCCCAGGTTGATTCACGTCCCAGCCGCTGCTCTTGCCTTCCTTAGCATCTGCGTGCCTGCCGCGCTCTTACATCTCACTGCTCCTGACCGATTTTACGTGCCTGTGTAAGTGTGTATTTGAATTAAAAGAGAAATTTCAGAGCGGGAGTAAGATGCTTACAACACGTGTAGCTATATCTATACCCCAAATTTTCACTTTTTTCTTTTTGCTTCCATATGTAGAGCTTGATGTAGAGCTGTCATGTGTTTGGATCTGAACTGTTGGCCTGCGTGAGGCTCTCGCTGTGTGCAGACACTCCACGGGCATGCTTGCCTGCTTAATGAACAGAAGTAGTTTTATTACCAGTGAGCAGTGCCTCGAGCTGTCATGCTTTTTTATTTCCAACTGCTGCACAATGACAGTGGAGCAGTGTTTCGCTGCGTAGGTGCACGGTCTGAATACACGTTTGCAAACACTTAAACCTCTCTTGTTTCCGAGCTCTTGACCAGAGTCCGTTGAGTTGCTCGGGCAGGATGCTCGGTCAAAGCAAAGCGTGGCTGCTCTTGCTCTGGTTCCTGGGCTAGATAAAGCCACTGGCAGTCAGCCGAGGCTCCTATCTTCTCCCCTGTAAACATCCTTCATCCAGACACTTCCAGCAGCAGCTCAGGGCAGGGTTCACGCAGTCAGTCATCAGGAGAAACCACGGGCAAAACTAAATTAGAGCGTGAACCTATGAGATCACGGGGTGTGGTATCTGTAGCTGAGACTGCTATTTGCGTCTGTTTACATGCTGGTGTTTGAGTGCTGTTTTCCTTCCTGCAACACACTAGGGCACTAGAGGAGGGCTATTTATTTATTTTAAGGTAAGATTTCTAGAAATGTTCTATATGTAGATCTAGTCCAGGTTCTTTAGTATCCTACAGATAGATGCTGGTGCGATGTGTGTGATCAGACACGCATCGACTGTGTGTTGTAAAGACAGGTGAAACTTGACTTGGCTAGTCAGAGAGATGCTGTGCTGCAAAACCTGCCTGATGGATGTGACTTTTTTAATTCACCCGGTTCCTACAGCGTTCAAAGCGAAGTAGTCTGTCCCGCCTGACAGGTCTCAGCTTCTCCTCATCCCTTAAGCACCCAGGAGGAGTTGATGGGACTGAGCTCCAGCTCTTTCCTGAGATAGAAAGTTACTATTTTTTTCCATATAAAAACCACATTGAGGTTTAAAAAGCCCTGTGCACATCAGGGTGGTACATTGAGTTTCAAGCCACAAAACAGTCTTTCTCCTAAGATGCTTTTTTTATACTAGTTCTTGGCAGTAGATGATCACCGCTCAGCCAGCGTGACAAAGCTAGGGGTGTGTGTGTATTTGCCTGAAGAGACACCAAGGTGACAGGGAGGGTAGAGCCCCATCTTCCAGCCTTCCCCTTCTTTAGCTTGACTCCACTGAGGGCATGGCCAGCCTGATGTAGATACAGCCAGAGAAGGGAAAGGGAGCAGGAGATGTCTCGTTAAAAGCCTGGAACAAAAGGCAATATACAGATACTCATAGACAAGTTTCATTGTCTCACGTCTCTGAATCGACTCTTAAAACAATGCAAACAATAGCTTGTTTGTACCAATGAAACTGCTGCCGTGTTCTTCCTTTCTTGGTTAAATGCTAAAATTATTTTTGTATGCACACATTAGTGTCTTCCTGGTCTGCTGCTCAAGAAATTCATTATTCAGGTTGCTCCAGGCTGTCTGCACGGTAGTTTGAAGACACCTCTCTCAAAGGGTGGTGGAGCGCTGCATCAGGCTGCCCAGAGAGGTTGTGGAGTCTCCTTCTCTGGAAACATTCAAGACAAATCTTGGCACGTTCCTGTGTGATTTAATCCAGGTGACCCTGCTCAGGCAGTGGGGTTGGAGAGGATGATCTTTCGAGGTCCCTTCCAACTCCTAATATTCTGATATTCTGTGGAAGTCCTTCCCTTAAGCTGTGGGAAGCCAGCAGGCTTTGAAAGCTTCATAAGGAGGCAGTGTGATAATGTTAAGGGGAGAAATTTATTTTCCTTGGGAGGGGGAGAGATAATGGAGCTGGCATGGAATGGTGGTCGTACAGATCTGTGATTTTCTTCAAAACTTCTCATGGTGAACTTGAAGTAGAATGATCTAGCTGGAATTGCAGCTTATTGTGGAACAGCTGCGGCACCCACTGTTTGAGAGTGGATTGTAGGGAAGGGAGCATCACTGAAGGCCGAGGAGATGGAGGTTCAGGCCATCGCCAGCTTGGAGAAGCACCTTTCCAGGGCCTGCAGTGACAACCTTGGACACCCTGGTCCGTGGCTGAGCAGAGCAGCTGTAAACAGCGATGTGCAGACTGTCTGTCTGGAGTGCAGACTGGTCTCTGGAATTGTCAGTTTGTGGTCCTGGTGTTTTAGAGACTAGTGACTCAAAATGCAGAATACCATCGTTATTTGAGATCAGTGGAAAGCTTTCTTAGTATCTTCATCTGTGAAAATTGTGATGGACACCCTCTTTGCTGTTCTGTTCAGCAGTGAAGCCTCTGTGCTTCCCAGTGTCAGAAAGCAAGCAAAGTAACCGAGTTCCATCTCTCCAGTAAAGCCCACTCGTATTTCCAAGATGTGAATCAGAGGTGAATATTGCAAAATAGCTTTCGTAAATCCTTTTAGTTTTCAATTTTTCAGATGTTTAAAGGATGAATAGTCTGCTATTGCTTCTGGTATGTAACGTTTTCTTAATAAAAGCAAAATTATGAGGTAATTTCTCTGGCTCCTGCTAACGGACGTTTTATTTACAGTCAGGAGTTGGATTGTTTATGGCAAGCATGGCCTACGCTTGTCCCACAGAGTAGTGAGGTACTTATCAATTATCTGCTCTTAAGCTGGTAATATGAGGAAGCATGGCAGTTCTGCTGGGAACTTGGATGCAGAAAGAAGCAGGTTTGGATTGCTTTGTTCTGCTTCGTCCATTAGGGCTGAAGGAACTTGCCCAGAGATGTGGCACCATGGTCTGCATGACAAACAAGTGGCATCCTGTGAAATGGGGCTGGTTTGTGCACATCAGGGGTTTAAATCTCAGGAAGACTTTTAAGTTCAGGCCTCTGAAGCCCAGTGCCAGTCTCGCCCATCCTCATCTCGGTCCCTATAGTGCTTCCAGCAGCAAGGGTTGGGCATTCCCACACAAGGATTTGCTGAGTTTTGGTTTTCCCTTACTTGCAACCCAAAACTTCACTGAAGAATGTACCATGTGTAATTAGCAGGTTTCAAATCCCGGATCTCCGCTGCTGCCTGCTTAGTCTGCTGCTTGATCAGTAAGGATCTCTTGTGGAGCTTCTGGTTGCCCTTAAGGCCTCAGTTCCTCACTGGTTCAAGCTGACAGCTTAGCCTTCGCTGGGGCTGCTGTTCTCCTTCCTTGTGAGAGCTGAGTGGGGCCAGCTGGACGCGAGCTGGGTTTTCCCTAGGCTAGCTTTCTGCTGGATCGGGATGAGTCGGTGATGCCCTGGGAGGAGGCAGGCACGGGTTGGCAGCAATCCTGAGTTGGATCTTTCCTTGCTGAAGTGTGGGCGTAGGGATTTGGAATGAGGTTGCAGGTCTTTGGGGTACTGGGACTTGTGGTCTGATAATTTTGGGGGGTTTATTTTCTCTTTCATGTCCTTGTTCCCTTCCATTAGACTCTGTTATAGTTCCAGCTTGTGAAATAGCAGCAGGTTTGGTCTTTGAAGCTCCTGGTTCTCTGGAGTTGACTAAAGAAATGTTTTGGAGCAGTGACAAGTTCAGCGGTTTGTTTCTCAATTCCACATTCATTTTACCGGAGCAGCGCAAAGCTCTCCAGCCCAAGTGCTCCCTCCTGCTCAGTTGTCAGTGTCTTTCTGACAAAGTGAGCATAAAAGCTGTTCAAAGGCGTAGGGAAGCGTTTGACTGTGCATCTCTTGATCATATGCTGGCTAACGCTCCAGAGGCTGAGGAGCTGCTCCTTCCATTTGGGTTTTGCTGGATGAGTTCTCCTCTCCTCCCAGCAAAACAGGAGGAAGCGAGGAGAGGGATGGGTGAACTTTGAGGGTTGAAATGGTGTATGTGGAAATTTATACCCCTTTTCTCTGACATACAGTCTCCAAAACACAACTGTTGATAACAGACATTCTTGGTAGTTAAGAAACAAAGGGCGGACATTATTTTTGTCACGTCAAAGGATATAATTTACAGTCAGATTAGGAAGAATGAAGTGATGTAAACAGTTTGTTCTGTCTTTCACTTTCAGAGGTATCGTTGCCAGTATTTTGGTTTTCTTATGTTTTGGAGTTACACAAGCTAAAGATGGACCGTTTTCAAGACCCCATCCAGGTAATTTGCCTTGTTTAAGTCTCTCTCCAACATTTCTGATAAATTGTGTAGTTTATGGTGAATGTAAATATTTGTTCTACATGTAGTGAAGGTAAGTTGTAATTTAAATAATAATAATGTAGGTTCATTAACACCGCTCATGTCGCACAGCCTCCCAGCTTCCACCCAGCCTCCAAACAGCCTCCTGTGCTCTCGATCCACATGTAGTGTTGCGGGGGTTTATGTTTTATCTCCTTGTTTTGGCTTCCTGTTGACATTTTAAAAGCTTTGTGTGAGCTGCCAGAGTCTCAAAACCTCAAAAAAAAAAAAAGGGATAAACCTTGTTTATCCTTTTTTTTTAATTATTATTTTTAACCTCCTTTCTGTAATGAGATTGTGTTTGGGCCCATGTATCTGGTTGCAGGAGCACCACTCTCCCTTTGCTTGTGTCAGTTACCTGCAGTAACCAGTAGATTTGAAACCTACGATTGTGATATTTTTAAAGGACTAGAAACCTCAAGAACATTTGGAAGCAGAGCACAAAACCTCACATGTAGGGTTTGATCAGGTGAAGTAAGACAATATTTAAATATCTTCAATCTTTTGCCTATTTTTAGAGATGTGAATTATCGAGAAATAAATTCCCTAATTCTGTAGGTTTACATAATCCTCCTGAAAGCATTGGGGTCTCCTACAGTTAAATAAAATTCTTTTATTTATTTATTTATTTATTTTTAAATAAAGTATTTATTTTCACCAAAACCGTGCCCTTCCAAGTGAGGAATGCTGTACTGTGTGAGAAGCAGCAGGTGCATTAAATATTGTGGCCGAAGCAGATGTTGTTCCAGAGCAGTGCCCAGAGCACACCTCTGCAAGGTCAAGGGTTTTTCAGAAGTTTGCAC
Organism: Heliornis fulica; assembly: GCA_013399135.1. NCBI lineage: Eukaryota > Metazoa > Chordata > Aves > Gruiformes > Heliornithidae > Heliornis > Heliornis fulica. The sequence goes on along the minus strand of VXBZ01000967.1, from coordinate 40,708 downwards.
TCGTGAGCTCTTACTAAACAGTGTTTTGTAGCATTTCCTTTCTGTTACAGTCAATTCTGATTCCTCCTACAACACAAATTACTCCTTTAAGGACACTTTAAGCACTCCTTTAAGTGATATTTGGGTGTTTTCAGCTTCAGAACATCCAGTGGTTTTGCCTGGGATGGAAGTCAGTTTTATTCCCTTGAAGAAAGTGGGACAAATGGGAAGGGTTGGAGCTCTTTGCAGCAAACTAGTAGGGTAGACTGAGCTGATATCTGCCAGCTCTGTATGCTCCTGTCCCAGAACAGCCAGGACTGGACTGAAGCATGGTATCTTTCAGCAGAATCAAACTGTCTGTGGGCAGGGTGGTTGAAGAGCTCCTGTGTATTCAGTCACTTCAACATTGAGTGTGTTCGCGTCCTCTTTGGTCCTAACTTCACCTTTCCTCTAACTTCTTTGATGGCATGATCCTCTGAAGAGTGGTGGTGGTGAATACTAACAGGATAGAGAACACTTCCACAGTCACAAGATGACATCTGGGTGTCTGTTTAAAGCAGAATGGCCATCCTTCGGGCAGCCCTCGCAGGCAGCAGAGGACGTGGCACTGCACCCTGTGAGAGGCAGCTCTCCAGTTACAGAGGGTGCGTTGGGAAGCTCCCATCAGCTAGTGGAGTCTCTGACCTTAACCTTGTGCTGCTGTTCCAGGAGAAAGATCTCATCTCAAAGGAACTGGCAGCACAGGGCAGCACTGTGCTTCCATTTATAGGGCAGGAGGAAACCTTCGGCTCTGTCGGGTTGCTCTGGGCACATACAGACGTGTTGGATCTGTCACGTGAACTCTCCAAGTTGTGTTTTAAGTGCAGCTAGGCATCATTCCCTGCTTCTGGGGGGTTTGGGAGCCCTGTTGTTCAGCACATGCATCCTATTTATGACCAGCTTGGAGATGCTTTGTATTTTGGTTTGCTTTTTGTGGCTAGCATTGTTGTCCTGTGGAAATAGCTGCTCTGAAGAGATGTTTATCCACCTGCTTTATTTACACACAGCTCATGTATACAAACACTCCATTGGTTCTGTAGAGCAAACAAATTTTGCTAAAGCAACAAGTTGTGCTTTTAGTCTCCCCCACTCAATATAAGTCTGCTCTCCCCATAACCTTTTGGTAGCCGTTCTCTGTGGGCCTTAATCTGACTTTTCTTTTTCAAAGTGTCTGCCCAGAGCTGTGTGGGACACTGCAGACGTGAGAGTGCTTCTGGGTTTTGTGGTAGCATTAATGCTTGCCAATTAATTGCCCCAGTGGCCCTCTTCATATCGGAACCTTACTGTTTCCAAACTGCAAAGCTATCGTGAGCTCTTCTAGTCAAGGCCTCTGAGATCATCTGATTTTTTTCTTTGCTGTCCCTGCCTTCCCTGCTTTGGGTTATTAACCTACTTTTCACTAAGGCTATTAGGGAAACTGATCTTGGCTGCTGTTGAAGTGGTATCCTTCCAGGGTGGTCATGTTTTAGGCTTTTTTTGGCCTTCCTTTCAGCATTGCAGGCAACAACAGCTCTAGCCAATACCTCATCCAGTGTTACCAGTTTTCTGCTGATTTCACAGTTCCCGCAGTTTAGCTAATTGACTACGTAGTTGCCTTACCATAATTCTGAATAGTAGGATTATTGTGAAAGTAAGTGTGTCTTACTACTTCTATGACTACTTGCGTGCACACTTAGCCTGCTTTTTATGCCCTTTTTGGTTTCCTTCCTGTAAAGCATTCCCTTCAAGGCCTCTCATCCATTTCCATCCAAACCCAGCAAAGCAGGAATGCTGCCTCAACCCCAATGAACAATATTTTACAGGAGAGAAACCTTGCCCTCTGCTTGAGGGTCCATTTGTTGGTGGGTAAGCACCCAGATTTGGAGAGCATAAAGCATGATAAAATGAATCACGAATTGAGTCAGCATCAGCATTCTGACAATTAGTAGTTGCATATAAAAAATGTCCTTGATTCTTAGTGCCAAATCCTTTCATGGAGTCTTGAACATGCCAGTAACCTGAATAATTTAAGAACTCAGTGATGCTGCATTGTCTCTGTCAATATAACATGCATGTGTTGTTAGAAAGAAAATTTCTTTGAGTTATTAATGCCATAAGAAATAGCTTTTCATGTTCCCAGCCTTTCCCAGACACCATTTTGCGATAACGCACCACGCGTGACAGCACAAGCAGTTTGGAGGGCAGACCCTGAAGTTCTCAACTAACCCATAGGCCAGAGGACTGAGGGGCTGGAAGTGAGCTGGAGCTGTTCTGCCATTCCCTGGGGAGGAGACATGGGCAGAACAGGAGCGGTTGGTAGTTCTGCAAAGAAATCCTTTAATCAGAACTTTGTCTAGGGAATAGTACATGATCTGTTCCTTCCTTACAACTCCTTTAACAGTTTGGCAGTCTGGATACTCACTGCTGGTTTTGCATAAAAGTATTGGACTTTTGGGATTGCGATACTAACTGGCAGCTTTTTCCCTGACTGGGTAGAGTAAATGACCCTATATTTAAGGGGCTGAACAAGCTGAGCTAGCAGCTCATCTTTCTCAGTCCTGACATAGTATTTGACATCTTTGGGCATCACATTTAGAAATACAGAATTGCCGACGCAGAGCTAGGACCAGCCTGAAGGGCCTGCCTCTCTTACTCTCAGTTGTCCCACCTCTTGGTCATTGCAACTCCGAGGTCACAGATGACACGTGCAATGGAAAACCTTATACACCGGGGCGGTAATCTGAGCAGGTGTGTGCTGGTCCAGGCTTCTGTGGCTGCTCACACCACCCAGTTCTCCCTGCCATGTCCCGTGTGACTTCTATCAGCACTTTGCAGCTTCCACCTGCTTAGCAGCTCTAAGAGAAGTGCCCTGCTTGCGCCAATAATGTCTTTGTTTTCTTTCCTCGTGTAGCCTTTCAGGTGGCATAGGTCAAACTCAAACCTCAGTCAGTAACTCAGGGTAAGTGGCTGGTTGTGCAGGCAGGCAGGCAGTGCTCTCTTGTGAGGTGTTCAGCTTCTGGCTCCCGGCAGTGGCAGCGGTTCAGCATTTGAACACAGCGATCACTAAACTATTGGCTATGTAGATGATTGGTTGAAGCCTACTTATCAGGAAGATCATCCTAATTTGAGGGAGGATCATGGTGACAAGTGCATTTTAAGGAAAACAAGTATTAGAGCTATGCCAAGAATAACTTCATAGCTGAGGCCAGTGCAGGAAAAGAGAGAACACAATGTTTGTACAGCTTTGAAAACATCTTGTTTCTGCTCTGTGCATGCAGATATAAAGTAGTGTTCAAAACCTCTTGGGTACCTGTGTTGGACAGGGAGAAAGCACGCTATAACCACATCTTTTTTTTTTTGTTATGAAGCAGTGCTGAGCATACTCTGCAGCTGTGGATCACCCTGTGTATACAGGGGAGGAGAAGCTTGGGTAAAGATTTAGATTTCTCTGCTCTCTGAACTAGTCTGTCACGTTTGTGTCTGTGAGTAGTGTAAAATATGTCACTGAGGCTTTATAGGTCACAAAAAACCTCGGTGTTTTCAAGGCTCCCAGTCTGAAGGTGATGTTTGAAGGAAGCAGCATGCAGTTCCTTTGGGAGAAGCGCTTTAATGAAAGGCTAAATCTTACTTCAGCATAATGTTTACTTTTCAAGGTATGCATTTGCTATAGGGCAGGATAGGAAACACCTTATCAAACACAAACCAATTTTTAGAAGTGCAGTGGCAGCTTCTTTTATCCTGCAGACTCCCAGTCAAAAGGCCAAAGTATTTTTTGGTAGTGTGGTGGGAAGAGGTTCCTCTCTTCTGAGCAATCCTTGGCTGACAGAGGAGGGTTTTGTTTGGTTTTTTTTTTTTCCCCTAAGTCCCCAAAAAGACAGGAGGATGTATGCACGCTCTCTTCAGTCATTTAAGTGAAATTTGCCCGTGGATTTGAAAGTTAATCACTTCTGAAGGAAATCCAGAATTCTCAAGTAATGCTTTCTGCAAGGTGTAGTTCTTGCCTCCCAGAGGAGAGGGTGGACTCAATTCTGCTTTTCCTTCCTCCAGGGAGACCAAGGGGCACAGCCAGCACCTCGTAAGGTGTGTTCAGAGGTTTCTTGGGGTTTCTTAATGCCTGACCCCTGAGAAAGCACTTCATTGTACTGCATAAAGAAATGACAGCTGTATTTGTGGGCTTTAAGCACTGGAAATTCAGAACTTCTAAAGTAAAAGCTGTTGCAGAACTTCCTGTTACCAGGGCACAGCTGCTTTTTTTTTTTTTCCTCCCTTTTTCCCCTGGGAGTGTAAAGTAGGCTGTTTTGATGAAATTAATTTAGCAGTTTTGCTGAAAAAAGGTCACACCTTCTCACATCTCAGTCTATTTTAATGATGGTGTCAGAAGCAGGCTGTTAGAGACTTCTTTTTAAAATGTGGATTTTTTTTTAAATTAAATATATGTTTTTTCTTCCTGAGGCTGAATTGGGGCAAGATGTCATTTATTTATGTTTTGGAGGGCTAATGAGGTTCTATGAAGCTTTGCAGCACTGTGGCTAGTTGTTTTCAGGCTCTGGGCTGATGATAACTAAGTATATTTGCAAGCCTGGAGTTCTTGCACCATTACTGTCCTGCTTTTAAACGTTGACATACCTGTGCTGCCTTGGAGTTCAGATGGAGATAAATGCCCAAACCGGGTCTGAAGGTTCTTGGTGTTTTCACTTGATGGCAAACCCCAACCATGCTTGCTGTCTCCAGGCAGCCCCATGAATGGTTGTCCCAACCCAGTGATAACTATCACCTGGCCATAAACGTGGAAGAAGAGTTCTGCTTTGTAAGGGTAAACAGGAAACACCTGGAGGAAAGTCTGTTAAAGTCATTCCAGAACAATTAGTAAGTGCCATTCAGGAGGGATATAAGTGCCCACTTGGAATGAGTCAAGTTGTGCTGAACTCCCTTCTGTGAACTTAGGGATGTGGGGAGGCAAAAGTGCTGGAGCACCCTGTCTGCACAGGTACTATTGCTGTGTTAAGCTGATTCCTCTCACACAGGAGCATATGAAGGTGCTCCATGAGATTGCAGAGCACCCAACTCGCTGTAGAGCGTGAAGGCCAAACCAGTCTCTGGGTGGAGCAGGACAAACTGAGGGCACAAATGTCACAGGACAGTCCGAGGCCATTGCTCGAGGCAGTGGCAGGGCTGGAAGTGAGATTTAACAACTTTTAATTATTTTTAAAAAAAAGTTCCCACTAGAGATGAAAAGATCTCTTGGTGTTTTGGAATGCTATCTGTCCCTTAAAGAAGTGACTTTGTCTTCAAGGGAAAAAAATGGTCTTAGAAAGTAAAAGTGAGAGGTTCCTTCTGCTTGTGTTGGCCTTGCCTGTTGTGGCACAAGCTCCACAGCACTGTGGCTGTGATAGCACTGGGAAAACCAAAGGGGCGGATCAGATCATGTCGGATTATGGAGAAGGTAAGTATATTTCTGCAGGAAGGATATCGTTCTCTTCCAAGGATTGCAGGCAGCAGGTATTGTACCTCCTAGTTCTGGAAGACTGAGTTCATTGGGTTGAAGCATGTGTGTGGATCATGGTCTGCTCTCACAGGTCCAGATTGGTTCCTGAGCAATGTGCAGAGCAGCCTGGCTGGTAGTCTGAGAGCCTTTCTGGCCGTGCTCCTCAGCAAGGATGGGGAACACGTTACTGAGCTTTGTAATCTCTTGGTGGGAGCATCCCTTCTTGAAGTGTTTAGTTGTATTACAGTAAATGACTTGCTGCCCTTGAGCTTGAGAGCTTGCTAACATCCTGATTGTCTGTTTCTGCAGCGTACTGGAGGTTTTGGCTGTGTGTCAGCGTTGTGTATGAGCTCTTCCTCATCTTTATACTCTTTCAGGTAAGTGACTTAGACCTCTAGTTGCTAAATGCTGGTTCACTGCAGATACAGAGTCCTTTGTGGTGGTCTTCAGGATTCTGGTTGGCTACGGGAGATGCTCCACGTTTTTGTGAAAGTGAATCATTGTGCTGTTTAACAAGACTGCTAGGATGTGGTGAAATTACAGCGTTAGAAAGCTATTTCACCTGGTCTGACCTCCAGGTAGTCTCAGCCTAGGTTAGACACCGCAGCAAGCATTGAACGAGCCTGTAAGAAGGCAAGAGTCCTTGCTAGCTCAGACAACCAAGAGTTGGTGGTGCCTCTTGTGTTTGCCCTTGGCTCTGCTGGGCTTGCTGAGGTTGTGTACTGAATGTTTGTTTCTAAGATCCATGGATTGTGAGGGGAATTCCTCTTGTTCAGCCTTCCGCAGAAGCAGGGGAGGAATCCAGGGGTGTCAGGGCCTATCCTCTTATGGAGGAGGGCATTTGCATTGCAAACAGGTTTTTAATATTAATCAAACCTGTTTCAGCTAATCAAACATTTCTTTTGGTTCCAGTGTTTCTTGGCTTTCCTGGAGCCTGGACAAAAGTCAGTGCCAGGCTCTCCGAAGAGCACAGAACTGTCCTTTTGTTTTGTTTTGTTTTTTTTTTTTAAGTCTCTTTCTTGTGCCTGGCTCATTGTTTCAGTGGGCAGCTGGAATGTGTCTGCAGTAGATTAGTAAACAACCATGTGGATTTCTGTCCTGTTGCTGTAACTTAGGGGTTCAGCATAAACCCTTACGCGGGGCCATAATGCCTCATTAAGGTTTCTTTCAGGCTGGCTGTCCCACTTCAAGGGAGTGGAGTTCTGACCCTTTCCCAGGCACAGGCAGGTCTGCTTGCCTTTTGTGGTGTTAGTCCTTTACCACTGAGGAATCCTTACTCGGTTCCAGTTTTATTCTTTATACTTACAGTTTCATATCATACAATTGTGGGATATGTTGGGTTTGAGGGGTCTCTAAAGGCATCTAGTCCCACCCTGCAGTGACCAGGGACATCTTCACTAGGTCAGGGTGCTCAGAGCCCCATCCACCCTGACCTTGAATGTCACCAGAGATGAGGCCTCCACCACCTCCCTGGGCAACCTGTGCCAGGGATCCCCCAGCATCAGAGGGAAGAACTTTTTCCCAATATCCAACCTAAATCTTTCCTTTTCCAGTTTAAACCATCACCCCTTGTCCCATCGCTCCATGCCCTTGGCAACAGTTCTTCCCCAGCTTTCTCATAGGCACCTTTCAGGGACCGGAAGGCTGCTCTAATGTCCTGCCAGGGCCTTCTCCAGGGTGAACCAGCCCAAATTTCTCAGCCTGTCCTCACAGGAGAGGTGCTCCAGCCCTTGGATCATTTTTATGGCCTCCTCTGGACCCGCATGTCCAGCATCTCATCCACGAGTCCAGCTTTTCATCCACAAGTCCCCAAGTTCATTTCCTCAGGGATGTTTCCCAGCACATCATCTCCTGACCTGTATGGGTAACGGGGGTTGTCCCCCATGAAGTGCAGGACTCTGCACTTGTTTGAGTTGAACCTCATGAGGTTTCCCTGGGCCCAGTTCTCCAGCCTGTCCAGGCATCTGAATGGCATCCTGTCCCTCTGGCACACTAACCTCACCACCCAGCTTGGTGTCACCAGCAAACTTGCTGAGGGTGCCCTCAGTCCCACTGTCAATATCATCAATAAACAATACTTCATTAATGAGTAGCATTAATAAATGTCGCCCTTGTTATGTTTTTCCCTGGCCATCCTTGTAAACTCTGCTTCTGACTAGCTGCAGTCAGACCAGGTGATGTGGTTTATTTTTATTCTCCAGCACTGTTGTAGTTTGGAGGTTTAAGAGAGAAGCTCACACTTGCTTTGCTGTCCTCTGGCAGGATGTTCCAGGCCAGCGTTCGGTTTCTAAGGTCACTCCCAAGCTGTGACTCAGGTCTTTACTGAACCGATAAGGTTAAAATTATGCTGTTTCTGTGTTGTTGATCTTGGCCTTGCCCTGCTTTTACTGTCTGCAAGCCTGTCATCGATGTTGCCTTGCTTCTGTTGTAAAACACTGACCGCAGCGGTGAGCAACATCACTGGGAGATACTTACTCAGCGCCCGTCTGTGCGTGTGAGTCACTAGTAAACTACTTGAAGTTTTGGCCACCGTTTATAACTGCTATTTCAATAACTTTTTTTTTTTCCTTGCTGTTTGCCTAAAATCAATTAGCAGTGCTTCCAGTGGGACCTCATTTGAATGTCTCTTTAGTCAAAGAGCTGACCCACTGTTGGCAGTTCTGGTGGTTGTTGAGCACCTGCGGGTGCTGCCCCTGCTGCGGTGTGCCTCATCGGTGTGTGCTGAAACAAGGAGGAGGCAGGTGTTAAACCAGCCTTTCCCCAGTTGCTGCCTGCTCTTTCCTTACCCTTGCCAAGCTCAAGGAGGGGAGAGGAAGGGCACAAGGCTCAGCAAGAAGGACGAAGTTTGCGCCAGTTTTACTGCGAAGCGTTGGGGAGGGAAAGGGTAGAGGAGTGGCTCAGGACATGGCATTTGAGAGCTCTGATTTTTCTTCTTTAAGAGAGCTTAAAGTCATTCTCTAGTCATTTGTTGCCTTAATATTTTGCATTAGATGCCCAGGGAGTCAGGAGTATGTGCCGTGTGATGCCTTGAGGTCTGGATATTGTTCTGCAATACATGACAAATCCCCACACCCACTTGAGGATACAATGTCGATCTTAATTATGTTTGTATGGTTCTGTGTGTTAGTATTTGACAAGAGGGAAACATGGGGTTTGTGTTCCTGTTGCAGACTGTACAGGATGGCAGACAGTTTATGAAGTACATCGATCCACATTTAGGTGTTCCTTTGCCGGAAAGAGACTACGGTGGCAACTGCCTTGTTTATGATCCTGGCAATGAAACAGATCCGTTTCACAACATCTGGGTAAGAAACCAATAAAGTTCCTTGCTAACGAGGCTGACAGTGTTTTGATGAAAGGTTGCTTAATTGAACTCTTCCAAGTGCAGTCATGAACCTTTCTGAGCTGGGAACGAGGTCATGGCTTACTCATTAGCTTTCTTGCCCTGTTGATCATGTGGAGATGTGTCTCTCTGTACCCTCTCATTGCCCAGGAGAGAGGGTGAACCCTTCAACAATCCGTGTTTCTCAGAGTGCTGATGTAGACCTTTTCCCTAGGAGCCTGGGTTTACTCGTGTTCCTAATGGATCTCCCACTCGCAGCCACATTGAGGCACGCAGTTCAGAAATTCCATGTTGCCAGGCAAACCTGAAGTTGCACTTCTGTGAATGCCAGAAGCGATCAGGTTATTGTTTCAGGTTTGCAAACAGACCACTCGGGAGAATTGGGATCACTTACAGCTCCCCAGCTGTGTGGAGCTCTTAGTGCTTGTGTAGTGAGGAGCACTGAAGCCTTTGGGTCTACCATAGAATCACAAGGTTGGAAAAAACTATTTCAAGCATCCAGTCCAACCATCCGCATCCTCTCCTAAACCATATCCCTGAGCACCTCATCTGCTAAATACACCCAAGGATGGGGACTCCACCACCTCCCTGGGCAGCCTGTTCCACACCCTGACAGCTCTTTCCATGAAGAATTTCTTCCTGACATCTCATCTGAACCTGCCTTGCCACAGCTTGAGGCCATTCCCCTTGTCCTATCACCTGTCCCTGGGCAGAAGAGACCATCGCCCACCTCTCTACAGCCTCCTCTCAGGTCATTCTAGGCAGGGAGAAGGTCTCCCCTCAGCCTCCTCTTCTCCAGGCTAAACACCCCCAGCTCCCTCAGCCACTCCTCAGAAGGTTTGTTCTCCAGACCCTTCCCCAGCCTGGTTGCCCTCCTCTGGACCCGCTCCAGGACCCAATGTCCTTCTTGGAGTGAGGGGCCCAGAACTGAAGGCAGCACTCGAGGTGCAGCTGTGTAAGTCATCAGTGTGTCAAGAATAGCTAAGAGTGATCACAGCTGAGCTTTGCTACCCGGCACCGCAACTAGGAGGAGGCAAGGCATTCTTTGCCTAGGGCCGGTGAGATTTAAGAAGCTCTGCTAGATACAAGGTGAGAATCTGATGGATGTATGTTCTTGCTCTGGCTTGGACCTGCTCTGCTTCTGCCCCCTTGGAAGGTGACAGTTAGCATTGACAAGACAATCCTTTATCAGTACAATCCAAATTCTGGTTTCTGCCCCTTACAGTTCTTCACCTTGCTTTGAAGATGGCTTGTTTGCTCACTGTACTTGAGAACAAAGAAACTCACAAAACTAGTATTTAGATGGGAAACAACCAAAGCTTGTTGCTGCATTTTCTGGGGGAAAAAGTAAGCCTTAGGAGTGGGTGGGTGGTTGTAGTGCAGGGTGACCCACTCTCTCTTCTTGGTTTATAGGACAAATTGGATGGATTTGTTCCTGCTCACTTTTTTGGCTGGTACCTGAAGGTAAGAATGGGTCTTCTGTTATGTTTCTGTTACAGTCTTCTACTTTTAAAGCTTGACTGCTTCTTCTTTAGTGATGCCAGTCCTCGCGATCAATTATATTAGGCAGTCATCTGTGAACTGGACCAAGTGTCTGTAATACATGAAAGGCTTGTTTTCCCCCCTCTGACCACGTTATGTCACCTCGTTTCTCTCCAAAGTTATGCTGACGAGCTCCTTCCTCCACCATAACTCATTCTGAGCTCAGGTCAGTGCAAATAACAACCTTTACTCCCAGCAACGTACGTGCTCGAGTGACCTTTGAACGTACAGTATGGGGAAGACAGTGTTTGGAGACGGCAGTGAAAGTCTGCTGCCACCCAGATGCTGGGGAGTGGTGACACACCACTGCTGACCCAGGGCAGGCTTTTCCTGGTGCCATCTGAATCCGGATCTTAAATCATTTAGCAGGTAGTGCTTTCATGCTCGTTACTCTTTAGTCAGTCCCAACCAACTGTGGAAAGAGCTCTGGTCGAGCTTATCTCTCCAAGAGCACATTCAGCACGTGTTTTCCTGATTACTTTGGGCTGGATATTGGCTTTTTTGAACCTGAGCAAACTTACAAGCTAACTTTCTTTTGCCCTGTGTCTTCTGTTTGGTTTATTTTACCTACAAGACCACCTTATGTGTAATAAAGCAGACAACCTCAGCCTGTTATAACAATAACCTGGAGCCATTGGTTTGCTTGTCCTCTTCAAAAGTGCAGAGGAAAAAAATTATTTTCTTCCTTTCTTGTAGACTTTGATGATTCGAGACTGGTGGATGTGTATGATCATCAGTGTCATGTTTGAGTTTCTGGAGTACAGCCTGGAACACCAGCTTCCAAACTTCAGTGAATGCTGGTGGGATCATGTACGTGCTGCCTAGATCGTAATATATGTGTCGGAAGGAAAGCCTCTGTTTTAAAGGGAGGGGGTGGGAAGTGGGGGGAGCTAAATTATTTTGTGTGTATGTGGCCAAAGGTGTAGCTGTGACTGCTGCAGCACAGGAGCATTCTGCTTCCCTGTGCTGAGTGTGTAATATCTGTGTTCCTGTTTGTATCATTTTGTGGGTTTTCAAACTATTGCATTTGGTTACATATTTGGTTTGGTGCATTTTGTTCCAGAGGAAGAACCTGAAGCTTTCCCTGAACGTTTTCTAGTACTTGGTGATGGTACAAACCATAACATCTGAAATTAAGAGAAAGGAAAAACTGTGTATAAAGTTTTGGGCTGTGATTTTTCTTAAATAACAGCCCGACCGGACCCGGTGCAATTTCTGCCCAGCTCTTCCTTCTCTGCAAACCTATCTTCCCTGTATTCTGAAAACAGTGCATTGTTACTGTGTTTGGAATTTCCAGCATGCTTTATAAAAAGGTTTTAAAACAAGATAAAGGTTTGGCTTACTGAAAAGCTGCGTGGTCTTTGCACGTAACAGGCTGTAACCGTTCTTGCCCTAAAATACTGCTTTTGTCTATCTTTTCAAGCCAGAGGGACTACCGTGATCTAGTTTCTCTGGAAAAAAAAAAACAAAAACCCAAAAACAAAAACTAAAAAACAAGTTCTATAGCTTAGTGACATACTTTCTTCTTTTTTTTATTTTGCTATGAAATGTAAATTGGTTACCCGAGCGATCACAATTATCTACTTTCTAGGGCACACAATGACGGTTCTTAGGTTATTTTGGCTTGGCTTTATTCTTACAGTACAAGCTCTTTCCCAAGCTTGTAATGATTTGCTACACAGTTGTATTTATAAAAGTCAATGTATTATGTATGAAGACATCAAGCAAAGCTGTTTTGCCTTCAAAAAAAACTCTTCTGAAATTAACACTCTGTGCTCCACTGCTTTGAGTGCAGAGGGCAGCTAATTTTTCTCCAGCTCAAGTGCTCCATCTCCAGAATTGATGCTTGGTGATAAAAGCATGGGGAGAAATCCCTTGTTTAATTTCACATCTTGGGCTTGGAGAGAAGTCATTTCTTTGGGAGGCAACCCAAAGATTAAAGAGAGTAGGAGTTATTTGACATCATAAAACCCAGTCCAGAGGAGCAAGCTCTTGGTTTGTTGCGTTTCTGAGGTTCTCACTTAAAGGAGTGGAGTTGAGCTGATAGTAAGTGAGGTGAGATCTGTTCTGTAGTAATTAATACAGCAAAGTAAATCTGTGGAACGTTTCTTTGTTGAGTGGACTGTGGCAGCTGAGATTGTTTCCCCTGACAGCTCATGACCTGGGGATGCTCTGTCCTTGTGACCCAGAGTGTGTCTGCATGTACATGTACCTACAGTATCTTCCCATTCCAAGCTTTTCTTCCCCAGCATCACTGTGGTTTTCTCCTTTCAGTGGATAATGGATGTGATCCTGTGTAACGGATTAGGAATTTACTGCGGGATGAAGACTCTGTCTTGGCTTTCTCTGAAAACATACAAATGGCAAGGGCTTTGGAACATTCCTACCTACAAGTAAGTCGGCGTCGAAATTAACTCCAAAAGCAGTAGTACAGTGCAAAGGCTGGGCCCATCATTGTTGCTGGAGGGTTGCTCTGTTAGAGGTACCCTGAATTAAAGAACTCATCTGTGTTTAGGTGACTCGGGTATCTTATCGCTGCATGGAAACTTGTTTGTGAGAGTTTTATTGTTGGAAATACACCTGTCATGAGTATTGCCTGATGCCTGGGAATAAGGGCATCTGGTGGAAACGAGCTTATTTAATGAAATCCTTCAAGCAGATGCAGGAGTCCGAGTTGGGCTCATACCCTTTAATTCACAGCAAGGATCCATTTGGTCCTTGTGCAAATAATGCTTTCCCTGCTAATCAGAATGTCGTAATTGGTACACTGAAACTTGAAATTTAATAAATCCCTTGTACTCCATTACTCAAACACGACTACGCTTTCCTGCAGCGTGCCTTTGCTGAACAAGGCAGAACGGGGTAACTGCTTACTCCATTGGGTGTAGTGTGATAGAGTGCACCATGACAGTCCAAATAACAGGCTTCTCTCTAACTCCCAGTGTTACTCTCGTTAAGTAGTAGACTTTATGGAGTAAATGGAGGCATTTTGTGTATGGGAATTGGCTTCTCAAATGGAAATGTTAGTAGACGTTCTTGCAACTTTAAGAAACAGCAGCTAAGAGATGTGTTCTGCTTTTTTTTTTTCCACAGAGGTAAAATGAAGAGAATTGTCTTCCAGTTCACCCCGTATAGCTGGGTCAAATTTGAGTGGAAGCCAGCATCCAGCTTGCGCAGGTGGCTAGCAGTTTGTGGGATCATCTTTGTGGTAAGGAAGCTTATGTCTTTATCATTTGATCTGATGGTTTGTAACACTCAGGCAACACCGCAAGCGGTGCCTCGGGCTGGAAGTTTGATGTCTCTTCAGTTGAGGCTGGAGATCATGTCCAAGTCCTGCAGGAGAGGTGTCTGTTTCCATGTCTCTGGCACGCTTGACAGACTCCTCATGTAAATATTTGTTCCTGGTTGCTGAACAATGCTGGTTTGGCAACCAAACAGTATAAGCTATGATCTACACACAATTCAGTAGGCAGCTGCTGCTACCAGAAACATTGGCTGAAGATGGAAGTGGCTTGTTTCTCCGTCGTGAGCAGACACATCACAGCTGGAGAGGAGCTTGGGCTTCTGCAGTGGCTCTGAGCAGCAAAGCCCTGAAGTGTACAGTTGTCCCCCAGATACTTTTATACAAACTTAAATTCAGTTATCCTAGATTTTTATATGGGTCTTGTTTCAGTGAACACGTAATGTGAAGGTGTAAGCAGTTTCCAGCCTGACCAGTTCTGGTAAAGTAGTTTCCCCCTGCAGTAAGTTCATGGATGACATTAGGCTGGGAGGAAGTGTCAATCTGCTCGAGGGTAGGGAAGCTCTTCACAGGGACCTGACCAGGCTGGATCAATGGGCTGAGACCAACAGGATGAGGTTCAGCAAGGCCAGGGACGGAGACCTGCACCTGGGACACAACAACCCCAGGCAGTGCTACAGGCTTCGGGCAGAGTGCCTGGGCAGCTGCCAGGCAGAGAAGGACCTGGGGGTGTTGGCTGACAGCTGACTGAACATGAGCCAGCAGTATGCCCAGGTGGCCAAGAAGGCCAGTGGCATCCTGGCTTGTATCGGAAACAGTGTGACCAGCAGGTCTGGGGAGGTGATTGTGCCCCTGTACTTGGCACTGGTGAGGCTGCACCTCGAGTGCTGCATTCACTTCTGGGCCCCTCACTCCAAGAAGGACATCGAGGTCCTGGAGTTGGTCCAGAGGAGGGCAACCAGGCTGGGGAAGGGTCTGGAGAACAAACCTTCTGAGGAGCGGCTGAGGGAGCTGGGGGTGTTTAGCCTGGAGAAGAGGAGGCTGAGGGGAGACCTTCTCCCTGCCTGGAATAACCTGATAGGAGGCTATAGAGAGGTGGGTGATGGTCTCTTCTGCCCAGGGACAGGTGATAGGACAAGGGGAATGGCCTCAAGCTGTGCCAGGGCAGGTTCAGATGAGATGTCAGGAAGAAATTCTTCATGGAAAGAGCTGTCAGGGTGTGGAACAGGCTGCCCAGGGAGCTGGTGGAGTCCCCATCCCTGGTTGTATTTAGCAGATGAGGTGCTCAGGGATATGGTTTAGGAGAGGATGGGGACAGTTGCAGTCGATGATCTTAATGGTCTTTTCCAACCTGGTGATTCTGTGAGTCTGTGAAACAAAAGAGAAAGTTGCCTTCTCCAGCCGTCATCTGGCTCCATCATCTGGCCATCTGAGTGGCTGACTCCATATTGTGGCAAGGCATCACCTTGAACTCGTAACTCTTGCAGTCACAGGTACCCCGTGCATGACGCTGACCTGGAGGATAGACTTGGCAGTTTCAGTGATTCTTCCCCACTGCTGCTTCTTGCCAGCCGGGGATTTGGCCTTTGTGCTGTCTGTGGGATGTCACTCGGCTCTGCGCTGAGCAACTCAGATTTGTTTGGGTTCAGCATCTCTGGAGTTTAACCAGAAAACCCCTTGTGACAGACCCTCGTAGTGATGCCAGTAACAGTGGGCATTGTTGCCGCTGTCGCGCTGCGGTGCAGGGTGTGACTCTGCGTCTAACCGCTGCTAGAGCAGGGTACCTTTGACACTTCGGAATATGAGGAATAGGAAATCTCCAGTGGTTTGTTTTGGGGTCTGTCCAGCCAAGTTCCCCGTTATGTCTGGCTGAGTGGGGCACATGGTCATCTTGGCAAGCCCCGACCACCCCCTCCCTCATAATGACATTGGGTTTAATGCCGATGGCTGCCCTGCGTGTGCTTCAGGAACGACACACTGTCTGTGGGTGAGCAAGCAGCGTACGGCCGTGCCAGCAGTGACTGCCAGGCACTTTCCAAGCTTGTTCGTGCACATTCACATCACCTGACTTTTGCCAAGGTCACATCCCACAGCAAAATTCGCGCAGCTTACAGGGGAAGCAAAGTAAATGTGCCCGTGTGGATAAATGGGTGTTGCTCCGAATGATTTCTGTGTGTATATTCCCAGCTTGTGGCACCCTGAAGAAACCAGGTTTTAGGTACTGGAGCACCTAAATCCCATGGAATTTATACTACTTTTTGGTAGCACAATGTTTCTTGCAGCAAAGCCTGGCTTCAGCTGACAGTTTATAAGCAGCTTCAGGTATTGGGTCGCTCTTTTGGATTATCATTTCCTTTGAAGTGAGAAACCTGTGTCTCCCAGCTCACTTAATCACACTGCCAGAGCAGAATATTTTCCTATAAATTTATATCCAGTTCTCCTAAGTTGGTTTTGGCACTGACATTTGCATAACTGCATTTGAAAAAAAAAAAAAAGCAAACCAACCCCAAAATTGGTACCAAACAGAAACCCTATGATGTGCTGCCAATGCCTCTTGTTGTTTTGAGCTTCCCTCAGTCAGATGTTAAATGATAGTGAAAGGACAAGTTGTTGCTTCTAGGATTCGGTATATTTGTTCTGCAGGCCCTTCAAACTCCTGATAAACTTGTTCCTAATTTAGAGGCAGTGCTTGTCTGGGTTTCTGTTAGGGTTTTTTAATACCTCTTCCAACACACAGAAAAAATTTTGAAACCCAGCTGTCCTTGGACATAGGATTTTGTGGCGTTAGAGAAATGGCGGGGGGCGGGGTGGGAGTCGTGCAGGGTGAGAGGGAGATTACAGGCTTCATTCAGTGAAGTCTTCTGAATGTAATTAAAATATCCTTTCTCTCAGTTTCTATTGGCAGAGCTGAACACATTTTACTTGAAGTTTGTCCTTTGGATGCCACCAGAGCACTACTTGGTCCTGTTACGACTTGTCTTTTTTGTCAATGTGGGAGGTGTGGCTATGAGGGAGATCTACGACTTCATGGATGACCCGTAAGCCAGTCCTCTTGTGTATACACCATGTCAAGCTTCACGTGCTTTGTTTTGAATTTGCTCCAGCTTGTCGGCATCCATCTCGAGGGCAGTTGTGCAGCTTGTTGGGGTCAGAAAGGCCTAATCCCAAAGCATCTGCTTTGTGTTGGTTTGTTTTGGAGGTAAAATGCTGGCTCTGTCGGGTTAGAGAGCAGCTGTCGTTGAGGGCATTCTCTGTGCGCTGTTTTTCAGCTTGGTTTGTAATAAACGGTCGCTCTTTTGAGAACGTAATGTGTAAATTAGCTGGAGGGCTGCTGGCGCGTGGGCAGAGGAGTACTGAACTGCACTCTGATCACCAGGAGCTATGGTCCTTAGATGTGCCTTCTAAGGACAGCAGGACCTGAACTCAACCAAAAAAAGTGGTTCTTAAAGGCGTTTCTTTTCTCGAGCTGTCTTCCAACTGGTCCTCTGGCGCTCTCCTGGCACCCTCTTGCAGATGAGAACCCTTCAGAGCAAAGTGCGCCCGTACGCCATAGTGCATGCACTTTCAGACTGTTACTACTTAAGCATCGCATTTGTCCTTGCTGCTTTTGTTTCTGCAGACCACGTAAGACCCGAGAAAGCTTTGTTCTCAAGATCACGTTTTAAGTTTTAGTACCAATGTCACAAATTGCCTGAGCCCACATCTTAAGTCTAAGACAACATCTGGCTTCAAATTGTCTTGTCGCTGACCAACGCAAAAAGTGTCTGTGTTCAGAATTCAGGGGTCCATCACTCTCTGAAGATCAGTTTCCCTTGCAAGGCTTTGACTCCTAGACCTGGGAAGAAGGGTCAACCCACATTGCTTAGTCGGATTTCAAGACATCCCGCAGTGGCAGGCTGCCCCTGCCTTTGGTGTCGGAGCTACTGGTTTGGGACCTGCCTCCAACTCAAAGGTAAGAAGATGTCTCTGCCTCTCACTGGTGAGCTCATCTCCTTAGCACCATTCGCAATCTTCTGGTCCTTATGCTTGGGTTGGAAAAACGCCTTTGCCCTCTGTTCAGCCCGCACGGCTTGGCATGGAAATTTGGGAGAATCATCAGTCACCGGTGTCTTATTGCTGGTTTGGTTTGTTGCCGTTCTTTCCATGAGCTAGAGGTGCATCCAGCAAGTGCTCACCCTGAACTGCAAGTCTTCATCATCACTGCCACCACCTACTGTTCTCTTCCTCTTGGGGGGGGTAAGGTGACTCGTCCCCTCGCGTGTGAGGTTTGTAGCTCTGCTTGATGCACCACAGAGCTGGCCTCATGAGACTGCTTGTGCACAGTGGTAGCACCTTGCATCTGGTGTTGCCTTCTCTGTGAAGGCTTTTGCAGCTGGACATTGATCCCTTCCTGCATTTTGAGTCACCCAAGCAGAGATGATCTGCCCCAGTTTTAGCAGCTTAATTGGGCATGTTCTCACTTGCACATTTCTTTGAACCAATGAACCGGTTTGGATTCTTTATGTTGTGTAGCTGGGAGAAGCTGCTGGGGAAGAGCAAGCTGTACCTGAGGCTGACAGCACATGAGAAGCCTCCTGGCCTTTCCCTCTTGGAAACTCACTCAACTTCTTAATGGACAAGGGTTGCGATATTCTGTTGATGTTCCTTCATGGCTCATTGCCTCATCTGTAGCGGCAGGGTTGCCTCAGATGACCTGAAGAGATCCAATAGTTTACCTTGCAATATTTAGTCTAGGAGGTAGTCAGGTGCAAATATGGAGAGACATGGTTTCCTTGTTCAGGATTCTTAGCATCTGCAGGTGGTTCCTAGGGCTTTGCTTTCAGGAACATGGCCTGAACGTGGTGACAGTTAAGTATCTAGAGTTGAAATGGTCCAAGAGGAGAAGTGGTTCTTGAAGCTGCTGTTCAGTTCTTCCATACCACACTCCTGTCATGGTCAACATGCTGCTGGAGTTCTTGATGACTGGCTGCATGAAACGTTCCTGACCAGAAATACCTTGATGCAAGAGTCTGTAGCACTTGGCCTTGTCACAGCTTCCTGCTTTCTAACCTTCAAGTCTCTTCCAAGGGAAAAGAACTTCACTTTGAAATCTTTCATGAGTAGAAGGGCAGGAAACCACCTCTTCCTTGGCAGCTTTAGGTTCTGGTGGGATTACCTTGAATTCTTTTTTTGTCAGCGTGCTGTCATAAGCGAAAGAAAATGGCGGCAAAGACGAAAGCTGAGCTAGTCATCTCCACAGCTTGAGCTCACAGTGCTTCAACTCTTCTCGCTCTCCGTGTGCTAAGGCGAGTGTCCGCCCAGGTGATCATCGTGGCAGACAAACAACCACCCGGAGCGGTTTCTGATGTCCTTTCATCTGAGTTGGTCTGGGCAATGTACTTGTAAAAGTGGAATGCACTCGCCCTGTGTCAGCAGTAACCTACGCTTGACCTACTGCATCACACTTTATTCCAGTGTGTTTGGGTGACTTTGTGTAGTTTGAACTTAGGCAGCTGTGTCCAGTATGACTCTTGGACCTCATGTTTCAGAACTGGTTTGTGTACTTGGCTGGCAATAGTGCCCCTGGGCTCGGCAGGGGCGAAGCCTTGTTTGCTGTCAGGACTTAGACCCCTTCCAGGTGCCCAGAGCCCAAGGGGATGCTCTCCCCAGTGTGGCTGCTGGCATCCGAAGAGAAACTGGGAGCAGACACAGAGTTGCAGCTTGCTTGGCCCCAGCGCTGCTGGAGATGCTGTGAGCCTGTTGTAACGAGTGGGAACCCTGGCAGGGCATCAGGCAGCCTTGTTTCTCTGCCTCGCAAGGGGAAGCCTTTGCAGAACAGCCTCTCTCCAAGGAAGTCCCGATCCGGGATTTGGCAGGTGGCGTCTCTTCCATCTCCTGTGTGGCAAAACCAGCGAGAAAATATGTCCCGACCTGAAGAGTTTACTACACTGCTGCTGACCGACAGCATTTGCTGATGCATCACAGCAGGATGAGAATTCCCCACTGCTGCAATGCCCTGGCAGCACTGCAGAGGTCAGCTTAACACTGCCAGCCCGCTGTGGGCTCCTTACTCGCTCTGCTCCCCATCTCCGGCTTACCTCGAGCATCCTCAGAGGCGTAGTAATACATCCGTTAAGGTAGTAGGCTTAGGGCTAACAGGAAAGCACACCCAGATGCTTCTTTGTGGGGCGTTTGTGTAAAAGATGTGGTCTAAAGGCGGCTGAGGCAAGCGAGTGCCGTGTGCTTGCTGGAGAAGCAGTTGGTGATTGGGGTGGTTGAGAGCATTGCTCTTCTCAGGTTCAGTCTTACCCAGTTCTAACTGGTTGGATTTCCAGAAACATTTAATTAAGTTATGCCTCTGGGGGGATAAAAGGGAAGAAAAAAATACCTACGACTGCTAGTAGCTTTCTCTTGGCTCTTCCCTGTCGTGGGAATGAAATCCCATTTTGCATGCAGAGGACAGGTGGTAGAAGAACAGAAACTCAACCTGTGGAGCGAGAAGTGATGCGCTTGACTGCCGCTGGATAGCACATCTGCACGCACTGGTGGCGCTGTGGCGGGCGGTGCTTCGGGGTGATCCAGCACCCCAAAAAAAGGGCTCATCCTGTTGCCCCAACTCGGTTATTGCCGTATGAATGGTCTGGTCTGTAGGTCAGCGAGCTGTAAAAACACCCAGCCTAGAAAGGCTGTGAGCGGTCTGTAAGCGGAGATGGAGCTGGTTCGGGTCGCTTGGCTTAGCCAGGTTTGTAGCAACAGGCTGGTAACTGGTGAGCGTGACGAGGCTTCCTGGACAGCAGCCTGTAGGTGTCTTGGGATTCTGAGTTTCCCATGCAGGGGCAGGGGACCCAGAACCGGTGCGTTTCCAGCCCCTTCTCCTGCGAGTAGAGCCTCTGAACAGGTGTCTTGGTTCTGCTGCGGTTTAATTTTGGGTGTTCCTGATTGACAAGTCCATCCCTAGACTGGCAGGTAGCGCCACAGCGCCTTGCCTGGCCCTGCTTAGAAACAAACCCCGGGGATTAGATGTTAATCACATATTTTCCCTAAGGTTGTGTTGTCCTACAAGCGAAACACCCTCCTTGTGGCTTCCAGGATCTTGCATGTTTGCTGTTAAGCTTTCTTCTTCACAAGCTGTTCAGAGATCATGACAGCTCGCTGAATGCCTTTCTGAGAAGAGACTGAGTGTCAAAATGCAGTTGTACAGGGCTTAAAAATTATTCCAGCAATGGGACTGGGCATTTGCCCAGGGAATCTCAGCACAAAGCCATTTCCTGCTGTACCCTGAACCTCAGCAGGTCTCAGGCTGGTCAGATAACCATCTTAGGTGGATTTACCAGCACCCTGGAAATAAGGATGTAGCGCATACGAGGCTTTTAGAGTTGTGCAGGGCTGAAGAACATTATTACCCCAGCTAGCTGTCTTTCTATGAATATTTCTCTGGATGTGTACTTTTAAAGTGTCAGCTTGGGTTTATCTGTGTGTTTTGCAGGAAGTTCTATAAGAAACTGGGTCAGCAGGCATGGCTGGTCGCTGCTATTACTGCCACGGAGTTTCTGATCGTCGTGAAGTACGATCCCTACACGCTCACGCTTTCTCTTCCGTTCTACATTACCCAGTGCTGGACCTTGGGAATTATACTGGTGCTCACCTGGACAGCCTGGCGCTTCTTCATCCGGTAAGCGGTGTTTGACGTGCCGTGTCCGGGTCTGGCCTGGCTCCCAAGGGGTGGTGGCTCATCCTGGACACCATTCCGCAGCATGTCTGCAAATGTCTGTTGGCATTGGCCTCTTGTGCCTCACGCAGAGGTTGCAGCTCTGCAGTGGTTTTGTGTAGGAGTTACTAGATAACCAGGGAGCTCTCAGAGCATGATCCTGGGTGGTTTTCTTCCTGGATCAAGCCTCTGGCAATTTCTATCTTTGGGGGCTGCTTGCGTTGCTGTAGAAGCAGGTCGACAGGTAAGTGCCTCCGGGAGTGAAGACAGCAGACACAGTCGGTGTTTCGTGTCTCCTGTGCTCAGAGTTAGACAAGACTCAAGATGTTTTGGGGTTTCATTGCAAGAGCAGTGCTGTGCTGCAGTTGTCTGAGCTGTTGCTCACATTGATGCGTGAGTCGAGTTAAATGGGTTTGGTTTGGGTGCTGCTCGTGAGGAGTACGTGAAGGGGCTGCAGAGGAGACCCTGTGCAGCAGCAGTGGTTGCTCTTGGTGAGTGTGGTGTTGGGTTAGGCTTCTGAAGGATGTGAGAATAGCCACGCTGCTAGCAGGGAACACGAATTTCAAGCAAATCTGTGCCAGGGGTGATTTATAGAAGTTTGCAGCGTGTTGCCTGAGGGCACGTGTGTCCAGAACATGCTGGTCTTACTGGTCTTGTTGTATCTTGACACTGTTCACATCGAAGTTGACGTCTGCTTGTGCTTCTTTTCAGCGACATCACGTTGCGGTATAAGGAGATAAGGCGACAGAAGCAGGAGCACAAATATGAAAAGGACAAATGCTTGAGCAATGGTGATGGACACTCATCGATACTGGATGAACAAAATGAGAACAAACTAAGGGAGAGGAAACTTTGAGCAGCAGACCAAGGGCTAGGAGGAACTTGTAGTGCTCAAGTTGGCCTGGTGGACAGTTTCAACCTTATCCTACCTAACGTGTAATTCTCATTGTTAGCTTTCCAATGTGTGAAAATCCTCTCGGGGAATATAATGTCACTTTGACATATGCACCCGTTCTCCTTGTGTACACCTAGTCAGAGTCAGAGAAAGTCTTGTGAGGAGGGAGGTCAGAGCCAACACCGTTGCGACGAGATGGCGATTGTCACTCAAGCGTGTTGTACGTCTTCCTTGAAAGCCAGGTTTGGAGACAAGGGGCTTTAAAAGGCAGCGCAAAGGGGATCTAGCGGATCTGTGCCCGGTGACCTGTGAGATTTCCATTTTGACCTTTGGGCATTAGGAACACGTGTTCTGGAGTGTCACGGGTACCAGGCACGGGAAACGAAACAGGGTTTTCTCTTTCTGCTGAAACTACCTTGGGCTGTGGAGTAAGATTGTGTGAGGTGTTGGGTCGCCGGTTGACAGAGCAGAGTTGATTGATAGAAGCACTGAAGCTCGTGAACTAATTGCGTAACTTGCACAGAACGTGTTACAGTGCACTACTGTTACAGGCCCTCTACTCAGGGGGCTACTGCCTTCTCTAAACTGACTTCCAACATCCTGGAACAGCCTACACTAGTTTTGATGTCACATCACAGCTCTAGGGAGGCAGGCAACTTCTCCTTAGTCCTGTTTGGGGTTTATTTTAATTATTATTTTATTATTTTACTTTTTTCAGTCTTGGTCATCTCTTAAATGTGTAAGGGAAGGTGAAATAAGAAAGGCCAACCTACCTTTCCTTCACTTTGTGGAGTAAAACACATTACAAGCAGAAAAAGTGGGAGTTCCTTTATCAGTCTTAAGTTATTTGCCTTATTCTCAGCTACTTTAGTTTGCTTACCAAGAGCGTTTTGTTCTTGCTGTCTGCCACACAGGGCATGACCGGTTCTGGCACCTTCCATAGCTGCCCCGCACCTCCGTGGTTAACTCGGGCTGAGCATCTTCCCAGTCCAGCTGGGACTGGTGGGTCACGCACAAACCAGCTGTCCCTACCCAAGACCCAATGGAGGCGAAGGGCGTCGTTCTTCCCCACACTCTGCACCGCACTTGCAATGCTGACTCAGCGTCTGGGAGGAGAAATGGGAAACCTGGCCCATGGCGGGGGGAGGGAGGGGTGTTTCAGGTCGTTATTCCAAAACCTAAGTGCTGCATTAAGCATCGGTCTTGTAACCTCTGCTCTGAGCCTTTCACTGGTGTCTCCGGCACTGACGTAACCGCCAGCGTATCACTTGTTAAATAACATGATCCAGTCTGGCCAGGAAAGGGGAATTCTTCAGGGAAGTGTTTGTCCAGAGGAGAACGACACTAACGCCGCCAGTGAAACTCCAAGAGTGCGGCCCTGGCCTTCCGAAGCGGCGGGAGACTTGCAGAGCTGCCGAGTTACACGCAGCTGCGGGTTTTGATCCCTTTTGGTCTCGTACCGGGAAGACGGACCAAGACCTGACTTTCTCCTATGTTGCTCCTGGAGGGAATGGGGTTAACCCAACTCTGTGGTTGCACCTCAAGAGCTGGGCAGATCGGGGTGATGGGTACCAGAGGTAGCACCAGGCTTCTCTCTCGCGTGTGTACAGCGTGCGGTGGGCGGATGCTCAATGGCTGCTCTTAGTGTTGGCCGCTGCGAGGTAGTGAGGAATGTCACGGTGTGTAACGAGCTTGGAAGCGGGCAGAGAGGGACGAGCTGAGCCAGGTATTTATTTCTACGCCTTCCCACACGGAGTCGTAGTTCCAGCTTTAGACCAGTCTTAGGAGCTGTAAACCGAAGGCTTGGTTGCTCGTACCGGTGTGTCGTGGTTGTGCAGCCCCGGGTCAGTGTGTGTCCATCCCATGTGTGCAGGTTAAGGCTGTGCCCCCCCCCTCCCCTGGACTCTGCAATACCACCCCCTGGTCTCTCTTGTGACCTGGGTGGTCACAGGCGCACGCGGGGAGGATCTGTCGCTGTATCCCCTTTCCTCCCTCCCCCCCCAAAGACCCACTGACGTATGCTTGAAGCGACCGGTGAGGGAAACCCACTCCCTGGTGCCGATTCTGGAGCTTGGCCCCAACACGTGAACCACTGACTTGTCTGCCTCCATCCGTCCCGACAGCATCCGTGGTTAGTCTGGAGAACCGAACCGGTGTAATAAAGCCATGTTTGCTGGTGTCCTCCTTGGTACGATGTGTGCGATGGCCTCACTTGTCTCCTCACAGCTGAAAGGGGGGGTTCGGCGGGACTTGGGCTGAGCTCCCCTCCCGGATGAAGGCTGCTAGTGCTGCATTGGTGCTGGGCGCTAAGGGACGGAGCTGCTCCGGATGTTGGGGGGATGGCCCTTGCTCTGCCGTTGGAATTCAGGAACGCTTCCTGCGGTGCACTCACAGGGATCGCCTTTCTGCTGTAGGCTTGGACTGCATGCAACCTCGTAAGTAACTGTCACCTTGGTGCTTCCCTTACGGAGTGACGTCTGGAGCTGTGGGTGGGCTCAGACATGGTGATCTGGCCAGGCTCTGGGAACCCTTTGGTGATCCGTTCTTAGGTTCTCAGAAGCAGCCTTGGGGGAAGAGGTTGGTTCTGAGACTCTCACTCCAAGGACCTGAAGGTCTGGGTCCAGAGGAGGACAACTAGGCTGGGGAAGGGTCTGGAGAACAAACTTGAGCGGCTGAGGGAGCTGGGAGTGTTTAGCCTGGAGAAGAGGAGGCTGAGGGGAGACCTCCCTGCCTGGAACGACCTGAAAGGAGGCTTTTTGGGCCAAGCCCTGGGAGAAGGCCCTTTGCCTTCTCCTGCACCTAGGGCTGGGAGAGATGATGGGCAGCCCCTGGACCCCCAGTGCTGCCCCCTTGCAGAGCCAAGAGATGGGATGGGATCACGAGTAGGATGATGTTTGGGACCACGGATGGGATGGGATGGGATCATGTCTGGGATGGGATGATGGATGGGGGAGGATTTGCTGCCCTTCTCCTCCCCCCAGAGAGGAATGGGGGAAGTATCCCCAGCCCCCCCCCGCCTCGGGGTGAGGAGAGCAGCCCCGGGGAAGGGGGGGAGGGTGCTGGGGCTGGGCGCAGACCG
>VXBZ01000966.1:490670-513263 GCA_013399135.1 Heliornis fulica | reverse complement strand
TACAACTCCTGACGTTCTGTGATATGTGATGCAAGACTTTGTTGAGATACTACTTTTTAAAGAACAATATTTTGTTTATTTTAAAGGCATATCTTGAAATAAACAGAAAGTCTGCAGATTCCATGGTTAAATTTTACACCTGCTTTCCAATATCACTGGATGGAAATCAGCTCTGCATCAAGTTGGAGCCTCAGTATAAGACCATAAAAGATGAAGTAAGTAATGAAACATACTGGAATTCTGGTCTAGGAGGTAACATTTCAGTGCAGAGCAGGGTTCTGTATTTAGGCTGGCTTTTGTATGCTGTTCTGTGCATTGCGGTGGTTTGTTCCAGTGAAAGCTGATTCTGTTAAATGTCTTTTTGGGCCCTGGTCTTCTGATAGAACAATACCTTTTATGTCAGAAGTGTCACTGCTGTTGATTTTATTAACAAAGCAGAAACTTAAATGTTGTTGGGGGGTCAGTGACCAGCTGCTGCTGGTGAAGCTGTATTTTACAAGTCTTACAATGTCTTTTTAAAATTATTTTTATTTTTAAGGAAGCAATATTTGCTGCTGTAATTAAAGATTCTGATCCTAAGGTAAGTTGCTACTAGTCTAACTTGCCCTTCATGTGATATCAAAGCACCTTACTTTGAATTGGAATTAATATCCTTCATGCTGAAATACTAGCTAATTGAATTGTTATCTAAGTATTCCCTTGATTTCAGTGTTTATGTATGTTGTCATGGGTGAATGAGCAGCAGGGGACAGCATGAGTAATGTTCACTTACTTAGCTCCATGATGTGTGAAGTGCAAGGAATTAACCACTTTGTGGGAGTCCTTGGAGACTCTCCCTTTCTGTTAGGTTTTTTTCATATGCTAACAGCAAGCTGCTGCCCACTGTAGCTCAGAGGATCTGCAGTGTTTGCTTGTATGCAGTGCCACCTGTTTTCCTGGTGTGTTTTATGGACAGATATTTTGGTTTAACTATCCAAACTACCTCTGTGCCTTGTTGGGAGTGGTGTGTCTCCCTTGCTGCCCCTCCTCTTTTTTCACCTCACACAGTGCAAGCGAGCAGTTGATATACAAGGCACATTTATACTCTGCAGTTAGGCAGAGGTCACTGAAACTGTCTTCTGTGGAAAAACAAACCCCTAAAGGATTGAATTTTAACTCTCAAATGTGTGTATGGGCTGTCTGCTTCTTCCTTATGATTGTTGCTTGGCAGGAGCAGAAACAGCTGAATACTTAGTGCCACCCCCTTTGTGCTGTATCTCACCTAGGCTCGTGGTGAAGTACTTCTGCTCTTGGGAAAGTGATGAATAATGGAAGACAAACATACTGAACTGGGAGCAGGGCAGAAGCTCTTCCTTGTTGGGAGCAAGGGCTGCGTTTCTAAAAGCACACGGCTTTCAAGCAGATAAAGATGAGAACTGTTTGAAAACAGAGAAACGCACAGGATGACACTTGGCCAAGGAGTTTAATGTTATTACAAATTGATCAAGTAGACCAAACTCCATCTTAAAAATAAGGATTGGAGTCTTTGGGATAGGTTTCTGGGCATCAACCGATTTATAGTCTTGACTAGACAGTGTCTGCTTTTCAAAACACCAGGTTTTATTTGTACTTCACCTATATTTTGCAGTGTTCCTTAAAGAGACTTTCACTAGATAGTTAAAAGGTTTAAATGGTGATTGACAACTCAACCTGAACCTTTTGAGTTTGCTTTTCTTTACTGGGAAGTATAGCTGTTTGTCTTCATCTACTGCACAGAAAAGTGGAAAATCTGGTATGAATATGGGAATGTGAACATTAGAGGCATGTGAATGTTCTTTTTCGATGCAATTCAAGTGATACAGAAGCTTTCTGCAAAGCCTTTCTGAGTTCAGTAGTTGCTAATGGTGTTACAGAGTTAGTGAGTTTTGTCATTGCTTTCCTATAGGTAAATACTGAAGCTATACATAATCAGTTTGTACATCTTGGGAACTTGCCAGATGATGGATACAGAGAATTTGAAGTTGTTTGTGTGGGACTCCGATTTGGAAAAGTCTATCATTACGTTGTACTGAAAAATAAAAACAAGGTAAGGTTTTGAGGTTTGTTTTTTTTTTTTTTTGTTTACCCTATGCTATAAAGTACCATGTTAGGGAAAAATATATTGAAAAAAGTTGTTGTTTTAATCTTCCAGTACTAAGGACATTCTGCTAATGAGAGATCAAAATTTCAGACCCTCCCCTACTTGTCCTGAACAAGAAGAGGATTTGTAGGGGGTAGTGGGAATGGGGAGAATCCAACCAGCCAAACTAGTTTGTTACCTTGTCTGAGTAATACAAGAGCAGTTGGGTAAGCTCTGAGAGTAAAGCTTCCTACATATTTGGAAAAGTTACTGCCATTTGATGTTAGAGGTGTAAGTAGGGGAAGGTGAGTTCCAGATCTGTAGGAAACTTGGTCAAAAACTTTTTATTTTTGTTATGGGAAGTGAAAATGTCAGAATTGCTGAAACTTCAAAATGTAGTGACTTGCTTTTTCAATGTCACTGTTTTTGTAGTTACCATTGGATTGTTATGAACTAGATCTAACTCATTTTGTTTATATGAGTATTTTAATGATTAAAATGCAGTTATACTCCTATTATCTCAAACTATTTTAAGTGTCCAGCTGTTAATAAACCATATAACGGGTGAAAATGCTCTTAAGAAGATGATAATGTTTTTCTATGGCTGGAAGGTTGGACACGTGTGTGTAGGGCAGCTCCAGACTCCACTGTTTTTTCATGCAGTTCCTCAGTTCTAAAGGTAATTCTCAGCAGGGGAGATGTCTCTCTGAGAGGCTGAAGAAAGAAGAGTCTGTTGCTCTCCACATGCAGAATGTAGGATTTAATAAATGCTACTTATAGTGAATTCTGAGTGGAGAAGTCGAAACTCTTTGGGGTTACTAGATATCCTGTGCTCTCCCAGCTGAATGTACCGAGCTTACTCAGCAGCACAGAAATAAGGTGAAGTAACAGTTGTTGGCTTGTGCTTGTTTTTCTTGTAGGCAATACTGCAACTGGACAGTCCCAAGTCAGCCAGGTCAATGTACAGCTTCCTGCAGCAGTACCCCTACAGTATGGGTGACCATACCTTGACCTGTACCTTGTCACCCAATGGAGAGTCCACTGAGGTAAGATTTCTTTTCAATACAACGTTATTTTTGTGGACTAGAACCACCTTTCCATGAAGAGCAGCTAATGGTGATGGCGTCAGTGTTCCCTTCACCGGTTGCTGTTGTTGCGGGTGAGAGTGAAATCTGTGCCGCAGTGAGATCAACTAGTCTCTGTTCTGGGATGTGGCAATAGGGGTGATTGCACGTGGTGCTCTTTCTCTGCCTTTTGTCTGTCTCTGTATTGTACAAGCACGTACACTTTTGCTGATGAAAGTATTCCTGGATGAAGGGAAAAAGGAGGAAAGCAGCTGAATTAGAAAATTGGTTAGAAAAGGAGAGTGATAGTTGAAATGAGAAGAGTTTTTTTTTTTCTGGTCTAATTTGACTCATTTTTAGCGGCTTGCCTGCTTTAGTTCTCTTGGTTCCAGGCTCAGTTTTCATGTCAGGTCCAGTGCAGGCATCCACAGCTGCTTCCAGCTTCTCCCGTGGAAATGAAATTACCTGTGGTACTGAGCAGCTCCCAGTTCGTCTCAGGCATTTGCTGGAGGAGCAGCAAGCTGCAGCCACTGAGCACCAGAGAGGAAGGCACTTGATGTACGTCACATTGCACAGACAGAACTTTACGCAAGAAATGTGGACATCAGCTAGTAGTGTTCTGTCTCCCAGGGCAGAGAACGTACACCCAGGTGCAGTCCCCCTCGCAGCGTGGAGGTAAAGCGCTGTTTACTCTGCGCTCAGACGTCACGCTTTTCTGTTTCACCAATTCTGTGTGGTCCCACCTTCATGTTTTTCAGCTCCCTTGTCATGGCATGTCCTGACCCAACAATATAATCCTAATCGCTTGTCCAAAGATGGAAACTCCATCTCTTGCCACATCTGCCCAGCTGTGTTTGTTAGGTGGGACACAGGTTGGCTTCTATTCCTCTGCATTCCAGCTGGGTTTGTTCTTTGGCGTTCATGCCTGAGAGAACCAGGACCAACTGACCAGCTCAACGTGAACTGTACACTGTCCAGCTTGTGACCAAAATGTGTACAGAGGTTTTTGTTTTTATAGGCTTTTTGTGGAATTTTTTTCAGTGACGTATCCATGTGAATTCTGTTCTTGGAGCTCTCCCTCCGTGTGTTGCCGTTCCTTTCCTGTGGCATGACTTTGGGCTAGTGTTGGAACAAGAGAATGTGCCTGGAGGGGCTGAGTGTCTTGTTTTTGGTTTTTTTTTTCCTTTTGTTCATCCCAGGGGAAAGTGTTAACTTCAAATGCCTAAAGATAACAAAACCTATCATCCAGACTGTTGTCCTACTTAGGCAGCAGCTGAGGCTGTCAGTGTTATCTGCAACGAGCATCATTGGATTTCAGTGTTTTTTTTCCAGACTGGGTTGTGGCTGTCCATCACCTTGTATTGTAGTCTGATCTGTTTCTTCTGCTCTGTTGGGAAGCATCCTGACTTAGGAAGCCTGTGGGGTTGCTGTGTGGCATTCACAATTTGCATTTTCAAGCCACGGTGTGGCAGTAGCATGTTTCTGGTGGGGCTCTTCTGAGAGTCTCATCTGTAATGGTTTAGGGCATACAATGAATACCCAACCAGATGTGAATTTGGCATACAGATGTCTTTTAAGGCTAATAGTGCCACTTTCCAAGTAAGTCAGGAGTTACTGTGCACTTGCAGAGCCTGGTCTGTGTAAAATCGGTTCATTCTCTAATTTCCTGCAACTCTGTGTGGATGCAGTCACCAGCCTGTCTTCCCAGCTCTTCCCACCCGTTCCTGAGCCTTTACTATGCCTGAAGGGTCACAGCTTGTTCACAAAGAGTCTGTTGAAGTTTCTACCAGCCTAGAGTGAAAATAAAAAAAAACAAAAATGCTTCTGGATTGTGTAGTTGGTTCAGAGGACCAGTATTGCTTTCCTCCTGGAGACTGATAGCTGAAATTGGGTGAGTGCAGGTGCACAGGGTTCTCTTTTTCTCCTCCACTACATGCCAGAGCCTGGCATGTTTCCTCTCCCCCACTGCAAGGATGATTCTCCCCATTGCTGACCCTTTGTGAGGGACAAAACATTCTCTCCTTCCAAGCCCCTTTGTTTTGTATGTAGTTTTGCTTGTATAGTGAACTTCAGATTGTTTGAAAGAATGATTATTGTTGTTTGATGTGAATGCATTTTAAGTGTAATACCTTTTGTAGCTGAAGGAAATAACTGAATATTCAGACTCAAGAGCTTTTTCCTCAAGTCTAGTATATGTAAATAAGCTCCCTTAGCACTGAAAAATAAGTAAAATATCATTCATTAAAGTGCTGATGCTAAGGAATGTCTGTCAAGGATGCATTGTGGGAACAATGGATGATTCAAATCTGCTTTTTATAGCTGTTCCCTATATCTGTGTAGCAACCGAATAACGTGCCTTTGTCGCTGTAAATGCTTCATCACAGCAGAGCTCAGTGCTGACAAAGAGCAGCATTCTTCACACTGTTTTGAAAATAATATTTCTTTCCAGCTGCACGCTTGGGGTGATACAGAGTTGGGGGGGGTGACCAGCCAGATAGCAGTAACTGATGCCAGTGGCATCCTAAGAGCAGTTATGTAAATGCTTGCTTAATCACGTCACAGTTTTGTTTCTGTAATTGTACCGACCGTGTCTGAATTTAATACTGCTGAAATGACCAGGCTGGGGAAGCTCCTGGGACAGCGAAGGAGGATGTGTGGCTGGAATGCAGCGTGGTAGAGCGTGGCCGCAGCTGGGGTCGTTGCAGTCCTTGTCAGCGCAACTGTCGCAGCTTTTGTGCGACAGTAATTCTGTACTTTGGAGAGGAACTCAGAGGTTGCAGTTTTGGCTATATCTGAGGTGGGGGAGACAGGTGCCTGCCTGGTCACACCAGCGAGAGGGAAACCATCGAGTTTCCCATTTGTGGTTCTGCAGTGCGTTTTGAGCCCGTTACCTCTTGTCCGTCTGGTGCCAGGGTCTGAATTATGTGCCCAGGTACTGTAGGAACGTTAGGCCTGTAGCTTGGTTTGTCCTAAGTTGTTTTTTTCTGGAAGCCTTTTGTTCACAGACCAGTCTGGAGGAAGAAAATAGTGTTGAAGTTCTTTCTAGTAGTGATAGTCTTTCAATTTAGTTTGTAAATTACCTTCAACAAAGAGTTTGAAATTTCAACACTGAGTTTTAAAAGTTGGTTTTGATTGCTTGGACGCACACTGTGATAGCTGCAGATGGCTTCTGGTTGTCCTTTTTTCTGAGGACATTATTTCATATGACTTGTTTTATGAATAAAATAAGTTTATTTCACAGAACAGAAGAGAGAAACAAAGGCAGGTTTTAAGGAATAGAAACTGGCTGCGGATGCTTGCTTGGGATGTGATGTGTCTTCAGAAAAGGTGTGCTGCTGTTTTCTGTATTACATGTCCTGCCAAGCAAACCGCGTTCCCTCTGAGCTCTGCAGCCTTGTAGCATCCTCCCCAGTACAAGGGACCAAAAGTGAATTCAGCTCAGAACCCGTGTCAGCTTTGAAGACTCAAAAACCAGTTGTGAGGCATGGTGTGTCTAGCAGACTTAGTAAAATCTCTTCTGCTGCCGTGTGCTTTTTATTTGCCAGCTTATGAAATAATGGGTTCTGTGGGGAGTGATTTTAGAGTTGTTTACTGGTGTTTGATCTTTCAGATGATACATGGCTAAATTTGGGGTCGTGGTGTTATTAATTAGCTGGGTTATGCCAGTTTTGTGCTAGTGCTTCTGCAAGTCATAGATGCTGAACCTTGATTTACTTTTTGGTTTTTTTTTTTTTTTTGCCTTTCAGGCTGAAGCTGTGAAAAAAGTGAAGAAAGAGGAACCAAGCAAAGGAAGGTATGTCTTTCCAGTAATTCAGGGGGGCTTTATATCTCTCTGTTTATGGGATGCATCTCAAGACAGAGCATATTGCTGAGCCATCTCTGTACCTCAGGTTGATGAAAAGGCTCATTATGAGAGCCAACAACTGTTCCGCACTGTGACAACCCTCATCTGTTACCTGTTGTTACTTCTTTTGAGCTTCTGTGTGTTCTGTGTGTGCAGGACGTGGTGTAGTGTGCTGCTGCTGTAACCTTTGTGATTTCTTTGAAGTCTGGGGCTTTCAAAGAACATGGACAAAATGGGGTGAAATCCTGTTCGCTGTGTAGCTCCTTGAGTTGTAATTGTTCTACTAACTATGGGCAGGATTCTACCACAGGTCCTGGAAAGTATGTTTGGGAATATACGTTGGTAGGACAGTTTTTTTGTTGCATTTAGCCACAAAGTGACTGTTTTTATTCCATTCTATAGTGCTTTCCTCTGTCAGAGCACCTGGATCTATTGTTTCTGTTTCCAAATGCTAAAAATAAACTTGAGACTTCCTTGTTTAACTTATTAACATTAACTTTATACTATGATACACGTCCCTGAATTGAGTTAAAAATGTTCACATGCTATATCAGTATCAGGACCTAGAAATGGGAAATAGTGGGTATTATATGTTTAAATTGTTTTATGGACATGGCTTGTAGTAAAATTACTAATTGTGGAGTAACTGCTGGTTTTAGAGACATGTTTTATAAATGGTTAGATCGTGATAAGAGTGCTTGTAAACAAATATGACTGAAAACACCTTCTGTGACTCAAGTCCATATTTCTCAGTAAGTTTTATAATTAAAAAACAAAACTCTGTAATAATGGTCCTAAACTTCCAATTTCAAGTAATGCCATTATACTACCACGGACTGTTCCTGTTTCTTTCAAAAATAAAGTTATTTAGGTATTCCTGATGTCATGAAACCCCTCGGGCTCTAATCCATTTTGGAAGCATTTAGTTTCTAAACTCTCCCTGACTCAGGCAGACACGCAGGTAACACTTCCGATTCCAGACTGGCGGGCACTAGCAATGGCCATTGATCAAAGCAAGTGACTTACGTGAGCCCTGCATCCTGCTGTGGCTGCAGCGAACAGCACAGTTGTTCTCCTTTCCTGAGGCAGCTGTCTTCTCCTCGTGAGCCTCTGTGACCTGACCAGCTACTCTTCAGTTATGTTTTCTAAGCATCAGAACATATCTTCAGTATTATATCTGGAAGACTCTGTCATGTGTTTCTGGGGAGGCAAGGAGTAGAAAAACGTGGGTGTGGAAGGGGCTGCTCTCCTGATTGCAGGTTTCAAGGTGATCTTGAAAACCCTTTCTTTGGGATGCTTTTGGAAGCTCTTGTGGAGACTCTTGTGGGGCCTGAGTAGGAAGTTCATGCCACCTTGTGGCTGAGCTGACTGATGTGTGTGCATGATGCCTCTGCTCTTAAAGGATGCTGACACCTTCTGTTAGGATTGTCTTCCTCCACTAAACCAGCTGAAACTTTTCTTGGCCGGGCTGAGGCTCAAGGGCCATCCCACTGCTCGTTTTCGCCCCATGCTGGTGCGTGGGAAGCAGGCGGTCTCTATTGTGACACAGCCTCTGTGCTGGTGTTTCTAGGACTGAACTCTGAGCCTTTCCCTCGCTAAGTCTGTCAAGAGTGGCTGCTAGTGCAGGGGTGTCCTGTGCAAACCTGGGCACCGGGTATTGTTGGCTTTGCTCTCTACGTGAACTGTACAGGAAAATCTGCCTTTCAGGTCTTTTAAGTGCTTCTTTGAGCACTTTGATGCTTCGTCAGGCTCACTCCTATTTAGCTTTGCAGCCTCTTGCCGATCTCCCCTTCTGCTGCTTCACATCCTGGTTTCAATCTCTGAGTACTTTGGAGACCACGGGGCTTTGTGGAAGGCACAGGGTGGGTGTTGGCATTAAAAGACCTGAGGGTTCAGGTATGGTTTTATGAGGCATATTTATGAGGCATATAATGAGGCTTGTATTTAACAAAGCTTTCTGCACACTAGTGATAGACCTGGGCTTTGTGCTCAGAGCTACCCAGTTGGTGTAAATCTCAGTGGGCTGTAGGAAGCTCAAATGGAAGAGAAACATAAACGGTATTTAATACCAAAGGGTCTTCTGTGTTGTGACTGTGGCATAAGGAGCAGATCAGCCCTGACTGCTCACCCGAAGCGCTGGCGGTATGAGGTGTGAGCTGAACACAGGTCCAAGAAGCCTGTTGGAGAGGAGCGGGATGTGTGAGCGATCGAGGCTGACCTCAGTTAATGTGAGTTCAGCCCCTCAGGCTCTGAAGGAGGTTCCCAGGATTTTTCAGGTCCTGCCACTTTGCTAAGGAACATTTGCCCTTGTGCGTGCTGCAGGCATCCACCTGATGCGTAGTTGTGATGCATTGCATCTACGCCCGTTTTACATTGCTCTTGTGAGAGAGATTTTGAAGCAGAACTCCTATCCCTTCTTCTCCATCCTCTCGTGTTTTCTAGCAGGGAAAGATGCTCTCTGGTCTCAGGAGGTCTTTGAGATCGGGGCTTTTGTTGTGCTTGTGTGGCACAGATACGTGAGTTGGCCTGCTTTCGTCTTCCAGTTAACTCCGTGTATTGTGTCTTCATCTCCTTAATCCTCACATCCAGCCACCTCAAGACCTGGCGTCTCCTTCCTATTTGGTCTAAGCTTCCATGCTCTTGTTGGCATCGTGCTGGGAACGTGACCAAACTGGCAGACTCCCCTACTCTGTGTGAATTTTGGCACCATTCCAGCCAGAGATGTGTGGGGTGTTGGGATGCTGGTTTTCTTAAGCTTTATGGGAAAAGGGGCCTGGGTGTGTCTAGTTTCAATGTCTCCCAACATCATCTTCAGATGATTCTTTCTTTCAGAATCACGTAGTTACCTTAACTCAGGTTCTCTGAAAATTGCTGTCCTCTGCAGGTTCATCTTGGGCTTTATTATCCTGGGAACTGGCAGTGGGGTTATGCAGTGAAACAGAGCCTGCCCAAAAGGATACTCCGCACAAAGGATGCTGTGCTCCTGAGCTCCATGCGGTTTAAAATCAAACCATCCCCTCCCTTCACCCCAAACCTGAACCAAAACAAAAGAGCATACTTCACTGTGGAATCTGCTGTCTTCAGACATTGTGCTGTGGTAATCCAGTGTGGTAATTACACAGGGAGACTGAAGCTTTATTTTCACTTTCACAGTCTGCCTTGCATCAGGGGAACCTTCAATTGAGGGGACCCTCAATTGTGCAGGTGCTGAGGTCACAGGTGCATCTGTAGCGAGCGCTGCCTTGAGAGGTCTGACTGTGAGTAGGGCGATTGGAAGCAGTACTGAGGTGGATTAAACACAGGCGTAAGACTAAGCAGCTGTTTGCCTCCATGTTTTAACTGTTATAACACGGGTAGGCTAGAGTTCCTCTAATGCATCAGGAAACCCCACACCGTTGGCGTCAAGAGGTTGCTGGTAACTGTAGAATTCTCAACATAGTTTGATTTCTTCTGTTTTTTTTAAATGCATTTAGCTCTGGCTTGACAAAATATCCAGAGGGATCAGGAGTGGTGCAAACAGCAGCTGCTAATCCTCCAGTAGAGCCTAGTGTGGCAAAGAAAGGACCTGTTTCCGTCTCTAATGTCAAAGACAAGATGTCGGCAGTGCAGATAGAGATCTCTGAGTCCCATCTTGAAAGAGCAGACAGGGAGTCTGCTCCAAGACTGGCAGAAATGCCTGCGAAGAAGGTGGATGCTGGAGTTGAAGCTACCATGGCATGTATCAGATCTGCTGAATCCAAATGGTCTGAAGTGAAGTCAGAACAGATGCTGCTGCCTCTTTCCGGTCTGGAAAAAGGAGAGACGGTTGAAGGTAACACTGAACCAAAGTGGTTGGGACCTGCTGATGTATCTGCATCAGAGAAGGACATCAAAGAGGAAGATGAGTTGTCCGCTTCTGCCATTAAACTGTCAGAAGAGTTGTCAGAGGTGGTCACAGACAAGGCTGTGCCACCAGATTTTGCTACAAAGCCAGCAGCCGGGAAATCGGCAGTGCCCCCTGGTTCTGATGCAGCTTTGGTAGAGATGACGTCATCCGTCATCACACAAACAAACGACAGGTTGTACCCTCCTGAAAAAAATCCCGTTTTTGATGCTGTGAAAACTGAATGTGAAATGCCTGTAACTCAGGTAATGGATAAAAAGCCTGTTCATAAAACTGGGGCAGCCCTGGAGAAGAAACTGGATGGAGCTGGAGCAGACACAGAACTGAAACCGGAAGAGTCTGTGCTCCAGGCTGGAAGAGCTGCAGAGGAGAACCCTGTAAAACTTTTGGTCAAGACCAGAGCAGAGACAGAGAAGAAACTTGAGAAAGCTGTGGCCAAGGTTGGAGCCGCTGTGGAAAATGCTGCAAATGCTGTGAATGAGGGAAGTTTAATCAAAGGACATCAAAATAAAGGAACAGGACCAGCAAAACCTGATGAAACCTGCAAAGCAGTTACGTTAAACTCCTCTTTATCTTCCTCTGTCAGTAAAGTGAATTTAAAGGCAGTGGTGTCTCTTCTGGACATATCAAAGTCGAGGGTTCCGCTACAGAGAAACGACCCTCCCTTGTGTAAAGGAGGGGAGCAGAAAGCTCCTTCGAAACCCGAGACCCGAAGCCAGGTAGTGGTGGAGAAGAAAACTGTGTCTAAAGAAATGGGTCATCTGCGCCCCGGGAGCAGCCGAACAAACCTGGGAGATGGCAGCGGCCAGTGCAAAGCGAGCAGAAGTTGTGGTGTTGATGGCAAAGGAGGCAATGGGAGGAGTTCATCTCAGCAAGAGAAGGACTCACGAGTGGATTCTAGGGCTAGTTCAAAGCAGTCTCAAGAGGGAGAGACTAGATCATCCAGCATGAAGACAGACAACAGCAGCAATAAGGTGAGGAGGGCAGGAAGTCTGGTTCAGTGTGCCTGATCAGTAACTAACTCCATGCTTCTCTCAGATGCTGAGTATGGGATGCTGAGGTTATGTTCCCCTTCCCTTTTCTATTAATCACTCAGCTGATTTGGGCCAACAGGCAAGTTGGAGTAGAGAGATGGCAGACAACCAGTTTCTTTTAGATGCAGTGTGTGCAATGTAAGTACGTAACTGGTTTGGAAATGCTACTTGGAAACAAAAATGCAGGAAGGTATATATATTTTTTGAAGCGAGTCTTTACTGTCATAACTTTATGTTCTTGGATTAGTTCCGAATGGGAATTAATAAACTTCCGGTCCTTTTGTGAGCTGATATTTGCTTTGTCAAGTCCTGCACAGACACTGGTTACTGAAAACAGCCTCCTAAGCAAGGTATTGCCTGTGACTTGTTGCTAGAGACTGTATGCCTGGAAACTACTGCTGGCAGGTGGCTTGAGTCTGTATTTGCCAAGCATATGGTCAGAATCAGAGAATATTAGAAGCTGGAAGAGACCTTGAAAGATCACTCAGTCCAACCCCCCTGCCCAAGCAGGATCATCTAGAGTAGATCACATAGGAACGTGTCCAGATTGGTCTGGAATGTTTCTAGAGAAGGAGACTCCACAAACTCTCTGGGCAGAAGCAGCAATCTGGACAACTTAAAAAAAATTAAATAATTTTTTAAAAAGTCCTTAAGGGAAAAAAAGCTGATTTTAAAAAAAAATAAATTTTGTTTTTCTCATGGACAAGTCAGCCAGCTGAACTGATGTCTTGTGATTTATTGTCTAATTTTGCAGGCTTTTGTTGGAGGCAATACGAAAACTTCCAAAACCATCGCTAGCAGCAGCGTGAAACAGAAGGAGGTAAGGCCGTAACCACAAACGGACATAACATTGGCATTGTGTTGAAAGCACGTGTGCATGTGTGTGTTTACTCAGAAGCTTCAGTGTCTTTACCCGAGGAATTTTTTGTATGATTAATTACGAGCATAAAGCTGTAAAGCCAAGACATTTGGAAGAGAAATTTAGTTCAGGGAGTGTTAAGAGGAGGTGTCTTTTGGCCTCTGGTATAATTTGTTTGAGAGAAACTATTAGTTCATTGATTGTCCCTTGCCTGTGTAAGCTTTTGATTCATCATCACGCTTGTGAGAAGAGGAAAGAAAGCACAAGTCTACTTCTGGCTCTTCAGAAATGATTTTGTACAGTGCGAGGTAGCCAAACATATCCATCTTCCATGCAAACATATTTCCAGTTAGTTGTTCCGCAAAGCAAAGATTGCTCTATGTTTTTGGGGCAGTGTTGGTTGGAAGAAGAGCCTTTTTGGAGCCTAAAGGTGCTCTCTCTTTCTTAAATAGCTTGGGCTCTGGGAGGGAAAAACAGAAGGAAGGTGGTGAGACTCTTGATGGCTTTGTTAACATAACATTTCGGGGTGAGGTCAAAGGTCTGCCCAGTAAGCAGGGAGTTCCTATGGAAAAGGGATATGTACTACAGTAAGGTTTGGTTTCAGTTGGAATGTTACCTTACATTAAATGTTCTTCAAGTTTCCCTGTCAGAATGTGGTGGTAGTACACGTTTCCCTGAGTATTTGTCAGCTTTACAAACAAGGGGGAGGACCGTTGAACTTCAGATTACTCTTCTGCTGGAGGACTGGCTTTAGTATCTATTGGCTGCAGTCTTGCTCTCTGCCAGAGGAGAGCTCCTCTTGCCTTTCCTTAACTCTTGTCAGAGCAGAACTTTGTTTACTCTTCTTTTGTTAGATACCGACCGGTGGTTGGCGGTAGGATGGAAAATCGGGGGAAAAAAAACTCAGAAGAGTTCATTGAAGAATTTGAATGCGTAATTTGGGGTGGAGTGGATATTTGGATGCATTTTACTGTCTAAAATTAATGTATGCTTGAGTTGAGGTACCCATCTTATCCACCTTATCCTACTGTCCTGGCTGTAAAAGCATAGCAGTGAACAAAGCATAATCCAAAACACGTCTGCCCTCTGTCCAGCTAATTGAAAAGTACTTGGGCATAGTTCAGTCTCTTACTAAATTCACTGTCTGTCCAAACATCTTCCTCCAGCTGCTTGCAGCCACACAGGACATGAAATTGCTGCTAATTCTTTCTGGAGGTCCTAGAATAAGTTGTGTGAGTCCTGATGGAGGCTGGCACAGTCAGTCTGCAGGGCAGGAGGGAGGAGTTTGAGGCAAGACGTGCTTCAGTAAGAGCACCCCATTGACCAAGGAGAATTAGAAAGGGTCAGGTTCTGGTGTCTTAAACATAAATACAGCACGGCATTGCTGGAAAGCTGGAGCTTTCCCCCGGCCTCTGATGTGAGACAGCTGGCAGAGGAGGAGAAGCAAGTCTGCCAGAGCCTCTGTGGGGCTTAACAGAGGGGAGAAGACAATCTTGTGTGTGTTGGTTCTGGAGGAACGCAGTGAGGTTCAGTCTTGGCAGCCCTTTTCTGGGTTGGGGTGTAGGACCATCAGAGAACCTCCCTGAGGCCGAGGCGTTTGTTAGGGGGTTGGAACCGGAGAGGAGAGACAAATCAGCGAGTCATGGGGACACAGAAGGGCTTTGCTGTATCGACACATCCAGTGTGGTCTCTTGTGTAACAGCAGTCAACAGTGTATGCTTAGGGAAGAGAATGTGATAGGACAGGAGATCATAGTATCTGTGAGGGATGATGTGGAGGTGCTTGGGTTTTCACTAGTTCACTCCTGCAGGGAGGTGCAGAAATACACATGAGTCTGCAGGACACTGGCCCGGTCCTTTTTAGCAGACAAGAATTTTCTCTGTTCATCCAGCTGTGTTTTTTGGAAAACACATTGGATTTCTGAGTTAAATCCACTTCCCTAAGACAAATGCTGACAATAGAAGCTCTTCCATGAGATTGAATGCCTGGAATTTTTTTCCACCACTAAGTTGCTTTTTTTTTTTTTCTTCTTTCCCCTACCCCCTGCTTCAGCAGGCTCCGGTGTGCAGACATTTTGCACTAAGCACCCTGTGGGCAGGGATGTTTTTGTCACTGGGTGACTGTTGAACATTGTTATATTCACATTTTGACTCTTCCCAGGAGGAAGAGCTGTTTCCATTTAACCTGGATGAATTTGTTACTGTGGATGAGGTCGTAGAGGAAATAGAGTCTCCCGTTAAGACACGACGAAATCTGCTGAGGGGAAAGAGAAAAGATGGTGCTAAACCCAACTCCTGTGAGCCGAGTTCCAAGAGAAGGAAAGGGAAGAGCTCCGTCACTCACCTTGCTGAAAGTGAACTCTCTTTTGTCACTTTGGATGAAATTGGTGAGGAGGAGGATATGACTGCACAGCTAATGGGAGTTGCTAATTTAGAAGCCCTCAGTGACCCTCAGGGCCTCGTTGTTGTGGATGAAGTGATGGAAGAGGAAGAAATCCTGGCAGAAGTGGTGAAGGATCCGCAGTCGCTTGTTACTTTGGATGAGATATCTGAACAGGAGGACCTAACTTCTCAGAAAGACATCCCTAGGTCAGATTTTGAGGTACCAGATTTGAAGGCCGAACCCTTGGTGACTGTAGATGAAATTGGTGAAGTAGAAGAGCTGCCTCTGAACGAGCCTACAGACTTGAATGTTGATGTGCTGAGGCAGAAGGAGGACAGTAGTGTGGTTGCTGAGGATGGGGGCGATTGCGCTTCTTCCCAGGTGCCTGATGATCCCAGCACTTTAGTGACCGTGGATGAAATACAAGAGGACAATGAAGATAATCCTATGGTGACTTTGGATGAAGTTAATGAAGAGGAAGATGAATTTCTGGCTGACTTCCATTGTCTGAAAGAGGATCTAAACTTTGTTACAGTAGATGAAGTTGGAGAAGAGGATGAGGAAGATGAAAATGCTTTCCCAGGGAAAAATGAGAATGAGGATGGAGACAATGAAGATATTGTAGCTGTTGCAGGGCCAGAAGAAGAAGAAATCGCTGCCATTGCAGGACCAGAAGAGGAGGATATTGTTGCTGTTGCAGGACCAGAAGAAATGGAAATTTTAGGAGATACAAATCCAGATGAAGAGGTTATCACAGTCTCAAAGTCAAAAGGTAAGGAACCTCTCGTAGTTTCTAGAGGAAAATCTGATTACAATCATATTTTCATGTTAGAAAATATGATTGTAATCAGAGCCACACATAGAGAGATCCTTTTGGCAAATAGAGGATGCTGGTGAACCCCAGATCTTTGACAAAGTTGATGAAAGATGCTGGGGAGAAGAGCAGAGACCAAGTGAGGAGTGGCCTGCAGGTCAGGTATTTGTTACGGTTTACAACGCATCTTCCTGTTTGTGGAAAACTGAGCGGCACGTTGATTTTAAGCATTCATTTGGTGTTCATCATGGCTAAAATTGGGGAAAACAGTTTCTTTCCTTGCCTTTTAATGTTTGGTAAACTACCAAGCACTGCACAGGTGATCTTTTGTCTTTAATTAGGAGGCCAAACTTGATTAAAATGGGTGAGTGAAATGAAATAAATGCACAGATACAAAGATGCAGCAGTGTCCCAGCAGGGCCTGGAGGGAGGAATGGAGAAGAACAGCATGGAGTTAGCAGAGGGTTAAAGTCTGACAGCTGAGAGGGAAAGCTAAACCCAGAAAAGTGTTTTCTGTGTTCCCTTAATAAGTTAGTTGTAAAAACACCTTGTAAAATGTTCAAGGCCCTTGAGTTGATTTCTGATCTAACTGGTAGCTGCAAGTTATGGTAAATATATTTGGCACACAGTACATAAGTGACTTCTAGTTGCTTTCTGGATAGTAAAAACCTTGGGCAAAAGAGTTGGGTGTAGGAAGGGAGTAGTTCTGAGAAGTGGAACAAGAAAACTTTGACAGAGTGGTTAAAGACAGTAAAACCCTGTTTCTTGAGGGCGGAAAGGGGAAGAAGAGTTCACTGATTGCCTCAGACCAAGGTTCAGCGGGTGGCAGTGGGACTGTTGCTGGGAGCTGAAACATCTGGGGGATGCGCAAGGGATGCCTGCACCGCTGACAGCCTCCTGGGCTGTGTTATAAAGGGAAAGGTTTTATTGCCTTAACCTCTAGGACATGTTGGTAAATAGAATCTTTGAGCTTAGAATCAGAAGGAAGACAGGTATTTTTGATATGTGTCTCTTCACCTGCCAGTTGGACTGCTTTGATAGTGTAAAACACAAGTACCTTGTTTATCTCGTAATAGATAGACTGAATAGGGGAGATTGTCAAACTCCCTGTCTCTGGAGAAGTCTTAAAAGCTGATTTTGATCTTTTCTTAGAGCTGGCTAATCGAATAACCCACTTGGTGGGCTTTGGTTCTGTAAGGAAGCTGAAACAACCCTGTTGGACCTCAAGCTAGATTAATTCAGGAAAGTTGGTAGCTGGTATTAGGGAGAAGTTGGCGATTGTTGTGATCGCAGTCCTGCAGGCATCAACGGCAGTGCCAGGGCTGCGTTTGGAAGTCTCGCCTGTGGGGTTGGTGTCAGGAGTTCCTGAA
Organism: Heliornis fulica; assembly: GCA_013399135.1. Lineage (NCBI taxonomy): Eukaryota > Metazoa > Chordata > Aves > Gruiformes > Heliornithidae > Heliornis > Heliornis fulica. The sequence goes on along the minus strand of VXBZ01000966.1, from coordinate 495,915 downwards.
AACAGCTCAATGGAAAGACCAAACGGAATGGTATAGAGAAGAGCAGGGCCCTTACAGATGGTGTAAAACGCTAAAGCTGTCGATTCCTTTGTTTAACATGCATCTCTGGCTTCCAGTAGATGAGCTGGCATCGGGAGATAAAGAACCAGGATTGGCAGATAAAGAGCCAGGATCAGGAGATAAAGAAACAGAGTCCAAGCGGAAGAAAACTGCTTCTTCAGAGGCATTGAAGACTCAGAATACTCCAAAAGGTAAAACCAAAGAGCCCACCCCAAAGGCTCCATACCCTTCTTGCTGGCAGATGGCTTTCTTGCTCCTCTGCAGATCCCGCCTTTGCCTCCCTATCATGTTTCACTTGAAAGTCAGAGCCCGTAATTCGTGTTTTTATCAAGTTTCTGCTGCTGGCTTGATAGCATCAGCAAAACAGCAAGTTCTTTGTTCCCGAGTTTTACAAGGATTGGCTAATTTATTTGGAATGAGCACAGCACAGTGTAATACCTAATTACTGTCCCAACCCTGTTGGGAGCTGTACTGCCCGCTTGCGATGTGCAGACATGAGGGAACTTCTGATGTAGTTTTAAAATGTGTGTGTTTGTGTGTGTTTGCATATATATATATATTATTTTTCCAAGGTACTCATCTAAAATACTTCTCTATGAAATTACCGATAACGTTCCAACTGTAAGAGAAGTTTCTAGGACAGTAGAGCTCCTTGCCTGATGGCCTGTGCGATACTCCCCAGGACAGGAAACGCTTGTGTAACAAACGCACTACAGGACAGAGGTTAAACTTGCTGAAGGAGCTGCCTATAAAACATTTTTAAGGCCTGAAGGCTCAGAGGAAGTTGCAGAGAGAGACCAGCTGTCCAGCTCACAGAAGAGCGTGTCCCCTCCCTCCTCTGTTGAGTGAAGTGGGACAGGGAACCAGTTCGCATGAGAAACCTGATTTTATTTAATATGGAAAACCCATAACTAAGATCCAGTAATAACAAACTGTATGGATTTGGCTAAAGGAATCTTGATCTGTTGGGTTTTTACAAGCCTTGCTTTGTTCATATGTGCTCTCTTCAGATTTGGATTACCTGGTTCCGAAGGCTGGCTTTTTCTGTCAGATCTGCTCACTCTTCTACGTAGATGAAACTTCAGTGAAAAATCACTTCAAGACACCACTTCATCAGCAAAATTTGGAGGTAACACCGAAGCTTCTCCAAACGCACATGGGGGGAATAGAATCAAGTTCTGATAGCATTGGCAAGAGTGGCATAGGGAGCTCGTGTTAATGACTGAAGGGATTTCAGTTCTGAACTGGGATGTGGGTATTGCTAAATTAGCAATTCTTAAAACCTGTGCTTCACCCTGACCATGTGGTTTGTCTGGCTTGCTGAAACACCACGGGGATATAAAATCACACATACACACTGCCGCTCCCCCCACACTGCCTCCACCCCACCTCCTTCCTCCAGCAGTCTGTCTTGCAGGGGCACCCATCTGGGGGAAGAGGCAGCCCCTTCCCCAGTGAGGTGCTGACCCTGAGGGGTAGGGAAACTGGGAAGATCCTTATCAATGTAGACTTTTGTAAGGTGGGCACAGCAACCACGCAGCCCATGGTGATGATTGAGGACCCGGACACGGGTGGCCATCATCACAAGAGACCCTGACATCTTGGGTGTTGCCACATTCTGCTCAGGAGCTTCCCTGCATGGTGACTCCATGTGTGTTGGTTCCTGAGCAGAACCGTGGGGTTTTGGGTACAGGTCACATGTGATAAAGAGTAGGTTGACTTCTGGCAGCACATTTGGGAAACCTGTGCTATTTTCAGAGCGTGATCTTGTTGTGGACTGAGGAATAACACTGGCTGCCCTTATCTCCACAGAAGTTCATGGCCAAGCAGAAGGACGAGGGTAACAATGGGGAAGAGTGGAGTTCAAGGTGATCCGAGGAAAGAAGAATTCTTTCAGTGAATTTAACTTAGGGTCCAGTCAATTTTGTGTATTTTGTTATGATTTAATTTGTAATTTTGTTTTGGAAACAAGCATTTGCGTTGTATAAGTTTGAGCTCAGCATAGGACTAAAAGAAAAACATATGGTGGCTTTGATTTGTATAACAAATCACCTGACCTGGAAGAGACTTCTTTTGCAAGTGTCAACATAAAATAAATGTTCTTACTGTATAGGTATCACCTGGGGATTGGGTTTGGTGTGATTTATTGTGGTGGTAATGCTGGTCTGCAGTAGGGACTGGGAGGGAATTCCTTCCAGGGCTCGCTCTCTTTCTGCTGGAGGAATTCCAGTTCTCCTCCTCCTCTCTGTGGGAGGAATCTCATGGGCTCCATTTGCTCTGTGCAGCCCCAGAGCCATGACCCTTGGGCTGTGGGCGTCAGTGGATTGTTACGCTCTCTCTCAGTGTCATTTTCCTTCAGTTTCTGCTTGAGGCCATTGAGAGGAGCAGAGCCTGCTGCAGTCAGCCAGTGAGGTTGCTGTCCCTTGCTACTCCTCTGGTGACTCAGTGCCCTTGCTTGGTTTGGGCTGGCTCTCCCCAGTTTGTCCCAGTCTGCAGGTCACTGGGCAGCAAGGCTGAACTTTGTCCTCTGCTTGCAAAGGTTCCTCATGCTGAGCCTGGCTCTCCTGGCTGGCATGCTCTTCACTGGGATCATGGTCAGCACGCACCACAGCTGACTTGCTTTGAGCTTTTATTTTTCACCCAGCCATGTGGAATTCATTTAAAGTCCTGGTTTTTGAAACCCACCACTCCTTCAAACTTTGGGTAGTCGGTTGTGGCTGGATTCTCTTCCGGGAGGAGGGATGGAGAAGAGCCTTCCTGTGCGTCCAAGGACAATGAGATGTCACAAGTGGTAACCGTGCCGTAGCGGGTACACAACCCCTCATGTCAGACTGCTGGTCAGTAAAATGCCAGAATGAACCGAGGTTCTGGTTCTGCCTGTAGCTGCCGTGAAACCTGCTCTGCGATGGGAGAGGACCCTGCCGAATCCCTGGGACTAGACTCAGAGACGTGGAGCGGTGCTGAACTGGTAAACATCTCCCCACACACCGCACGAGGTCATCGCGGTGCTGTGTGGGGGGCAAAGCCTGCTCTGAAGGCTCCATAGAGACCACAACTTTGCTGGCAGAGCATTTGTGCTGTCCTTCATGCCACCGAACCTTGAGGCGACTATTGGCAGGGCTGGCTTTGGTTGGTTCCCCTTGGTGGCCTGTCTGCCTCCTCTCTCCCTGATGCCTGGTGTCCCCAGATGAGATTGCTGTGGTGGCATTTATCTGCTTCCTTACTCTGCCTTGGTTTCCAGGCGCCTGGGATAGTGAGGTGCCAAGTGGAATGCAGCACGACCAGCCTGCGGCAGCGCTGACAGAGCTGTGCAGCCCCTGGCAGAGCTCAGTGGCTTTGCAGGGGTTTTCTGTCCTTGGTGCTGTCACAGCTTGCAGGGAGTGTGCTGAGTTGTCAGTCCTCTGCAGTCTGGTGAACCCTTGCCCTGGTTCCGGGTTTCTCTTTGCTGCTTGAACCGTGTTCTTCGTTCCCATACGCGTTTCAGTCTGGTTTTGCCTCTGCTGTGTGTGCAGAAGGGGTGAGTGTCCCTGTGTGGGACCGGACCTGGGCCTCAGCCCAAGCTCATACCCCCAGTCCTTCCCTCTCCCCCTGCAGCACACTGGGGTGATAACTTGGCATGGCTTTACCTGAGCTCCTGCTTTCTCCTGGAAAGATGCTAAGGAATCTCCTGAGATGTGAGGAGCTCAGCGCTCTTACAGGCTGCTCTAAGGGGTTTTGGTAAGCAAGGAAAAACGTTTGGTGTTTACAGTTTGGGTGTGATGCTTTCCTGGCAGTGTGTCCCCAGGTCCAGCCCATCGGTAGGGGTTTGAGACAGCTTGCCCATTCCCAGCCCAGAGCCACCACGCTGCTGGTGTCTTCCCCTGCTCTGGAAAATGGGATCCAGCATCTGTGAGGCAGAATGGGGCTTGGGAGGATGCTGGGGTCCATGGATGTGGATTCAGTGGATCCTAGTTCTGCTCCATCCCTGCTTTGCCCATGGTTGCATGGCCCTTCCCTTTGGGACAGCAGAACATCTCCAATGAAAGCAGGTATGTGCTGGAGGGGATGTGTGTGCTGCTTAGCTGAGAGGGGAAAAAGATGTGTCCCCATGCCATGCTGGGGAAAGAAAATGTAAGAAAACAGAGTTAAACCCCCTTGCACACCATTACGGAACGAGCTGTTACTGGTTTCCTGGATGCTGCTCCCCAAACTGGGGTGCTGCTCGTGCTGAGACTGCCTGGCCCGTGCCCGGGGTTGGTTCCAGAGCCTGTGGCAACTCCAGTGGCCCTGTGCTGTGTGGAATGGCCACAGGGATGCATCCCGCATCTGCCTGCAGCCATGGGGTCGTGGAAAATCCAGGGAGCTTCACCACTGCTGCTGCTCTGCCCTCACTGGAGTCTTTTCCTTGTGATGGGTCACCATCGTCCTCATCCTCCTGTACCTGGAATGATTATTTAAGGGTTTTACAACGCATGGTCCCTGGAGGGCTCTCTAGGTGTCTTGATACAGTGGGAATGCTCCTGCTGTGCAGAGATGGGTGGTCAAGGGCAACTGTGAAATATGGGGGAGACACCTGGGGAGCAAAGGGGAAGGGAGCTGGGGAAGAGGGGATTGCTTCAGTCAATCAAGGGCATGGTTTTAATTTAATGCTCTTATACTGTCAGCAAGGTTCCTGCAAGGGTGGGTTTGGGCCTGGCAGGAGGAGTGAGAAATGGGTTTAGATAAAGCCACAGGGGGTAAAAAGGAGGGGAAGTGGGGCAGCCCCCAGCAGCTGGGGCTTGGTGGGGACCAGGGCCTGGCTGGGAGGGACATGGCTGGGCCGCTTGCTGGGAAACCCAGGGGTAAAAATATCACCCCTGAAATAGCTGTGACTGTCCCCACCTGTCACCATGCTGCTGGCCACAGCTCTGCCCTGGTGAGAGGCCTTGTCCCCTCCCCCGGCTGGGGAAACTGAGGCAGGGCTGGCGTGAGGTGCCCTAGGGTTCACCCTGCCTCCAGCTCAGTGGCCCCCATTCCCCTGGGGTAGTGCTGACCCCCAGGCCTGGCCTTGGCGTCACGGTGAGGGGCTGGGGCTGCTCCCAGGGGCTTTCTGGCACCTTCCCGCTCTGGATCCAACCCTATTTGGGGGCGGGGGTGTGTGTGGGAGTGGGCTCTGGCTCTCCGTTCCGGGGGGCGTGCTAGCCCCCCTAATGCCGTGTGTGTGAGG
>VXBZ01000966.1:462997-490191 GCA_013399135.1 Heliornis fulica | reverse complement strand
GGGGGCGAGCGACGCTGCCTCCCTCCCCTCTGACCTCCAGGACCGAGGCATAAAGCCACCCCACACCAGACTCCCCCAGGTTTTGGGGACCTGATGGTCACTCCCTTCCCCACCCCGCCGCGTCCAGCAGTCTGGGGCCATTTCCTTCTGCGAGGGATCGATTTTTGCCACCCCCTCTCCACGGTGTAGCAGCAGGGCTGTGCTGGAGCCTCCAGGTCCTCTGTCCCCTGAGTGGTGACACGACCACGGGGACCCATCCAGTGCCATCCTGGCTCCCAACACCCTCGCCCTACCAGCTCCCACCTGAGGGGTGATGGGTTCAGTGAGGCAGTATGTGACTTGTGGCAGCTTGTTTGCATCACTCCGGGCATCCTTGGGATGAAAAAGCATCTTTTTGGGGCTTGCTGAAGGGTGAGACGAGAGAGACGTGTGTCTGTCCGCACCCCATGTGTGCACCTCACCTCTGTCGTGTGTCTGGGGGGACCTTCCTTGTGCCATGGTGTCTCTGTGTGTGGTCCTGCCTGTGGGGAGCCTCTCACCCTCTGGGCTTGAGCAGTGACTTCGGCCTTCTTGTGCGCCCTCTTCATCCTCAGCGTCCCTCCTCATCCTCCAGCAACCAGCAGTGTGCAGAGGGGAAGGGGGTGACGGCGGGGCCCAGGGTTGCTGGGGGCTTGGAGTGGTGGCACCTCGCCCCACAGACCGCTTTGTGGTGAGAGCCCAGCTGGGGCTCCAGTGCTGCAGGTTGCTGAGACCCTGGGGTGGTGGGACCCCTCTGTGGCCACTGTGCAGACATGGCCCCAGTGCTGTGGCATCCCCAGGTCTGGGATCTGCCTGGCTTGCACCGTTCTGGGGGTACTGGTGCTCTGTGTCCGTGTGCTGTGTCACCCCTGGGGTGCTCCGGTGTCTCACCGCTGTTGTGTGCATGTGGCGTCTCCTGCATCCAGCAGCTCCGGAAGTCCAGGCACTTGGTACCCCAGGTCGTGCAGCATCCTAGGTCCTTTGGCACCTTTGGAGCTTGCAGCATCCCTGGTCCCGGTGATTTGCCAGCCCCAGGATATACCCGCGGCCAGGGGACATATCTGCCATTCTGGGGGGTCTGCAGCATCTCCGGATTCTGATGATTCAGTTTACCATCCCTGGTGAACCATCACGGAATCATTCTGATGACTGTATCACCCCACATCTCGGTGTTTGAGCATCCTTGGAGTCCCGCGTCTTTGGCACCCCCAGGGAAGAGCGGGGCGTGTGCTCCCGGCACCCTGGCTCTTGCAACCTCCGGAGCCGCCGCGCCGAGGCGCTCCGTGTCCCATCCCGGGCACCTCCTCCGTCCGCCGGGGAGGGCCGAGACGGGGTGGGGGGTGGCGATGGGGACACCGGATCCTGCCCGGGTCTGAGCCCGGTTTGGCCTCGCCGCTCTCCGCTCCGAAGCCCAGCCATGCTGCGGTGCTTGCTCCAAGGCGCCAGCCACCTCTCCGCCCTGGAGAGAGGGGACAGGCAGAAGGACCCGGTGGCCAGCCTGACTTTCCGAGGTGAGGGCAGCCCAAATCCGGGCCGGGGCAGGGTCATTGCTTTGCCGGGCTCTCGCCTGCTTTTGCAGCCCGGTTCCTGCGGGACAACTGGCCAAGACGGACGTCCCGCAGAAGCCGGGCTTTCCTAAGCTCCATCCTTGTCCTAAATCTTTGCTAAATCTGCCGCCAGCACCCTACCGCTGAGTGCGCAAAGGGGTCCCTCCACTCCCACCCTCTGATGCGTCCCAGTACCTCCTGGTGGGGGAGTCCCTGGGGTGGGCTGTAACGCCCGTTGCCCTTACTCCGTGATTTTGGGGTGCGCGGGGACGGTGAGAAATGCGATTGCCTTAGTGACGCTCACCCCACACTTGGGGGTGGTCGTTTGGTGCTGTCACCCCGTGTCACAGCAGCCGAAAGCAATGGGGTGAGAGGAGCGAGCCCCAACGAAAAGCAGGAGTTGACTTTGCCGTGGCTCATAGCACCCTTGGGTGCTCTCCATCGCCTTGGCTCTCATTAAGGGTCATTTATTTGCTGATATGCAGTGGATAAGAACCCCTTACCCAGGGGTCATTCCATTGCTGGAGGATGAATGGAGGTCTCGGGAAGGGACTTTGCACCTCGAAAGCGTTTGCTGGAGGATGTTGCTTGCTTTTTCTTTTTCTTTTTTTTTTCGGCAGCCGTTTCCTGTTGGTGGAAAAATGTCCCATTTTTAGAAAAAAAAGAAACAAACAACCCACCTAAGGAAAGGGATGAGTGGCTTCTGACCCAGCTTTTCCTGTGCTGTGGGTGGGGGGAGCAGTGCTACCACCGGCCCCTGCCAGCTCCGGGACCCCCCATCTTCATCCTGTGGCGGGTGCTGGTTGCTCGCCTGGGGTGGGCTCCTTCCCCCCGCCACTGAGATGGAAAGCAGCTGTCACCACACGAATCACAATCCCAAGGGCATGTGTGTGGGGGGGAGAATTACCGTACTCCACGTCCCGTGAAGGCGAGAGGCATGAGTGGGAGAACGTGACTTACATCGAGGGTGGTCGACGTCTCCCTGGGTCGATGGTGTTGCCCAGCAGTGCCGCGTCAGGGTGATGGCCACTCTGCCGCGCTTAATCCCGTGTGGCAGCTGGTTCAGCTTGGGGCGGGGGGGGTTGGCAGGGTCCCTTCCTGGTCTGAAGCAACAAGAAGAGGAGTTTAATGATGCCAAAGCAAAAATGACAAAAAAAAAAAGAATATTGTGAGTGGGTGGCTTGGGGTCCCTGCCAGTGCCATGGCTGTGGCCCCACCCTGGGGTATACCTATCTCTATATATTATTTATACCTCTATAAATCTCTCTGGCCCTGCAGGGCGCCTGCCTGGTGTCCCCTGAGGTTTGAGTCACCGCTATTGTTCAGCTCTTCCTTTTCCTCTTCCCCTCGCCCCCCTCCTGTGACACAGCCCCTTGGGGCCTGGTGGGCACTTGGCCGGTTTTTGGCGTGATGTGAAAGTCCTGGGATTGGGGTACAGCTGCTCAGGCAGGTCTGGGAGGGCTCAGCTGGACATTGGCTTCGGGCTGCTTGTGACTGCTGCTGCCCAGCTCCACAGCCCAGCGTGGCCGCAGTCCTGTCCCCATAGACCACCACCCACATCTGCACCTTTCGAGGGTTTCAGTGGGCCAATCCCTGCACCCCCATTCCATGTGCAAGCTCTGACTGCTGTCACATGGCTCTGGGGACTGTACCAAGGTTTGGATGGAGGGAGGAGGATATTGGGCCCCCCATGGCACCCAGAAACCCACCCTGCCACCTCTGCCCCCCTGCCCTCCTCCTGGGGAAACTGAGGCACGAGGCATCGCGGTGACTCTTCTGGGGTTTTCCAGCTCCAAGATAGGCTCCAAGCAGGGTCCTCCAGCCCATCAGCATGCACTGCAGCCCCACCTGCATGCAAGGATCAGGACCCCGTCCTGCTCCCAGGGGCTGCTGGTGTCTCTGGAGGCTCCAAACCCCACCTGAGCATGGGATGTGCAGCTTAATGTTGGGAGTTGTGACACACAGTTGGGTGGGGGTCTGATCCACATGTGTTGTTCCCTGTAGGGGTGAAGAAGAGAACTAAAGTCATCAAGAACAACGTGAACCCTGTGTGGAATGAGGTGAGTGTGTCCCTGTCCTCGTCCTCCACGGGGAGCAGGGGAGTGGGCATGGAGCGGGTGCAAACCCAGTGAGGTGCTGCAGGACTCGGGTGCAAACCCAGCGAGGCGCTTGCCCCAAACGTGTGGCGTGTGGAGACCCCCAGCTTCTGCCTCACAGAGGGTTCAGGGACAGTCCCCACCGTGGGCGGCTTCAGAAGCGAGATTCCCGGCACCGGCTTCGCAGGAGTGAGCTTGGCTCCACACGGCTCCGTCCGCTTCCCCTTTCATCAAGATCTTATCGGGGCCAAGCACGCACATTAAGAGAAGCTGTTTAAAAATATTGCGGCTCGGGGTGGGGGAAAACAAGTGTGTTTTGCTCATCAGCTGCCTCGGGGAGGGCAGGTTTTTTCCAGCATCTTCTTCCTTCTCTAACACTGACCTGTGCTTTCACGGGTCAAAAGGAAAAACCGAGAAGAAGCGTTGAGGCGAGTGCACCGACGCGGTCCTGGTGTGGAAACACAGCCCCCGTGGTTTCCTCCTTCTCGTGCGTGCTGAGGCGACGGCCTTTGCCCAGGGGGTCGTTTTTCCAGTGGGTTGGTTGGTACGCATGTGGGGCTGAGTTTGGTGCTGTGGGTGTTGCGATGGTGAAGTGGGTTTCTGGTGTTCTGGGTCTCCAAGAGCCACTGCTGCCGAAGCTGACTGATGCCAGTGTGAGGACTGTGGCCCTGGATGGAGACTGATCCTGGCTCCTCTCTCTTCCTCCAGGGCTTTGAGTGGGACCTGAAGGGAACTCCCCTGGACCCGGGTGCCGAGCTCACCGTCGTAGTGAAAGACCATGAGACAGTGGGGAGAAACAGGTAGGAGAAGCTTTGGGTGAGCCCGTCACCCTGCTTCCATCACCGGCACGGCACGGGCATACCTGAGGCTTTGCACAGTGGGGCTGGGGTGGGGGTGACGAGGGGTTTTTGGGCTCTCCCAGGGTGTTGCTGCCTGGTGCTGGTCACCCTTTGCAGCAGGGGCGCGGTTGGTGTGAGGTGAGTGCTGCATTTCTGGGCTGCTTCGCTCAACTGTCTGTGGAGAAAAACCAGCTTTTGAGGGCGGGGAGCACACTGGGACCCTTGTGCCGGCTGCTTCCCCCGGGCTGTCGCACCAGAGCTGTGGCGCCACGAGGCCACAGTGATGGGCGCTTGGCTGGGGAGCTGCAAGACAAGGGCCAAGCTCCTTTCCCGAACACGCTTTGCCGGTGAGCACGGAAGGGCGGTGTTGGCAAAATAACCCTGACCTGAGAGGCAGCTTCCTTTCTCACGGCAGCACTCGTGGTGCCCCTCACTCCAGGATGGTGGAGGTTTCCCCACAGGGTCGGGGTCTCCCTCCTCACAGTGGCTGCGTTAGGAAGTAGGGTGAGAGCAGACGGCGATTCCGCCTCCATCCCGGGACACCCAACCCGGCCACGCCCCTCGCCTCCTCCCCAGCACCCCATGTCTGCGTATGGGGCTCCTTCAGCTGGGATCGCTGCTTGCACAGGGGAAAAACGATAGGAAGTCATTTATTTTTGGGCAGCGGGGGTGGGAACCCGCTGCCGCGCTCGGGCTGGGACAGGAAGGACGGCCCCGGTGTGAGGGATCCTGTGTCCAGCACTGGAGCCGATGCTGGATTCGCTCTCGGGCTGGAGGCCAAGGGGGAGTGGAAATTGGGTCGTGTCCAGCTCGGAGTCATCGCATGTCTCTATAAATAGCGAGGAGAAGGTGGCAGAAGGGTCCTGGCTCCCGGCACTGGGATGTTTCATCTGCAGCTGCTCTGCCGTGGTCTGCGGTGCTCCCGTGCGTGGTCCCCTCTTCGCTGTGGAGATGATGGGGGATGTTTGCTTTTCCTTCCCTTGGGAGAAAACCCCAGCCTGCGCATCCGCAAAGGGCAATCAGGGCAATCAGCAGGGACAGGCAGTTAGCGTGTCCCGAATGCTGCTGCTGTCTGAAGTGGCTTGGTTTGGCTGGGCAGAGCCCCCTGGCGCCCCCCCAGTTTGAGGGCTTTACTGACTCTGGGTTAGGGAGGAGTTGGGTGGCACTGCCAGACCTGTTTCCTGGCCAGACCTGGTCCTTGGTGGCCATGGTGGGAGGTGGTGTGGCGCAGGGCAGGTTATCCAGAGGAGATGCTGAAACTCGAGGAGGTGCTGAAACTCCCTAGGGGAAAATCAGTTTTAGAGTGGTTTAAAATCCACCCGGAACCTGGTGGCACAGAGACACCAGCCTCAGCTGCCAGCCCTGCTCTCACCCCACTCTGGTGAAACCCCCAAACTTTGTGTCTCTGTTTTCTTGGTTGGCAAAGAAAAATCCATCATCGCTTTAGTTTAGGGCTCCCAGTTCCTTAGCCTGGACTTGTAGGTGCTTTTCCTTGATGAAACGGGGACAAAGTCCCCAGAGATGCTCGCTCCGGTTGTCTCACCCACGTGTGTCTGAGCCCCTGTCCCCGTTCCATCCCCATGGGGATGCTGGCAGGTGTGTCCCCCGCCTCCACCATCCGCATTGGTCGCTGGTGCCAGGGCTTTTTTACCAGCCGTGGCTCCTCCGCCCCTTCCCCTGCTGACACACTCCTTGCTCTTTGCCCCCAGGTTTTTGGGAGAAGCCCATGTGCCCCTGCGAGATGTCCTGTCCTCCCCCAGCCTGGCGGCCTCATACAACATCCCCTTGCTGGACACTAAGAAGCAGGTCACTGGGGTGAGTCCGTGCGCGGGGACCAGTATGAGCACCACTCTCAATTGGAGACCAGTCCAAACCCCATCCCTACCAGTTGCAACTCCCAGTTGGTCACCACTTGTCCCATCCTGGGCTCTTCGGTGTTGAGATTGACCTTTCAAGGAACAAAAATTGGTTTAGGGAGGAGGATAGCCGGAAGCCACTCAGTCCATGCTCCCATGCGGTGTGGAGGGCTCATGTCCTCCCACTCTGTGTGTCCCCCGCTTCTCCTCACCCGTGGAGCCTGGTCAGAGCTTTGCTGGAGACCCCACAGTGCTTTGCTGGGGACACCCCAGCAGCAGATAGGTCAAACCTCTCTGCAAGGCAGATGTGGGCAGGGGCTGTAAACCCGTGCCAGGCTTTTGGGGGTTACTGGGCACATACCTCACAGCCAGTTCTATCTCACACCTCTCTTCCTGCAGCTCCTCTTTCCTCCTGGGGCTTCCCCCAGCATCCCCCTCCCTCCTGTCCCTTCCCCATGACCATTCAGGGGATGATGGCTGGGGGCTCATCCTGCTGGGACTCCTCTCCCTGTCATCCCACCGTGCTGTCCCTTTTCCCTGGTGTTTGCCGAGTCGCCACCATGTTCGTGTGCTTCCCCTGCGCCTGGGCAGGACATCATGGGTGGCATTTGGCACTGAGGCTCTGGGTGAGTGTTTCTGGATGAGTGTTTCTGGATGCCTTTATAACGGATATTTCCATTTTTTTCTCAGGCTTTCCTCATCCTGCAAGTGTCCTACATCCTCCCACCAGGAGCTGCCCCCATATTTCCCCCTCCGACCCCCCCTGATCCGGCACCGGCTGCTGCTGAGCCCGACACGGTCACTGGTAACCAGAAACCTTTACCTGCAACACTGGGAGGGATGTGTCTGCCCCCCACTACCCCCATAGCACTGTGTTTTCCCAGCTAGACCCCTCACCCTGCCTGGTCCCACCTTACCCACATCCTCCATCTCCTTCCTCGTCCCTCACAGAGACGGCTGGAGAGGAGGAGACAGAGGATCAGGCTGTGACAGGGGATGAGATGGAGCCCTCCTCCTCCTCGGGGCCACCGGGGTCCGAGCCCCCCTCGCTGCCCCGCAAGCCCCCTGTGCATCACATCCAGGGGGTGAAGCGGACGAAGAACTCACCCAAAAAGTCTCTGTCCAACAAGCCACAGGACTTCCAGGTGGGATGAGGCTGGTGGGAACGAGCTGCTCTCCAACTCTCCAGAGCACCCCCACCACCAAGATGCTGCTATGGGGGACTCATCGCCCTGGAGGTGCTCCTCTGGGTGTCCATCCCAGGGTAGGACCAATCTTGGTGACACACTGCCCTGTCCTCCCTCCCATCCCAGATCAGGGTGAGGATCATCGAGGGCCGGCAGCTCCCTGGGGTCAACATCAGGCCTGTGGTGAAGGTGACGGCCGCCGGGCAGACCAAGAGGACCAGGATACGCAAAGGCAACAGCCCCTTTTTTGATGAGGTGAGAGGGGAGGGGGTCTCCGCCCCAGGAGTGCCTGGGGGTGTCAGGAAAAGCTCAGGTTGGGGTGCTGGGAGCTGGAAACCCCCGTGCAGCCCAGAGGCTGAGTGTGGCAATGGGGACTTTGGTGGCAGAGAAGCTCAGAAGGCCCCAGAAAAATCTTTGGCAGGTCTGGCATCACCTGCCTTCATGAAGAGCTCATCTTGCCCACCTTACCGAGGTGACTGTGTCCCCGAGACGCTGGTGCTGTCCTGGAGGCACGTCCTGGGCCGTGCACGGGCAGTGGTGGGGAACGCAGCAGGGTGCCGGATGGGTGCACTGAGACAGCAGCAGTCTACCTGTCCCCAGCCCTGTCCCCACAGTGAATGCTTCAAACCCGCTTTTTGGGATGTCCCCAAGAACCTCCCTTGTGCTTTATTTGGAGACCCCCACCCTCACACCCTCATCCCTCTTCCCAACAGACCTTCTTCTTCAACGTCTTCGAGTCGCCATCGGAGCTGTTCGACGCGCCCATTTTCATCACGGTAGCTTCAGCGAGCTCCCTCCCTGCCCCCCACGGCACGGCTGGGGCGATGCTCAGCGCCCGCGTCCTGTCCCGCTCCCCACTGCGCCCAGGGCAGCGTCCTCCCTCTAGCCCAGGAGGGCACGCGGTGGGGACGGGCTTTGGGACAGACTCACCACTTCTTGTTTCCCTTCCACAGGTTGTGGACTCTCGGTCTTTCCGGCCGGACTCGGTGATCGGGGAGTTTCGGGTAAGGACACCCTGTCGTCCCCCCCCACCCCGTTTGCTGCCACCCTGACTCACGGGGTGACCGCTGCCATTTCTCTTTCCTTTGGTTGCACAGATGGATGTCGAGACTGTTTACTCGGAGCCAAGTGAGCCCAGCGGGCGGATGGGGTCTGGGCCAAGGTCACCTCCCACGGCTGGGGTGGGGAGGTCACTCTGGGAACCCCTTCTTTTGGGCCAAACCTAGGGGGGACACACAGAGGCATTCCAGCTGTCCACATATGAACCCAGAGGTGTATCCACCATCACCCCCAGTTTCTCTTCCCTTTCCCAAGATGCACATCCTTGAAGGCTTTCATGTTATCGTGCCACCAGCTCATGGGCAGGAACCCCCACCAGTGCAGCCGAGCTTGTTCTTTGGTCTTTTATCTTTTAATTTATCCCTGGGAAGATAGAGTAACGCTCACAAACATTGTCCTGCCCTCGTCACTATAGAGAGAAACTCACTAATTTTAGCTATGAAGAGTTAAGACCTACAAGGCAAATTCCTTAATGCCAGGCTTTAGCTTTCAGTCAGTGCTGAACTGGTCAGGCAGTTGGACTTGGTGGTTGTTGTAGGTCCATCCAACTGAAATAGTCTTCCCTCCCTTCCCTTGATGAAAGGAAGGTGATATTTGTTATGGAACCACCACCCAACAGCATCCTTGGTGCCATCTCCCTGCGTGCCTGAGGACCAGCGTGTGGCTCTCTATCTCTTTTCTCCCCTAGAACATGCTTTCCTCAGAAAATGGCTGTTGCTCTCTGACCCGGAGGACTTCTCTGCGGGGGCCAAGGGCTATCTGAAAGTCAGCCTGTTCGTGCTGGGCCCTGGAGATGAAGCTCCTGTGAGTATCGCCCTGGATGTGATGCAGCAGGGGGACATATACCTTCCAGCCATGGTGCTCCACCACACTGGGCCATCAACCCTCCCACCAAGGGAGGGTTCCTTGTTCCCAGGGAAGCTGCAGCTTTGATCTTCCTCTGTTCTGAGGGCGAGGTGCTGGGTTTTGGGTTTTGATGCTCACTTCAGGACTTTTGGGAATCTTGGTTGTGTTTTCCTCTTGTCCTGTTGCCCTGCAGCTGGAGAAGAAGGAAGTCTCTGAAGACAAGGAAGACATTGAAGGCAACCTCCTGCGCCCCACCGGGGTCACATTGAGAGGGGCTCACTTCTGCCTGAAAATCTTCAAAGCTGAAGACTTGCCACAGAGTAAGTGTCCTTACAGGGCTGGAGAGTGCCGGATCCAGCCCCTGCTGTTGCAGCAGGTCGCATCCATAGCCTTGGTCTGAAGACCTTGCAGATGTTGGTCAGTCATAAAGTGCTGGGAGATAAGATGTTTCACTGGTGCAAACTGGTTTTACCCTCCCGTTCCTCCCCACCCGGTCAGCGGAGGTGCGCAGCCTGCCCAGCTGCCTGGATGCTGTGTGCCTCCACGGGCTTTCAGCACCTCCTTCTCCTCCCAGTGGACGATGCCGTCATGGACAACGTCCGGCAGATCTTTGGCTTCGAGAGCAACAAGAAGAACCTGGTTGATCCCTTTGTGGAAGTCAGCTTTGCTGGCAAGACGGTGAGCAGACGGGGCTGGGCAGCTGCCCCGGTCCCGCAGCCAGGCGTGCAGCCGTGCGGGGAAGAGTTGGTCCTTTCCTTTGCCCGAGCGCTTGCAAAGGTCCTGATTGGGGGTGGGGATGGAGACGCTGAGCTTGCAGGGGCAGCAGGATGGTGCAGCAGCAGAGGGTCATGCTGCTCTTCTTGGAGCTGCCAGAAGTGAGTGTCTGTCTGTGTCTGTCCCCACACTACTGAATGTCCTCTGTGGGCAGATACGGTGGCTTGGCAGAGCCCTGTCCCGCTCCCATTGCTGCTGGGTCCTTGCAGGGTTCTTCACCGAGCAAAGTGCCACTTGTCCTTCCACCCACGGCAGCCTTAGAGGGCTGAAAGCTTCCTCTGCCCCATAGATCCTCCCCTGGGGACAGCACCTGGGTGTAGGACATCATCCTGAGCACCTCCAGCAGGGAGGTGGTGAGTTTTAGGTGGGGCTGAGATCCCCAAGCAGCCCACAGCATCCTCTGCCTCCAGCACAGTGGGGCCTCCCCACATGGTGTGGAGCCCCTCCAGGCCACCCACTGAGCGCTGTCTATGTTTTGGGGATGCTGAGACCCACCCCCCCCAGCTCTCTGGCCGTGGCATGCGGCAGCTCCTGGTTTGCCAAGGTGCAGCCGTGAGCTGCTGTGTCAGGGTGGTACTGACTGTGTGTGTCCCTCCTGCACCTCCAGCTCTACTCGAAGATTCTGGAGAAGAACGCCAACCCACAGTGGAACCAGAGCCTGACGCTGCCAGCAATGGTGAGCGTGGGTGCCCACCACAGCCCACCCCCCCCCCAAGCCTGCCTGCCCGGACCTATGGCTGCTCATGGCCGCTCTCCCTGCTTCTTTTTCCCAGTTCCCTTCCATGTGTGAGAAGCTGAGGATCCGGGTGACTGACTGGTGAGTGGGGAGGGGGCTCACGGGTGGAGCTGCAGGAGCTGGAGGAGTGTGCTGGGCAGTGGGAGACCCCACAGACAAACCCCTCCTTCTCCGAGGTCCTTGGTGTGACAGCATTGAGAGCAGCCCCGCTGAGAAGGACCTGGGGGTCCTGGTGGGTGAGAAACTGACCATGAGCCAGCAGAGTGCTCTTACAGCTCAGAGGCCAATGGTGTCCTGGGCTACATCAGCAGAGGGGTGGCCAGCAGGGACAGGGAGGGGATTGTCCCTCTCTACTCAGCCCTTGTGAGTCCCCATCTGAGAGTACTGTGTCCAGAACTGGGGCCCCCAATTCAAGAAAGACGTGGAGCTGTTGGAGATACTTCAGAGGACACCACGAAGATGATCAAGGTTGCTGGAGCACCTCCCCTATGAGGACAGGCTGAGGGAGGCTTCTTCAGCCTGGAGAAGAGAAGGCTGCAAGGGGACCTCATTGCAGCCTTCCAGTACTTAAAGGGAGCACATAGACAGAAGGGGGATTGGATTTTTACAAGGGTAGATAGTGGTAGGACAAAGGGGAATGGATTTGAGCTACAGGAGGGAAGGTTTATATTGGATATCAGGAGGAAGCTCTTCATGGAGAGAGTGGTGAGGTGCTGGAACAGGCTGCCCAGAGAGGTGGTGGATGCCCCAACCCTGGAGGAGGTGTTCAAAGCCAGGTTGGATGGGGCAACCTTGTCTAGATCCAGGCCTGGAGGTTGGTGGCCCTGCCTGTGGCAGGGGGTTGGCAGGGGGAAGATCCTTCCAACCCAGACAGGTCTGTGATTCTGTGATCATGGGTTGTGTTGCAGGGACCGTCTGACACACAACGATATCGTCGGCACAGCCTACCTCTGCATGTCCAAAATCTCGGCCCCTGGCGGGGAGCTGGAGGGTAAGGGGTCGCAGGGGTGGGGGCAGCAGGGTGGGATTTGGGGTGCATGGCTGTGGGTGAGCACTGCATGCTCATGGCTGGAGGTCTGTGTTGACTTGGAGAGTGTCACAGCCCTGATGTTCCCTCTGAACTAAGGGGAAATGGTTCCAAAGTGGAACCTAGAAAGTTCCATCTTAATATAAGGAGGAACTTTTTCGCTGTGAGGGTGACGGATCACTGGAACAGGCTGCCCAGAGATGTTGTGGAGTCTCCTTCTCTGGAGACATTCAAGACCAATCTGGACACGTTCCAATGTGATCTACTCTAGATGATCCTGCTCAGGCAGGGGGTTGGACTGAGTGATCTTTCAAGGTCTCTTCCAGTTCCTGATATTCTGTGATTCTGATGGTCCCCGTTAAGTCACAGGGGGAATGTGGGGTGGGGGTCACTCTGTCCTGTGCTCTGGTTTCTGCCTGGACCTGGTTCCTCCTGGTTTATGTTTCTGAAGTTCTTTGTGCCCTCCTGGGGATGGGGGTCTGCAGGGCGATGGTGTGCCAGAGCTTTTGGTTCCTCTCTTCAGTGCTGTGTGGAGGTGGCTGCAGTCCCCTGTGCAGTCGGTGACAGGCAGCAGTGTCACTGGTGTCACTGGTGCTGGAAGGTGCTGCATCCCCCTGCATGTGTCCTTGCTAGTGGCTCCTCTTTTGGCAGCATTTAGGGGCTGCCATGGGGTGGGGTGGGGTTCGCTTCCAGCTTGTGCTGAGGCTGCTGTTTGAAGTTCTGGAGACTTTCTGAAGTGAAGGACCAGCATGGAGGTTCTTGCATGGATTGGCTGGGTGACACTCACTGTGTTACCTCTGCTGAGCGGATGGGGACTGGGACACACTTATTGGGTGCTGAGAGAATGCCCCAACCTGCATGAGCATCTCCTGCTGCTGCTGTTGAGCTTCGGTGCCACCTGCAGTGGGCCTCTGCCCCCCTCCACCCCAGCTCTGAGGCTCTCGGGTGCCCTGCCAGCCTTCCTGCTGCCGGCTGGCAGCAACCCCTGGTTTCATCCTGGTGGGAAGCCGCAGGCACGTGTCCCGCTGCCTGTCCCTCCCCACACTGCCCGGCTGTGCATGCTGGTGTGGAGGTGGGAAGCTGTGTTCTCCTCTGGGGTGCCTGTGTGTCCTGCCCCCCTCTTCCCCAGTTGAGAGTGGAGCTCCTGGGCTGGTCAGAGAGAAGGGAGAGGCTGGACAGGGAGGGAGATAGATGCTGTGAGGGGTCTGCCCAGCAACACCCCACTGCTGAAGACCTGTTTGACCCCCAAGAGGTGCTGGGCGTTTGTGGCTCCACACGCGGAGCATCCTTTGGGGTGCTGCGATCCTCCTGTTTCACACCAATCCTACAGCCTCTGGGGCGGGGGCCACAGGGCTGCGTACCCCCCTCCCCCTTCTCTCACTGTCTCGAGTGTTTGTGAGCACCAAAAGCCCACAGAGAGCATCCACCGTCATCTCCCATAACCCTCTGCCCTTCCTCCTCGCTCCTCTTCCTAACCAGTCTCCATTTCTTTGTGCCTCAGAGGAGTTTCCTGCTCTCGCCAAGCCTCTGAAAGCCGCAGACTGTACGTGCCCTTAACCTCTCGGTTTGCAACCCCCTCCCGCCCCTCAACCTCCCCCTTGTAAAGGTTTTGCCGGCAGGGCTGGACCACTGGCTGGAGCAGCGGCTGTGTCACACCTGGGCACCAGGGTGGGAGAAGGGGGATGGCTCCTTTGGGGCCCCCAACTCTGCCCTTTGGGAGAGGGGAAGGGGCTCCACTGCCCTTCCCCACGGTGGGTTTGGGCTCTCCTTGGCGGGTGGCGATGTCTCCATGGTCCAGCGCATGGGTGTGCAGGGAGCTGCAGGCAGGACCCCACAAACCATTTCTGTCCCTTTGCTGCTCCTTCTGCTTGAGGTATTGCAAACCCAAGATGCTCTGCCCACCCCCACCCCCCCAGCACCCTCTTACTGCCCCAAGGGGAGCACGGGGGCAGCTCCTTGGCTGGTGGAAAGCCCCTGTGCTGGTCCGCACCAGCAAAGCGATGTTCTCCTTTCTCTGGGGACCCTTCCTGGGACCAGGAAGCTCTGTGCCCCTCGCACAGCCTCCCACCCACCATGTCTTTCTCCTACACAAAGGTAAGGGCTCGTAGGGTTCAAATGGATTGAAACCTGCAGTGTTTTGGTGGCCTCCAGCCGCATGCATGTGGTCCCCATGGTTCCTGCAGCGAAGCCCCGCGGGACACATCCCCAGGGTGCTTCTGGGACTCTCTAATGGCTCTTTTCCCCCGCCGTGGTCCCCAGCGGATGATGGGCTCGGGTTCCTGCCGACCTTCGGTCCCTGCTACATCAACCTCTACGGCAGCCCCCGGGAGTTCACAGGCTTCCCTGACCCTTACGAGACGCTCAATTTAGGAAAGGTGACGTTGGCTTCTCTCCGACACAACCTGAAATAAACTCCAACTCCTTCATGCCGCTACTAACCCCAACCGGCTTCGTTACTAGGAGCCTGCACCGCGTTTCCTCTCCCCGGCTATTCCTGCTGGCTAAACACCTCCCGATACCGCTCCGCCGCCCACATGCTCTCTACTTGCGAAGTGCTTGCAGAAACACCTTTCCCACTCTTGCTCCTCTGCAATGGAGCCAGCTGAAAGCAAAGTCAGAGCTCTCCTGTGGGGAGGGGGCACCAGCGTCCTGACACTTGTCCCTGGTCTACCCCAAGGGCGAGGGAGTCTCGTATCGCGGCAGGATGCTGGTGGAGCTGGAGACCAAACTGGTGGAGCACGTGGAGCAGAAGGTGGAGGACATCTCTGCGGATGATATCCTACGAGTGGAGGTAACAGGGTCTCCGTGGGGTGTGTGGCTCTGTGGGCTCTGGGATCAGCCCTCCGGTGATATGGCATGTGGGGCACTGAGGAGGGGTGTAGGTGTTGGTCCTG
Source organism: Heliornis fulica (assembly GCA_013399135.1). Classification (NCBI taxonomy): domain Eukaryota; kingdom Metazoa; phylum Chordata; class Aves; order Gruiformes; family Heliornithidae; genus Heliornis; species Heliornis fulica. Next base: position 475,312 of record VXBZ01000966.1, on the reverse strand, counting down.
GGTGGGTGGTGTCCCCTGGGCTGAGGTGTGGTTGATGAGCTCCTGGAGAGTATCTCCAGCTGCACTTCCATCCCAAATGGTCCAGCTTGCCCAGTCTGAGCTGCTGCATGGTAGAGAGAAGACCATGGTGGATGTGGAGGGGTGGAACATTTGCCTCAGTTCAGGCGCTGTTGCGGATGCGCTTTGCTCATTTCTTCAGCTTCAATCTGTTTTTTCATGGAAAGTTCTAACCTTCTCCTTTGTCACGTTTTCCCTAAATATTTCACCCCAGAGTTGCCTTGCTGCAACGTAGGCGTTTCTTCCATGCAATAAATGCTCCCATCTTGGAGGCCTTGCTGAGCTGGCATGTGCTGGGGTAGTGGAGAGTCTCTGTGGGGGAGAGCGCTGGTGGTGTCTCCTCTACGGACATGGTCCCATGCCTCTTGCAGAAGTACTTGCGCCGTCGGAAGTACTCCCTCTTTGCTGCCTTCTACTCAGCCACCATGCTCCAAGATGTGGATGATGCCATTCAGTTCGAGGTCAGCATTGGCAACTATGGCAACAAATTTGACAACACCTGCCTGCCCTTGGCCTCCACCACACAGTACAGCCGGGCCGTCTTTGATGGTGAGCACCATGAGGGTAACCGAGCGCTGGGGTGGGCTGCCCAGAGAAGAGTGGGAGTTCTTCATCCTTGGAGATACTCAAAACACAGCTGGATGTGCTCCTGGACAGCCCACTCAAGGTGACCCTGCTTGAGCAGGGCTTGGACCAGGTGACCTCCAGAGCTCATTGTCCAATATGTGGCTGGGGAGTATTGAGTGAGGCAGGACTACTTTCAGCTCTGTGGTGGCTTAAAAGTGGTTTCTGGGCAGCATTTTTTAGGTTCCGTTTTTCTTCAAGGAAGAGCCAGTGCTTTGGGCTGGCCTTTCTCTGGCTCCTGTGAGGCTTTTGCTCTGGCATGAGATGTCCTCACTCCACTGGGGTTGTTCTGGTTTCTGCCCTCACTGCTGTGCAGAAGCTGCTGTGGCCATGGAGGTCGATGCCCATCCCTTTGGACCTCAGTGTGCATTGTGCTGTCGCACGTGGGTTTGGGGAACATACTACCTGCCCCTCTGCCCCAAAAGAGCCTCAGGGATGGGCATCTGCCCAAGACCAAATGTTGTGCAGTTCCTCTTCGTCTCTGCCCTGTTCCTGAGGAGTAGGGTCCCTTGTTGTCCCAGTACCAGGATCTCATGCCTCCTGGTCCCTCCAGGTTGTCAGTATTACTACCTGCCCTGGGGCAATGTGAAGCCTGTGGTTGTGTTGTCATCCTACTGGGAAGATATCAGCTATCGGACTGATGCCCAGAACCTTCTCTACCATGCAGCAGACAGGCTGGTGAGTGCTGTGGTGGCAAGGAACATTTTGCCTACCTCCTTTCTGCATCCTGCCTGGGGAGACAGGGAGGGGACAGATGCCATCCCCAGGCTGGGACAGGTTTAGGGTTTGATGACTCTTGGTGGGACCCAGGCTGGAGTTTCTGGTCATGGGGAACAGCCCCAGGCAGTTGCTGGGAGAGTCCTGGAGGTGGGGTGGAATGGGGTGCTGGGGAGGTGGTCCCTACTGTGCAGCTCCTCTTCCCCACTTTGCAGGAAGCAAACCTGGAGAAGATCCACCTTGCTCTCAAGGCCAACCACTTGCCGAGTGAGCTGGACACCCTGGGTGCCCAGCTGATGGATGACATCATTGCTGACTGCAGGTATTTCTGCCAGTTTTGTCTGTGAGCCTTCTCATGCTGTTTACTGCAAGAACACATATTTATCTTGAAAGGGACAACTTTTTTCCCCTCCCCCTCTGGAAAAAGGCCGATCGTTGGCTAATGTTTGCTTCAGAGGTTGCCGAGCCGAGGCACAGAGGTGGAGAGGTGACGTTTGAGGCAAGTCATAAATTTCCAGCCTTCATTCAAGAGCTCATCTGAAGGAGCATCATTGTGTCGGGGCGGGAGCCAGAGCCAGGCCAGCCCATCCAGAGGGATGGTGGGACTTGTGCAGTGAGGAACCACCAGTGGGACTTCCTGTTTGAGTTACCTGTTAGGAGGTACCCGTGTCTGGAGGGGCTGTTTGGCTGTTGGCTGGGGTGTTATCTGTCCCACCCACCATCCCTGTGGGCAGTGCCACCCGGCGTGTGCTGCTGCTTTGATGTTCTCTGCAGGCTGGCAGTGTGACTTGGGCTTTCCCTCCATGTAGCCTGGTTTCTTTTTCGGGCTGGAGCATCGCGGTGGAAGGACCATAGCATTTATCCCAAGGACAGCTCAGCCTTCAGGGTGGTGTTTCAGGGACTGACCTCACCAGGGTCTTGGGACCATGGTCCCGAGCTCCATTTCATTGGTATTTTGAGGGGATGATCCCCCACTGCTCTCCAGCGCTTCCCTGTCCTCTTCAGGGTCTGGACCTCTCCAGTGAAAGGGTCCCAGGAGGAAGGGCTCTCCCCATCCCTGCTCCCAGTAGGAAAACAACAACAACATGCTGTCAGCATTGACTTGTCCACACACGAGTGGAGAAAGTTAGGGAAAGAGGGGTTGTGCCAAAACCAAGTGCCCAAACCACTGAGTCGCAGCTGGATTCCGGTGGCTCCTGCAGCTGTACTGTAGGTACCACTGCCTGCATCTGCCCATGGTACATCGTGATGAGCAGAGCTGGGCAAAAGATGTTGCCCTTTTCATTTATGAAGCAACCAGAAGGAAGGGGACTTATGGCATCTGCTTGCAGCCCGAGGGGGGAGGTCTGGAGCTGGCAGGGAGGCTGTGGGTCAGGAGCCGGTATCCTCGGTGCCTTGATAATTCATTGGAAACTTGCTGAAAAGGAGGAGGAAAAAAGATAAAAATAAAAAGGAACACAGCAAAGCTTTGTTAGAGGGTGAGCAAGGTGCTAACAGCGTTTCTCTGCCCCTCCCCACAGCCTGACCCTGCCTGATGTCCTGGGGAAGCCAGCCAGCACCCACCTGGACCAGAACATGTACCGGTTTCGCAGCACCAACCTGGAGCAGATAGTGAAGGCAGCCCTGAAGCTCAAGCACGAAGACTCGAGCCTGTCGGCAGCCCTGGAGCAGGCAGAGGATTGGCTCTCCAGGCTGAAGGCCATGGCCGAGGAGGTAACGCTGCTGCGGTGGTGGTGGCAGGAGATGCTTTTCACCCGGTGGGATGCAGAGGGTATGCTGCTCCCGCAGACGGAGTCCCACACCCCCCCATGCAAGGGTTGTACCAGCGTCCCGCTGCAGCGTTGTGAGCTGGGCTGGGAAGGCACCAGGTTTTCAGTACATTCATCAACAACTTGCACGTATGGATACAGTGCTCCCTTAGCCAGTTTGTGATGGTACCAAACTGGGAGGAGTGGCCGACATCCCAGAAGGCCGTGCTGCCACCCAGTGAGATCTGGACAGGCTGGAGAGTCAAGCAGAGAGTAATCTTATGAAATTCAACAAGGGCAAGTGTAGCATCCTGCACACAGGGAGGAGTAACCCCAGACACCAGTACAGGTTAGGAGTTGTCCTGCTTGGAAACAGGTCTGTGGAAAAAGACCTAGGAGTCCTGGTGCACAACAGGTTGACCATGAGACAGCAATGTGCCCTCGTGGCCAAGAAGGCCAGTGGCATCCCAGGGTGTCTCACGAAAAGTATGGCCAAAAGGTTAAGGAAGGTTCTCCTCCTCTACTCTGCACTGGTGAGGCTTCATCGGGAATATTGTGTTCAGTGCTGAGCTTCCCGGGTCAAGAAGGTCAGAGAGCTCCTGGAGAGGGTACAAAAAGGGGCTGTGGTGATGATGAGGGGACTAGGACATCTCTCTTACAAAGAGAAGCTAAGGGACTTGTGACCCCTTAACCTAGAGAAGACTGAGGGGGCATCTTATCAACTCTTGTAAATACTCAAGTGCTGGGCGTCAGGAAGAGGGGATCAGTCTTTTTTCAGTGGTGCCCGGGGACAGGACAAGAGGCCATGGGAACAAACTTGAATATAGGAAGTTCCACCTAAACATGAGGAGGAACTTCTTTACTGGGAGGGTGGCAGAGCCCTGGGACAGGCTGCCCAGAGAGGCTGTGGCGTCTCCTTCTCTGGAGACATTCAAAACTCACCTGGACACTGTTCTGTGCAGCCTACCCAAGGTGATCCTGCTCTGTGAGGGAGGTTGGACTAGATGATCTCCAGAGGTCCCTGCCAACCCTGATCATCCTGTGATTCTGTGCAAACCCACAACTGAAGGTGTTGCAGTGACCCAGGCTGGCTGCAGAGAACGGGACTTGGGGAAACGTGCGGGGCTTCTCCGCCCTGGCCAGACCCAGACGGGATCTGGAGCTGCTGAGATGGGGTTTGGATTGACAGATCTCACTCCACGACCTTGTGTTGGCAGTGGGACTCGGGATGCGGCTGCTCTCCGGCCTCCTGCATCCCTCCGTGTCCGATGCGCCAGTTCAGAACCCTCTAGTCGGACATTCCAGCTTCCGTGTTTTCCAGCCCCAGAACAGCCTTCCTGACGTGGTGATCTGGATGCTGCAGGGAGACAAGCGCGTAGCGTACGCCCGCGTGCCAGCCCACGAGGTCCTCTTCTCCAGGGGCATCTCCAGCTGCTGCGGCAAGAACTGCGGGAAGCTGCAGACCATCTTCCTGAAGGTACCTTGGTTTTTAATGTCTGAGCATGATACTCATCTGTAAAATGTTTCCCCTAAACCAAACCAAGGCCTAGAGAAGCCTGAATTCCTGACACAACCCACAAGGCTTTGGGTTGAAGCTGGTTCCTGCATGGTGAGAGCCTGGTTGCGCTTCTGGTAGAATCCAGCTCCTTTTTGCCTGTACCTGCAGCAGATCCCTGGGAGTTTCTTCCTGTCTTCTACATGTTTCTGGGCAGCTCTTTGCGTGCTCTTTGGTTTTTGTATTTTTTTTTTAAAAAAGGATTAAAAATTAGAATTCTTCAACTTTTTTTATGTATTTTGAAATTCCTGACCCTCTGCCACCCCAGGAAATTTAAGCTGCAGCCTCCTCTGCCAGGCACTGACTGAGCTTCTTGCGTCTGAAATGATCCTTCTTTGGCCTTTCTCTGCATGCTGGCTCAGGGGCGGGCAATCTGTGCTGAACAAGCTCTAAGAAAATAAAGCAAAATAAAATAAACTGAATAAGCCCCAAAACCCCAAGCTCAGCTGGCAGCAAAAGATGAACCAAAATATACTGGTGTTTTGGGTTTTGTTTTCCTCCTGTACTTTAGCTCAGGATGGAAAACTTGTACCACTGTGGAGAGGGGAAAAAGGTGCCTCAGGGAGAGGAAAAGGGGCAGTGGGACATCTCCCTGTTAGTTTGTTCTGGTTTTACCTTTGAAGCTCCTCGAGGTCAGCCCCAAAGGCATCTGGATGTTGTCCCAATACCCAGGGATGCTCCGTGGTCCCACCTACCCACCCCATATCCCCATCCAGGGCTACAGTGGGCTTCATACCTGCTGCCCCAGCTCGTTAGTATCATTAACATATTAATGGCACTCTTCCCTTGGCAGTACCCCCAGGAGGAGGCGATGGGTCCAAGGATCCCAGCCCAGATCCGGGTCCAGCTCTGGTTTGGGCTGTCGGTTGATGAGAAGGAGTTTAACCAGTACGCGGAGGGGAAGCTCTCTGTCTTCGCTGAAACTGTGAGCATCTCGCAGGAGAGGAACTCCACTGCCGAGAGGAGAGGGTGGGCTGGACCCGGGGTGAGGGCACTGCCGGGGGTGGGTCACGTCATCTCCTACCAACCATGAGAAGAGGGATGTGTTTCCACCAGCATCCAGCCTGAGAGGCTGGGCAGAAGGTCTGTAATGGGTCAGGAACCCTCATTGTGGGTTCACACCTCCTTCTGCCTGCTGCAGGGGGAGGAAATCTGGGGGTCCCTGGGGGGTAGGGTCTGGTAGGGGCATTTAGGCTCTTCCCAGGAGGTCTGTCCTCAGGATGGGGTTCTTTGGGAAGGAAGGGATTATTTGCTGGACTGTGAAAGGTTTATTCATGGAGTTTTGTGCCTCCAAACCAAAAACCTCTCTGCTTTTGCTCCCCCAGTATGAGAACCAGACTAAGCTGGCGCTGGTGGGGAACTGGGGCACGACTGGCCTGACCTACCCCAAATATTCAGATGTCACCGGCAAGATCAAGCTGCCCAAGGACAGTTTCCGCCCCTCCATGGGCTGGACCTGGGCTGGGGACTGGTTCATCTGCCCGGAGAAGACGTGAGCAATGGGTTTTCTGCAAAGAGCAGGGCCTGGGTGGGTTGCGGTGGGCACCCCAAAACTCTGAGCAGATGCAAAGCTGGTGGCAAGGTCACCTAGAAAGCTGGATGGAGGTCTGGGCTGCCCATGGTGGTTCCTTGTCTGCCTGCCCCGTCTTTGGTAGGCAACTGTGTTGTGCAACGTGGATCGTCTCTGTGCTGGGTGATGTCCCTGGGGTGGCAGGTGCTGCACAGGTGCTCAGGGACGTCATGGCCTCAGCGCCCAGCTCCCTGAGGTGCCCCCCACAAGTCCCATGCCCAGGAGCTTTGGAGATGGGATCTCAGTGTAGCATTGAGGGGGTGGTGGGTGCTCAGCACAGCTCTGTTGGGTGCTCTGTTGCCTTCTTCCATTGGGTTTATGAGCTGTGTTTTGGACTTTGCCTGAAGGTTGCTGAGATCTTGTGGAAGTTTTGCTTGGTGCATATGGGGTGGAAGAGATTCTTGAGGGAAAGTGTGTGCTGGGGTGGTTGAGAGGAGGGGTGGAAAGATACTGTGCTGCTGCCCATGCAGGGATGGGAGGGGGAACCCCTGATGCCTTGCATTTCCCGGGGGTCAGGTTGCTGCATGACGTGGACGCTGGGCACTTGAGCTTCGTAGAGGAGGTATTTGAGAACCAGGTCCGGCTGCCTGGAGGCCAGTGGATCCACATGACGGATGCCTACACTGATGTGGTAAGGACAAAGTGAGCAACCAGTGGCTGAGTGCCACCATAAACTGTGGTGGCAGGAAGACCCTGAGCGCTCACGGGAGATCTAAGCATCTGTTGGGCTCTGCCAGGTTGAAAACACCCTTGTGTCTTACAGAATGGGGAGAAGGTCCTGCATAAGGATGAGATTGAATGTCCTCCAGGCTGGAAATGGGAAGATGTGGAGTGGGACACAGACCTCAACAGAGCTGTGGATGAAAAAGGTATCAGGGTGCAGTTTGGGTCATCTGTCCTGTTTTCATCCTGTTTAACTCTGCCCATTGTGGTGTTTCCTTCCATGGTCCCATCAACACCAGAGATGATAACATCCCCTTTGTGGCTGTATGAGCTGCCCCATGGGTTTCAGGAGAAGGGGATCAGGCCCTTCTGGGGGAACCTTCTCCCCCTTTCTCTGTCTGAGGCTGGAGTTACGGGGTGGGCAGCCACAAAGGCAGTGCTCCCCTTGGTCCTGGGGAAAGGCCAAGCTGTTCTTCTGGAATATCTCAGCTATCTTCTGGTGAAATGACAATTGAAAGCATCAGGCCGAGGATGTCGCAGGCATCAGGATTGCCTGAGGAAGGACAGACACGAGAGTCCTCAGACTTGAGCCGAGGGCTGGTGGGAAAAGCCCATTGCCTGGGCATTCCCAGTGGGATGCCTTCATTTGGGAGCAGTGTGATTAGGTCGTTATCTGCGTGGACCAGCAAACTGGGACAGTGCATTGTGTCAGGACAAACTTTTCTTACCAAAGCTGTTCCAACCTTGGACGTAGGTGAAGAGAGGTGGGAGGCAAGGTGGGGGTTTCTTTTCCCCCCGTCACCCAGGTGTCTCCTTCTCTCCAAGGCTGGGAGTATGGCATCACCATCCCACCAGATCGCAAGCCCAAGGCCTGGGTGCCGGCTGAGAAGATGTACCACACCAACCGGCGACGGCGCTGGGTACGACTGCGCCGGAGGGACCTTGCACAGATGGAGTCCATGAGGAAGGTAGGAAAGGGACGGGGTGAGAGTGGGTTGGGGCCATGTCCTTGTTTCTCCATGTGGAGTTGGAGGTACTTGGCCTTCTGCAGAAACCTGCTGTGCTTCAGAGCCTGGTGACTCTGGTCTGGAACAGCAGGAGCCTCTGTGGTTTCCACCATGGGAGTCAACATCTCCCAGAGGTTATCACTCCAGGGCAGCTTGGTTGGGCTGCGGGGTGGGACAGGGACCTGCAGCAGTGTTGCGGAGCAGCTTGGCGGGCCTAGCCTGGCAGAGGTCCCCCGGTCTGTCACGGTCCTGCTTCCCTCTAGGTGGTGCAATTGGGCTGCAAATGCCGTTGCAGTGCTGCTGCTCTTTCCCTCACCAAGTTCCCCAAGACACCTCCCTCCCATCCCAGCACTTTCTCTGGCTAACTGTGGATGGGGGGCATGGGGAACCCCTGTCACCCTATTTTCCAAGAGGAAGCAGGTGTCACAGAGAGGTGACGCAGCTTTTTCTCGGTGGGCAGGGGCACGGTGGAAAGCTTTCAGGAGCTTGTGACTGGGAGGATGGCCCATGGTGGCAGAGTTGTGATGGCCTCCACAGGGATCAGAGGTGGTGGCAAGGAGGAGATGGCAAAGCCTGGGGAGATGAGGGCATTGGTGCTACCCAGACCTGAGAAGGATGCAGTCCCCTCCTTTCTCAGCATGGGCAGCCCCCAGCCCAGCGAGACCCTTCCCCGAGTGGGGTGACTGGCCGCCGGGTTGACTCCCCTGCTAAGCTGGAGAGATATGGGGAGGACATGGGGTGGGACAACTGCAGCGGGCGACAGCTGGAAGAGGCTGAACCCACCCTACCCCAGAGACCCCCCGTGCACAAGCAGCTTTGGCCGTTGGCTGAGAGGGACGGTGGAGTGGTGGAGCTGACCCCCATGAGTCCTGACATGTCCGTGCCCGGCAGCACAAGCAGGAGGAGCTGGACGGGGAGGGCTGGGAGTACGCCTCGCTCTTCGGATGGCGCTTCCACCTGAAGCAGCGCCGGACTGACACCTTCCGCCGCCGCCGCTGGAGGCGAAGGATGGAGCCTCTGGAGCGCACTGGGGCCGCTGCCGTCTTCGCCTTGGAGGGGGCACTGGTAGGTACCGCTCCCCTCTCCCCCCTCCCCTAAAAATCTCTACCTGGTTGGGGGACCCTGGTCAGGTCTGCTCTCACCCTCAGTCCCTTCCCAGGGGATCTGGAGTAAAGCTCGTTATCTGCCGCTCATTATCTGCTGCCCACACTCGCCGCTGTTTGTTTAGCTAATATTCTGGCTTTCTTAATAGACTGGGTTTCATAATCCTTTGGCTTTTCCAACAACTGGATGAGAACCGACCCTGGCGGCACAAAGCCTCTATTATGGGACTTTCCTTTGTTCTTTTTCACCCTGCTTTGTCTTCCCCCTTGCCCCCCCATCTTCCTGCTCCATCCAGTGTTTGAACCCAGCAGCCCCTTTGCGACACAAGCAGCTTTGTGACGCTTGTGTGCATCAGCCAGGCTGGCATCACCCAGGGTGGGGATTCCTGCGTACCTGTGGGACCCTTCTCCACCTTCACCCTGAGGCCCCTCGATAGGAGCTTTTTGGCCAGGTACTTCATCACACTTCTTCTCAGCAGAGGCAACCAAGGAGGGTTTAGCAGGAAAATCCTATGACATAATGTGTGTGTGTGTGTGGGCGTGACATGGGACTGTGCAGGAACCCCCCCATGCCCCCCCTTGGCACTGAGGAGGGTACGGGGTTGTCTGATGGGGCTGTCTTGGGTCTCGTCTCGGTCAAGCAGTTTTCCAAGAGGCTCAGCCATGCCCTTGTTTTGCTTTCATTAGCCTGCAGATGGCATGGGTTTGTGGGTTTGGCTGCCGTGCTGGGGAAGTGTGGGGGGTCTGACGATACAAGGGGGGAGTATCGGGGTGTGCAGGGGAGACCCAGGGAGGAACCTCCTCCTTCCTGTGTGTGTGTGGCAGAGCCTGAAGCTAAGGGCAAGAGGAAAAAAATGCCCCACTGAAGTGGCAACGTGCCTGGGAGCCACAACATGCTCCTGGTGACGTGGTGGCAGGGGGTTGATTACAGGGTGGCTGACGTGCCACTGACCCCACCCCAGACTGCCAGGGCTGCCCCTTCCAGCCCGATGCCCACCGAGCAGCCTGCTTGACCTGACGCTACCTACTTTCCAGATTTATTTTCCAAGCCTGTCTTGGCCGTGCCAGGTAGTGAGGGAGAGCCCAGCCCCTGGGGTCTCTCCTTTGGTGCCAAGGTTACGTCTGTAACTTCCATTTATTAACACACCCAGTTACCTTGTTGCTTATTTTCTAACTGAAAAAAAATCTGGCAAGGAAAAGCAGTTATTTTGCCGTGCCATGCCATGCCATGCCATGCCGCTTGGTTTTCTGCGGGCTGTGGAATCTTGCCACACTCTCTGGTTTGGCAGCTTCACGTGTTTCCAGCTCAGGTGACTTCGATACTTTTCCAGGATGCTTCATCCCCAAATAATACCTAAACTTCCATAGCATGTCCCATCCAGCAACCCCAGACCATCCGGACCTACACAGAGTCACCCCTCCTGGAGAAAGGACTTGGTGTGTTGCTGATCAGGGATGGTGGCATGAAGTGATGCCGAGGATGGGAAAACAAGAGTGGGTGCTGAAGGCTGGGAAGGGTGGGTGCTGTTTTTCTGCTGTATCCACCTCCAGTGCTTTTTTGAGACAGACGTGTGTGGGGGTGCAGCTTTGGAAGACTGAGGTGTCAGGGGTTTGGAGTCCAAGAAGGGCACTGGGAATGGGGCAGCCGAAGCAGAACAAAGGTGCTGCTGGGAGAGGGAGCCTGCAGCGTTTGTATGGCCGCACAGGGGGGGCGAAAGGTCCAAAGATCAGGCAGAATAAGCCTGAGTGGCAGCTCCCTGAGCTACTTGAAACAGGACAATAGTACCAAACAGTGCCGGGACGAATGTGTCTGGGATGTAGGAACCCCAACACCTCAGGGCTGGGGTGACCTGGAGCTGGGAGCTGCTGGAAAGCCAAGCCCCCGTGAGTTGCCTGGCTGCTGCTGTGGGTTTTGCAGGAGCTGGGGACACCTTGTCAGGGGCTTCTCCCCCAAAAATCCCACCACTCTGGCACTCCAGGGCCTGTTTGGATGGATGGGCAATCCCTTGACACCCTGTCCATGACCCCAGGGACACCCACAATGCACTTGTTGCTGCTTGTGATGGGTCCCAGATGGGTGGCTTGAGGCCAAGAGGTTGGTGCTGCAGAGGGCTTTTGGTGCTCCCACCCATCCCTGAACCACGGAGCCAGTGTAAGACTGCTCCTTGCATCACTACCTTGTCATTCCTCTCTTTCTGCCTGTATCTCACCTCTGCATCTTCCCTGCATAAACTTTGCCACCTTCCTTCCCCTTGGGCTTCCTGGCTTGGCCATCACCTCCACCTCATCACCGTGCTTCTGAGTTCCCTCTCTGTGTCCCAGCTTTTTTGGCAGCTCGCTCACCACTGAAGGCCATGGAAAGAGAAGGACCACAGGATGTGGTGTGACCCTCGGGCACATCTCTGCCCTCGGTCCGATTTTGGGGAAGCCCAGAGCTGAGCTCTGCGTCTCGAGGCCATCTCTGGTTTCTGATGGAAAGCCCAGGAACTCTGCCCTGGAGCTGCTAGCAGCCCTCCCAACCCCCAAGCCCCATTTCTCCCATCCTCCTCCATAAATCAGCCGAGGGAATCCTTTGGCTGACGGAGAGCTGTGAGTTTTCCATGCCAGGCTGGAAAACATTCCTTGCTTCTTGCCAGCACTTACAGCCTGGCTTTGGCTCTATGCCAGGCATGATGTCCAGCTTACCCACCCTATGGTGGGCTTCCCGTGTTTTTTTGAGCCCCCCCTCCCCGTAATGGACAGACTGGGGGTCCCTAAGCCCTTGCCGAGGGGTTCAGGAAGAAATCCCTGCTGGTCTCAGACCCTGCTCTCCTCCACTTGCCTTTCCCCAGGCTGGCTGCAGCTGCAGGTCAGGATGGGGAGACCAGCAGGCTGAAAGGTCTTAAAAATAACTGAGGGGGTGATGAAGGGAAGGTTGCAGACCCTCACCACCATAAATACAGAGCAAACCCCGGGGCTTCCTCTGCAGACAGCGGCACGGTAATTGTGATTCCTGCCTGGAAAGGCAGGTACTGCTCTGCAGACCACCTAAACTCCTGACAGGAGTTTGGGACCAGGCAGCACCAGTCTCTGGAAACCATTCTGGACCTGCTACTTTTTTTTCTTTTTTCTTCTTTTTTCTTTTTTCTGTTTTCTTCTTTTTTCTTTTTTGTTTTCTTTTTTCTGTTTTCTTCTTTCTTCTTTCTTCTTTCTTCTTTCTTCTTTCTTCTTTCTTCTTTCTTCTTTCTTCTTTCTTCTTTCTTCTTTCTTCTTTCTTCTTTCTTCTTTCTTC
>VXBZ01000966.1:405860-462774 GCA_013399135.1 Heliornis fulica | reverse complement strand
TTTTTCTTTTTTCTTTTTTCTTTTTTCTTTTTTCTTTTTTCTTTTTTCTTTTTTCTTTTTTCTTTTTTCTTTTTTTCTTTTTTCTTTTTTTCTTTTTCTTCTTTCTTTTCCTTTTTTCTTTAAGCTTGTCTCTCCGTTGTATTTTATAATTGAAAAATATTTAAAGATCAGATTTACATTCACCAGGAAGTTGCCTTTACCCTCCTTTTCCCACAACTAAATATTTCAAGATGAATGTGACAATTAGGAGGTGATAAAATGCTGGCGGACGCAAGAAGAGGAAGGAGCGATGGCCGAGGTTTCCCCTGGGCAGCGAATGGGGCACTTGGCCACTTTTGACACCATCTGTATCACTGTTCACCAAGTTTATACTCCATTAATTCTGCTCGCAAGGGAACTTGGCGAGAGTGCTTCAGCTGCTGCTCCAGGAACGATGCGTTTGATGGAAAGGCTTTTCCATGCTGGTGGGATGCTGGGAGGTGGGATGTGAATTGGAGACCCCCCAGGCTGCTTTTGGTCTTGTGTCCTGTTTTCCACCCTCCCAGCACGGGTCAGGATCCACGTCCTCTCTGCTCTCCTGGGGCAGAAGAACCTGGGGTCCCTCCACAGGGAAGCCCAGAGTCTTCTTGGACACAAGTGTGGATGATGCCCTGGAGAACGGCATTCCATGGGGAGCCCTGACTGCGGAAGGAGCCCCAGCATGACCAACCTCGCCTTGCTTTCTCTTGCAGGGGGGAGTGACAGACGACAAGAGCGATGATGGCAAATCCATCTCCACCCTCAGTTTCGGTGTCAACAGACCCACCATTTCATGCATATTTGACTGTAAGGCCCTGAGGGTTGGAGGGGAGGGTGGGATTCCCCTGCAGCGAGTCCCAGTTGTGGGGGTGGGGGGGGCTCTGTTGTGGAGACCTCGTTGCTGAGGATTTCCCATCCTCTTCCTCTCACCCACATCGAGTGCAGGTGGGTTGAAAGAGGGGCTTGGGTAGGGATGAGGCATGTCTTGTTCCCCTGGGAGCATTGACTGCTGTCATGGGGAGCCATGGGCAAGATTAAGGCATGCTGGCCTCAGACAGGAGCAGGGCTGGTTGAAAACAGAGCTGTTCCCTCTGTGCCATGCGCTGACCTCTGGAGTCTGAACATAGTTCTATCTGTTTTAACTCTATAATGACCTGAAAGGTTGTAGAGAGGTGGGTGATGGTCTCATCAGCCAAGGGACTGGTGACAGGACAAGTGGAAATGGCCTCAGGCTGCGCTGGGGCAGGTTCAGATGAGATGTCAGGAGGAAATTCTTCCCCAGAAGAGTTGTTGGAGTGTGGAACAGGCTGCCCAGGGAGGGGGTTGAGTCCCCATCCCTGGGTGTATTTCACAGATGGGTAGATGAGGTGCTCAGGGATATGGGTTAGGAGAGGACAGGTACGGTTGGACTCGATGACCTTAAAGGTCTTTTCCAACCTGGTCATTCTGTGATTCTGTGCTTCTGTGACTCTGAACTGTTTCTCATTGCTCACACAGGTGGGAACAGATACCACCTCCGCTGCTACATGTACCAAGCTCGGGATCTGATCGCCATGGATAAGGACAGCTTTTCAGGTAAGGCTTCCTCTTGTAATTAGTGATGTAATGAGTGCTGGGGTTGCTGGGGTTTGAAAAGCAATTTTTTTTTATATTCATTGATGTGAGGTGGCGGTTGCTTGGCAGCCACACAGTGAAGGACAGTGGCCCAAGGCTTTCCCAGGGCAACCAGCCTGGTAACCTCATCAGTGAAAATACCAGAGTTTCTAGAAGTCTTGTGTGAGAATCCAACCAGAAACCACAAGTTAACCTGGGCAACCCTGAGTCAAAGCTGGTTGCTTTGCTAACAGCGCCTTCTCCCCGAACCGGGGGGATGCTGGAAGTCAGTGTTGAGGCAGGTGGCTCAGGGGCACGATGGATAAAAACAGAGCAGAGGGCAGGGATGTTGACTGGGGCACATTGCCTTGAGCTGCTTCCCTACCCCACCTGCGAACTGGGGGATGACAGGGAGGACTGAGGACTCTGGGACAGGGTCAAGATGATGGAGCATGGTGCAGAAGCCTCCATGAGGTGTGCTAAGAAAAATTAAAAGGGTGTAATTAGGACCTTGGAGCAGATGGTCCTAATTCCATCATCCTTATGGAATTTCTGGTTGGATTTACATGCCCCCAGCATCCAGCTCGCTCCCAGCTAGTTGGATCCTGGTCGGGCTCTTGCCCATCCTTGCAGAGGAGATCTGGGGAGATTTGGGGTCTGGCCAGGGGTTGGGGGGAGGGATTTGTCCCCCTTAGGGGAAGGGGTCGAGGCTGAGGAAGGGAGACCCTGTTTGTTAGGAATGAAAAAATTAATTGACAATACGTCTGGGAAGGAAAATACCTTACAGTGGTGAACCTGCAGAGTGCTTCATGTTTGTTTTCACAAGCAAATATTAAATTGAGCTGCTGCTCCTCTACTCTGCACCCTGGAAACTTTGGAGGGGGGACTGGGAGACAGTGACTCGGGGGCTTCCTTGGAGGAGCTGATGCCTGAACTGAGCATCCTCCAGACTGAACTCTAAAAAAATGCCTCTAAATGGAATAAAAGTGTGTGTAAATGTGGATAAAGGGAGTCCTGGGCTTTGAGCTTTCCATGTGCTGCTGCTCAACATGTGCTCAGCGCAGCTTCAGGCACTTCTGTCACATCCAGATGTGAGCTGATGTGGTCGGGATGTTTTGTCAGGTCTGGGTTAGAAAGTCAAGTCAGAGTAAGAAATGTCACTTCTGTTGGGCAGCTCTGTGATCTTAGTGCTGAAGGGTGCTTGAGTGTAGGCGGCTGCATTTCAGCATCGTTGTGTTTGCAGCAGAGGCTGAAGCATTGCTGTGGTGGTGGGAGAACGTGCCAGGGATGGTCCTTCGTGTTTGACCTGAACAGAGACTGGCCCCTGGCATCTGGAGGGTCCTGCATCCTCTTCCCCATGGGCTGGGCCATCCCAGCCAGGTGTCCCTGCAGCTTTATGGTGCCTGTGCCCAAAGCTGCCTTTGCCCACACCTGTTAATACTTTGGGGTGTCATTTTGAGGTGGGAAAGCAGGACAGCAGGACAAGCATACTACTGGCTACTTCTGAGCCAGAGCTGGGGCAATGCAACAAAGTCCCCTGTCGGTGGACATTGCTGTATGGTGGAGGCCACATCTGGGGTGGGAGCAGGTCCCAGGGCAGGTACCCCTGGAATACCCCCACCCCTCTGCAGCACTGCCTGTGGGCAGGACGCACCCACCATCCCGCCGAGGCTGTCCCTGACCATCCGCCGTGGGGATCTGCTGGGCATAGGTTTACCCACCAGTGTTGGCATGGGGGTGACGGAACTTGGATGGGACATGGGGACAGCCCCCGAAAGTGGTGCAGTGTGAGGATGCTCTGCGGGGACAGCCGGGCATCGCCATCCAGGCAGCAGGACCACAGTCCCAAGGGGCTCCTGCTTCCCCCAGTATGTTGATCTAGAGGGGCTTGAGGGGGTCAAGAACACCCTGGAGAGGTGCGGAGCACCCAAACAATCACCCAGTGTCTGTGGCCACCGAGGTCCTGTCTCCACACCGCCTCCACAAAGGGTTTGTTGTTCGAAGCGGTGGGGACCGAGGTGATCTCATGGCCCCGATCGGCAGAGCGGGGAGGGGAGTCCCTTCCTTTGGAAAAACCCGGCCAAGGACAACATGAGTAACAACATGCCACAATGTGGAATTGTGATCTCTGCTGCCTTGACAAAGCATAAAGGAGTTCATTAAGGGGGCTTTGCACAGTTATAAAAATAAACCTTCTGTGCACACCAGGGTCTAAACAAAGGGGCTTTATGGAAGCCTCCTTTAAAAAGAAGAAGAGGGGAGGGGTGGGGGCAGTGGTGGTGGGGAAAGAGCAAAAATGCAAATCCAAACCCCTGGCTTGTTTTTGTTTGTTTATTGTAACGCATTCTGCTTTCCTCTTGCTGGAAAAAAGCACGTAAGTGGAAAAGGTCCTTCCCAGCGTGAATAGTGCTCTCTCCAGCCGGCCACCTCGCAAACAGCCCCGGCTCATTAAACGCGTCAGCTGTGCTCCGGACACGAAGAAAGAAAGACCCCCCCTTTGACCCTCCCCCCAGTCCCTGGAAGAGGGGAGGGAGGGTGGGGGATGGCGCCTTGCTCAGCCAGCCCTGTGTTCAGGTGTCTGGGGGTTGCTTCTCCATCTCCAGGGTAGGCAAGACATGTTTGGCTGCCAGCATCAGCTCTCAGTCTCCTCGCGGTGCTGGTGTGGGGGTGCTGTTCTGCAAGGGTTGCGGGGGGACCCCTCCTGGGACCATGGGGGTTTGTGCAGCGCTGAGCAGTACAGGTTGCATGTGTAGGATCTGACACGCTCCTGGATGCTGGTAGGTCTCTTGGCTCTGGTTTTGGGGTGACCTGGGCAGTACCCAGCTGCGTGCTGGTGGATCCCCATACACCATCTGGTGCATCTGTGGCTTGTGGTGGCATGTCATGTCGTACTGGATGTCAGGCAGAGGAGATAGCCTTTGTCCTTCCAGAAAGGCCTGTGATATGTCCTACCATTGTGGAGGTTGGGCTTTGTGGGTAACCAGAGCTCAGGGGTCCACCTAGGGCTGGCCAGGTGGGACACAGCAATGGTGGAGGTCTCCTCCTTGAGAAGGACCAGTAGATGCTATCAGGTCATGAAAGTGTTCAATTTTCACAGGATCTTATAACAGGGTCCCACGCTGTGTTTTGAGCCTCTTGCCCAGCCCTTGACACTGGTTCTGCCACTGCCCATCCTGTCCTCATGCCTGGTGCCACCACTGGGAGGGACTGGGTGTCAGAAGCAGGTTTGGGCCACATAGTCTTTGAAGCTGTCTGGAAGGGAAGGTGTTAGAGAGGGCTCAGGTTTCATGTTTCCGTTGTTAATTGATCTCAGGCTTCCTGTGTTAATTGCTTTGGTTATTAAGGGAGGCTACTCACTCTTTGCTGCTGCCTTTGAGAACCCTCTGGCTTTGTCCCAAGTTGGGGGTGTAAGACACCTTGGTCCCAGCTCGGTGGTTAAGCACATGGGTCTGGAGTACCAGAGAGATCTGCGTAGGGCAGCTGAGGGCCTGATGGAGTGACCCAGAGTTGGGAAGTACTTGAGCTGTGAATAACTGGTGTATAGGGATAAGTGTTGGAGAACTTGGCCTCATTCTCTTCTCAGTTGGAGTTGCCTGGGTCATGATGGGATAGTCATCACTGCTTCTAAAAGGCCTGCAGCTCCTTCAGCCTGTGCAGTCTTCCCCGCCCAGCCCGTTGGCCCTTGAATGACTGCAAATTGTTTTCTCCTTCCTGGACCAGTAGCTCTGATTCATGGTTTTGCCTCTTGTCTAACATTCCTTGCAGATCCTTATGCCATTGTCTCCTTCCTCCATCAAAGCCAGAAGACAGTGGTGATCAAGAACACCTTGAACCCCACCTGGGACCAGACACTCATCTTCTATGAGATTGAGATCTTTGGGGACCCCCAGAATGTGTGTGACTCCCCTCCCAACATTGTGGTGGAAATATATGACCATGACACTTACGTAAGTGTGTTGGCATGAGCTGGACCTTCATGGTGTGAGTGTGCTGGTGTAGATGGGACAAATGCATGGCACAGCTGTGCTGTAATATCTCAAGGTACCTCAGACATTGACGTAGACACTCAGAGACAAAAATTCAGCAAGCAGCATTGTGAGTGCTTCCCTTGGTGGCCCTGCTCCAGTTACCAAAGCTCCATCTACATTGTGTTTTGTGGAGTGGATAAGTTCTCCATATTTCCTTGCAGAAAATGCTTGGGACGGGGTTTAAAGCTGTCATGCAAGCAGGGGACAGTGCAGTGTTGTTTGCCTAGCTGTCCAATATCAGCCAAAGGGCCTTCTAGCAATGGCATTTGCGGGGGCTGGTGAGATAACCTTGAGTACTTCTTCCTAGAGTAGCAGGTCACCAGAGCAGAAGGGATTTCAGACTGCATGTAAGAGCATCATGTAAGCAAAAAGCATTTGGAATACACCTCGGGAACTCTTAGGAACCCTTCTGCCCTCCCTCCTCTGAAGATGCCAGCAGGAAGCAGCAAAGGCAGCTGAAGGTCCCATTGCAGACCAGTGAATGGGCTTTTTAAGAACTGCTGATACTAAATGGTATTCTCAGAGCTCCTGCTCTGGAAATCGTGTGACACAATAGGTATTTCACCTCCTGTTTAAGCCAAACTGCATAAGAAAGAGCGTGTTTCTATCTCTAGTAGTTGCAGGTAAGAGTTTGAAATTTTGGGTCTATATAGACATAAAACCATCTTTTTTTACCGAACTGGTCCCATAATGATTAAGATTGACCCTGATTTTTGAGTAGCAGGATCTCGGCTGAGATGTGGATGCGTGGTGATGGATTCCACTGGGAAGCAGGGTGGGAAGAAATCTCCCCGTGCCTATGGTTGCCTTTCAGGGTGCGGATGAGTTCATGGGACGCTGCATTTGCAAGCCCAGCCTGGCGTACTCGCCGCGGCTCTCCTGGCACCCGGTCATCAAGGCGAACAGGAACGTCGGGGAGCTGCTGGCTGCCTTTGAGCTGATTCAGAGGGAGAAGGTGAGCTCCCCGTGTGGACCCAATCCCATCTCTAATGGTGATGCTGGCTTCTTCCCTTGGGGCTTCTCAGCACCTGGCAGGATCCAACCTTTTCTCAGTGCTGTTATGTCCACCTGTGCTCAGCAGCTGCCTAGTCCTCAGCTTGACCAGCTCAAATGCTCTGAGCAGACCTGGCTGTGATGCTCAGTGCTGGCTGCACCGCAGCGATGTTGTGGGGAGTGTTTGGCAGTGGGAATGGGCTTGGTGCCAGACCATGATTGGGCTGGTGGGAAGCACCGCTCGTGCCCTGCCAGCCCGGTCCGGCTGCGGTGCTGCACTCTGAGCTTCACAGTGTGGGAGAAGCCGGGTGCATTTGGCCACAGATCGCTGCCCTATGCTCAGAGCTAATTTCCGAAGGGGTTTATGAGAGCTGTAGCGGGAGGTTACTCCTGCAGCAAGCTTGGTGCTGGCTGCCCGTCTAACGAGCCATGGGGGAAGAAGGCTTTGCTTGGGAGCCAGCCTGGGTGGGAGAGGCTCCTCGTCGTACCCCAGCGTGCTCTCGTGTGCTTCCCCACCCTTCCTGTCCCCCTGCACACAACACCCCTCCTCTCTCTTGTCTCTGGCTTTGCCGCTGGCTGTGGCACCCAGTTTCAGCCCAGGTGTGCCCCAATGCCAGGCAGAGTAGATGGACTGGATGGATAAATCACCCTGAGGTGCTAATTGGGAATGAGGGTTCCCTCCTAGAGGGATCCTGCACGGTGCTGTTGCAGTGGGTGGGTGGGCACACACAAGCCTTACAGCACCAGTGGGGGTCAGGGGACATCTCTGCAGTCGGGACGGGGCACCACATCGCCTGCACGCAGCCTCTTCTGATGTTTCCCTGCCAGATAAAGCTGAGTTAGCACCAGGAGTGTGAATGCAACGTATGTGTGTGTTTGTTTTTTCTCCACAGCCAGCTGTCCATCACATCCCTGGCTTTGAGGTAATGCCGTTTCCCTGTTTGCAGCTCTACGCCCCTCAAACTGCCCTCTCCACTGCCCCCAAAGAGCTGCTGGGTCTCAGCACCGTCAGCTGCTCCCACAGAGGTTTGCAGCGGACCCTGCGTGCAGCCCTGCTTCATTTGGCCATCCTGTCATAGGGGTTTATTTTGGGATGAAGGAATTCCCATGTAGAGGTGACAGCTTACTTCGGCCCATGGAAAAGAGCTGCCGTGAAAGGGGCAGCTCCCTTCTGACCCCTAAGACAGGGTTTCCCATGCCAGGTAATGATTCTTTGGGTCTCAAACACTCCGTTACTTTTCTGCCCTGTGGTAATGTCAGCATTTTCATCACGATGGGCTGTGCTTCCCAGCACCGGTGCTGAATTTTAGAAGGTGTGAAGTTACCTGCCCCGATTTTGTTTCAAACCTCAGGGGTTGGTGGTGGACAGGAACTTGGAAAGCACCTTTTTTTTCTGTTACTAGCTACATTTAAAATTTTATGGATGAGAATTGTTCTAACCCCATACTTTCCTTCTCTTTCCCAAACAGAGTGAGCTTTCCTCCAGCCTGGATGAGGTGAGTCTGTAAGATTCTGTTGTCTCTTCATCTTGGAGATTGTTGAAATTGTGCCTCTGCAGGGCAGCCACTTCTGCTCAGATTAGTCAAAACAGCATCAGGATTTTAGTAACAAGAGTGGTGGCCAGCAGGACAGGATAGATGGGCTCTGTGCTTAACCCAAGAAGCAGTTCCCATGGCAGAACACGTTGGGTAATATTCAACCTTTGTGGGATGTGTATGCATGAGGTCTGCTGGTGTCCAACCCTTCCAAACAAAGCATGAAAGCTGGAATGCTGGGCCTTGGCTGGACCTCAGCTGAAATCCCAGTTGAAAAGTTCGCAGCTTTTCATGGGGAATTTGCCATGAACCCGGGCATGTGCTGGACCATTCCAGTTGCTCTGAAGTAAATACTCTCATCAGAATCCCAAGTTGTTCCTTGGCAACCTGTTAAAGTTGCTATCCAGACCTTGTGCATCCTACAGAGCAGATCTTTGGCTGAAACAAATGCTGTTGGGTAGGATGGTAGCTTGGAAAACCCAGGGCAGAGATAGGAATAAGGACCCTGTTTGGGGGTCATGGTGGCCCTAGGAGTTGATTAAGCCCAAAGTCTGGGAGATCAGCTAGAAGGGACCTGGGGCATGCAAAGAGCCTGGCTAAATTTCACTGAAAGATTGGATGGGATAAGCACATTTTTGCAAGATGGGTTTCATCCACCCAACCATCCTTTCTTGATAGTGTGGGACCTGTCTTTGTGCTCCACGTGGGCTCAGGTGGATGAGCTCCTCTAAACATAACCATGTCTTTGCTCTTTCTCCTCCATTTTTTGCCACTGCCATTTCTGGATGGGGCCTCTCCACAGCTCTTCACCCCTGCCTTGTTCTCCGAGGGCCTCCTCCAATGGGTACCTTTTACACTCAGACACTTGCATCTCCTCTCTTCCTTTGCCTTTGCCCAGAAACCAAGCAAAGTCCCAACAGAAACTCTCAGAGAGACCTCCTTCAGACATGGCCTGTCCTGACCCACCTGCCCTGCAGGAACGTCATCCAGACCACGCCATTGAGGCTGTGCCAGCCTGAGGTCTCCATTGCCCTTAGCAGTGAATAACAAGCCTTATGGGGAGTCTGGCTCATACACATGCCATTCAGGCTCGTGATATATCTGAATGACTGGGCTGGCATCAGACTTCCTTCTGCTGCGTTTCTGTTTGGGCTAGATCCCCTCAAGCACTGGCATTTTGACACAACAAACCCTCTTGACACAACATGGCCCAGCTGTGTACTCAACCTCAGAGACGCTTCCAGCCACTTTTTTGACTGGGCTGATCCATGTTGACTTTCACTTGTCTCTCTTCCAACCCTGCATCAAAGTCAGAGTTGGACTTAGATGATCTCCGGAGCTCCCTTCCACCCTGGTTCTCTCTGACTTGTTCAAAGCATCCCAACTGTCAGCAGACCCCACAGGCTTTTTCATGGATCTCTCCTCCACCTAGCCTGCTGTGTCTGGATAGAGAGTTGTGTCTGGGAATTGCTTGTCCCCTGCTACCAACCTGAGCCCTCCCTGCTCCTGCCTCATCCCCAGGACTCACTGCTCATTTCTGTCCCAACTGGCAAAACATGTAATGCTTGTGATTTCTGCTGAAACCTGGGAGAAGGATGGCAAAACAACCAGGAGAGCAGCAGGGCTGGAGAAGGACAGAGCAATGGGTAGTGCTGCCTGAAGGCATTGCAGTGTTAGGAGCCAAGGGTGCACTGTTGGCTTTCAAACTTGCTGTTGAACCTGAGGAGGACATGGGATGCAGACAGGAGCTCTTTTCCAAAGCTCTCCCTTTTTCCCATACTGATTTGCCAGAGGATAAAAAATCTAAATGATCTTTAGTTCAGTGGCTGTAAAGAAACCCAACACATGATATTTGCATCAGTCAAGATTTAGGTGCCCCGTTAGGGAAAAAAAACTGCTTTTCTGGGTTCAGTCTGTGCTTGGGCACCTTGATGTGCTCCAAGTGCTATGGGTCACAAACCAAAGCTGGCGATAGCTCTTCAAGGGCCAATTCAGTCTGTTCCTCTACCCCAAGGATGGATCAGCTCCTCTTGGTGGTGAAGTGGCTTATTTAGGAGTCTGAAACTAAGGCTCTGGGTGAGTAGGTTACCAGAAGCGCTGAGCACCTGAGCAATGCTGGGGATGCTCAACACCTCTCCCTGCTCCTTAGGCACTCATCTCCCAGATAACCGTCCCTTTCCCTGCTAGCACTAATAATTTCTGTGAGCATGTGGGCCATGGGAGGTCCTGCCTGACCCAGATTTGCCATCTGCCCCATGTGAGAAACCAGACTGCTGTCCCAAAATGGAATTACCAAAAGTCTTCAGCTAACAGGCAGCTTGATTCAGCAACCCCCAGCAATTGCCAGTGGAAAGGAAAGCTTAGAGTGTAGTGTATCTAACCATGCCACTGTGAAAAATCCCTTTGTAGAGCATTTATACACGTGTACATAAACCTGAACCAATCCTATAATTGAAATGCTCACACACACAATTTAATGCAATAGTACCCTGGCCTGAAAAGAATGCTGGGCTCCTAAATTGGTTCCAACTGCCCTTGGTTGAGAGCTGCATTTTTAGAGGTTTTGCTTTCATTCCTGCTTCTTTGGTGACTCTGAGCTTGAAGATGCAGTCAGGAAGTACCCAAATACTGGGAAGGCTCAGGGCCCATCTCCTGGGAGCAGCCGGGGAGGTGTGGCTCCCCGCATTCCTCCCTCATGAAGGCGAATTTGGAATCCCTCCCTCGTGGTCTCACCCTCAAGAAAGTCTCCATCGCTATACATGGTGCACACGGATTTATCTGAGCCCTGTCCTGTGGCCTGCAGCTTGGCAGCTGCCAGAGAAGCTTTATAGCGGAGCTGTTGAATGCCACAGATGAACAATGGCCCCTTCCTGCATCCGGAGGGGATGCCGACCCCCTATCCCAGGGTGTTGCCCCCACTAAACGATCCTCCACTGCTCTTTGGCAGCAGGTCACAGCATCTCGCTCTCTCCAAGCCAATGAGTTGCACTAATTAACCCCTTGCTGCTGCTTCGTCTCTTCTTATTGCTTTGCTTAACTGTCTCACTGACGGTCCTGGTAGGGGACAGATGCTCTTTCATCCCCTCCTCCCCTAAAGGAAGCTGAACACTGGTGGAAAGCAGATCCCAACCAGTTCCCTGGGAAAGGCTCAGGGGTTGCTCCCAGCAGTAGATGTTTGAACTTTCCCAGGGTCAGATTAAAGGAGAGAAACAGCTTGCAAGTCCATTCACCTCCCCCCACCCCTCGTGTCCCCTTATCTGGGTGTTCTGGGTGAGATTTGCAGACAGAACGAGACTCTGGGGGCGACACAGCATGGGGAGGGGGAGTGATGGGGTTGGTGTCCCATCATGGCATGACCTGATGTGCTCTTCTCACCTCTGCTCCCCTGCAGTCTGAGGACTCCGACCTGCCATACCCCCCGCCCCAGCGGGAGCCCAACATTTATATGGTCCCCCAAGGGATCAAACCGGTCCTGCAGCGCACAGCCATCGAGGTGAGTGACAAGGAGCATACAAGGCAGCTCACCCCCTCCTAGAATAACATCCCCAAACACATGTCCATAATGGAGGGTGGGGATGAGACATGTCCAATCCAGACTCTGTGGATCTGGAGTCCCACTCATGGGTCATCTGTCAAAAAGGGTTATCTTGATGGGAAAACAGGTCTCACCCACCAAACAGCCATGTTCTGGGGCAGAGCACAGCCCTGGACCAGACTTGCTTGTTAGAAGGACAGTCTGCAGGATGGTATTTGCCCAAGCCAGAATGTTCCATTGATAGATATACAGTTCTTGACCTCATGTGTTGGTGCATACAGAGAAACACTTGCTGTATGACCTGGCTTCTCCTAGCTGTCCTACATGGTTGATTCATCTCTCCTTCATGGTGGACCAACCTTTGGGTTTACATTCACTGCTGAAAAGCTCAGTGAAAGGCCTGGAGGTAGACCTTTGTCTCAGTCTTTTCTGTCTGTTCCCCTCACCTTTCAGATCCTGGCATGGGGGCTGAGGAACCTCAAGAGCTACCAGCTGGCCAGTGTCACCTCACCCAGCCTGCTGGTGGAGTGTGGAGGCCAGCTTGTACAGTCCTGCGTCATCAAGAATGTCAAGAAGAACCCCAACTTTGATGTCTGTATACTCTTCATGGAAGTGGTGAGTGATGGGTGCAGTTGGTTGAGATAGACCTCTGGAGGTCCCATAAAAATAGCAATTAGTGAAGCTAATTCTGTCTTGCTCTGCCTTGGTTCCCTTTGGGGAGGTGCAGTGCAGGTGCCCCCCACCCCCTCCCTGCTTAATTATGTGCTCACTCCTCTCTGCCCACAGCGTTTACCCAAGGAGAGCCTGTACAGCCCTCCCATCATCATCAAAATCATCGACAACAGGCCGTTTGGCCGAAGGCCTGTGGTGGGGCAGTGCACCATCCGCTCATTGGAGGACTTCTACTGTGATCCCTATCAAGAGGAGACAGGCGGTCCCCAGGAGCAGTCAGGTATGTGATACCATGAGATCTGTGCTGGCTGCACAACCATGTCCTTCTCCTGGAGGAACTGTGGGTCACTGCAGGCATTACTTTTAGCCCAGGAGGTGCCAAGGAGGAGTTTAGCTGTGGGGTTGGTTGGTGTGATGGGCTGTCCCTTCGAAGAGCTCTTCATCATGCAGGAGCTGCATGAACATGAGCTTTGTCGGGTGTGAAGGCTCTGGGTGAGGTTGAGATTGCTCCTGGAGCTTGATCTCAAGGTGTCTCAGCTTTGGGCTTTACCGATTGGATGTCCTCATGCTTGTGCTTGCTCTGGTTGCAGATGATGTGAGCCTCACGCCCAGGGATGATGTCCTCATTGACATCGATGACAAAGAGCCTCTTCTCCCTGTCCAGGTACGGACAAAACCGCTGCGGTGGGAATGCGTTGTGTGATACGAGGAAACGTGTGCAGCTGCGGGGCTGGGGTGGAGATCCATGCAGGTCTCTAGTGTGAGGTCACGTCTGGCTGTAACCTTCCTTTTGCAGCTCCCATCTCTGCTTTCAGCCCCTCCCCTCCACCACGCCATAACGAATGCCCACAAACTCCTCCTTCCGCCCTGCCTTTAGTATGGAGTTGCTCTCTGGGGAAGAGACAATGGACTCTCCAAGTCTGACTCTTCCTTCCAGCATCTCTTCCTCAACTGTATCGTTTGGTTTGAGGCTGAAAAAGGGTTTGCACTCACCCCCTTAGGGCTCTGCCATGTGGGATGCTCTCTAGGAAGTAAGAGTCACTGTCCCAAAGAGCTGGTGGCCTTGAGGGCACTTACCCCAGCACTAGAGAAGGTGAACTGATGCTGGCAGATGGGACAGCTTGCCCAAGACCACCCTGGAAGCAGAGGTTCTCTGAGACTCAGTCATCCTTCCCAAAAGCCCACGGCCGGTGCTTCTTTCCCCAGTCCTGCTCTTTGTTTGCAGGATTCTTTGCTGCTTCCAAATGCACTTTCAACACCTCTGGTTGCTCTGCAGAGGGTCATGGTTGGACATGGTGACTGCAGCATATCCCACGGTGGTGGGAACAGGACATGCTTTAGTGAGGAAGGAGGAACGTGTTGCTGCAGCAAGCAGGTTTCTCTGTGCCATGAGTTTGAGGGTCTCAGCTGTCTCTTGTTAGAGGGACCAGGTTGGGTGGGCCACTGAGATTGCTGTGCCTCCTTCCTGAAGCACACCTGGAAAGTCCCTGGTGACACTGGCCCTGCTGGTGCTTTGCGTTTCTGTAGCCCGTGACTGCAAGACCCTCTGTAGAGACAGCTGCGGTTGGGCTGGATCCCCGTGGGAGGGTCAGAGCACGCAAGGGTGGGTTTGCTACTCCTGTGGTGGTGGTCATGGACCTAATTCAAGGGCTGGGAGCAGGAAGGATGGGAAGGTGTTGCTTGGTGGGAGAGGCAAGGAGGAGTTTGCTTTAGCCTGCTGGCTGAGACCCCAACAGAGGGTCTCTCTGACCCCTCCTGATCCACAGCTAGAGATGGGCAGCAATGGGTGGACTGGTTTTGCAGCTGCAACTCCAGCAAGCTCTGAAGGCATCGTTTTGTATATTTTAATAGAAAAATCTATCCAGCTTTTTGTTTTGCTTTGCCTAATTATTTGAGGTGTTGGTTTGGGGTTTTTTTTTGGCATATTCTGAAATATGCAGTTTAAACTCTTGCCCTTTTGGGTGAATTTTTACTAGAAACGGTGTGTAGCGAATGAATAGCCTGCAGCATTTCTGATGTGCAGTGGTGCTCTTCTGGGAGCATCCATCTCCCCACCGGCCCTCTGCCGCCTTTTTCTGATGGCAAAGCCATTTGCCAAACACAGGGGACTTTCACAAAACATTCCCTTCCCTCTGACCCTCACCTGCGAGCGCCTTTTCCCACCCCTGTGCCTTTGCGTGGGGTCACTCCAGACCTGGTCGCTCCTACTCCTTCTCCTGTGATTTTGGTGGGGGCAACAAGAAGGAAATGCAGTTCCCCCCGGGAACCCAGGGTTTCAACCTGAATTTGCTCTCTTGCAGGCAGGCAGCACGGCGGGGGCTTGGGCTGGCTGCTGTGATGTGGGATGAGGATGCTACTTACCCTTTTGCTCTGCTTAGTGGAAATTCCCCTGCTTGTTTTGCTAGAGGTTTATTTACCCGGTGGCTGCTTTTTTGAGGGGGTGAGGGGAGAAAAGTTTCCTCCCATAAATAGCCTGTAGGAGAGCCACAGGTGAAGGCTCTGCTGGGCAGAGAGAGGGGGGCTGCGGGCACCGCGGGACCCTGGCTTGGGGCTTGATATGGAGCTGGGGTCCTCTATGAACTGATGCTGAAGGTGCCTGACTGAGGTTGCACTGGGTATCTGATCTCTGTGGGGCTGGTGGGACCCACCAGATGATCATCGAGCCCAAACATCCTTGTCCTCTCCTAAACCATATCCCTGAGCACCTCATCTACCTGTCTGTGAAATACATCCAGGGATGGGGATTCACCCCCCTCCCTGGGCAGCCCTTTCCACACCCCAACAGCTCTTCTGGGGAAGAATTTCCTCCTGACATCTCATGTGAACCTGCCCCGGCGCAGCCTGAGGCCATTTCCCCTTGTCCTGTCACCAGTCCCTTGGCTGATGAGACCATCACCCACCTCTCTACAACCTCCTTTCAGGTCATTAACAGCAGCAATAAGGTCTCCACTCAGCCTCCTCTTCTCTATGCTCTGATCAGGCTGACAGGGCTTTCTAATAAAAAGATAATGTATAGCCTTTTTCTTTCTTTAGGTATTTTCTTCTCTTTGTTTTCTATCAAGGAAAACCAAAGACTGTTTTCTGTGTTAATTTTGCAGCAGTTCTTTCACTGGCAGCGCTTCCCCCCGGACCCACGCTCGGTTCCCCTGTTTTCCCAGGTTTTGTTGCACGTGGAGGTGAGGGCAAGGCACGAGAGAGAAACCCAGGGCCCACACTCTTCTTATGCTCGCTCTGCAGAAGTGGCAGAACTCCAGATTTCCTTTGGCTTCCACCTTTTTTACTGAAGTTACTTTGGAAAAGAAAATGAAACAGGATTTGCTTGTTGGTGGCACGGGGTGTACAAGCCAGAGGCCGGAGGTGCTGAGCAGACTCATATGCACTGACCGAGCCAAGATGTGACTGGATGGATTGACTTAGAGTCATCGAATCACAGACTGTGTTGGGTTGTCAGGGACATTTAAGGGCCATCTAGTCCAAACCCCTGCAGTGAGCAGGGACACCTTTAACTAAAGCAGGTTGTTCAGAGCCCCATCAAGCTTGACCTTGCATGTCTCCAGGAGTGGGGCCTCCACCACCTCTCTGGGCAACCTGTACCAGTGTCTCACCACCCTCAGTGAAGAGCTTCTTCCTAGTGTCTAATCTAAACCTGCCCTGCTCCAGTTTAAATCCATTGACCCTCGTCCTGTCACTACACACTCTTACAAACATCCCTGCGCAGCTTTCCTGTGGGTTCCTTCAGGTACTGGAAGAGGCTCTAGGATCTCCCTAGAGCCTTCTGTTCTCCAGGCTGAACAATCCCAACTCTCTCAGCCTGGCTTGCCCACACTTCTTGTGATGCAGCTCAGGATGTGATCGGCCTTCTGGGCTGCGAGTGCACATTTTATGTGCACGGATGACTTTTATCAGGCCCCCGTGTTTGGGGTACAGCTACAGCAGGCACCGGGCATGGTCCTGGAAGCACCAGTCTATTCCTGCAGCTGCTGGTAGGAGTTTTTCTATTGATTCTCCATGTTGGATCATCCCATTTATACCTGTAGTTGAGGAACCCAAGGTGCAAACCTCCCTGACTGCTGGGGTGGTGCTTTGGCTGTTTCCGTCGTTGGGGGACCTCCTGTTGATGCTGACGCAAAGATGATGGCAGCTGGACAGGGTGTTTTGGGGTAGCTTTGGGGTAGTTTTGGAGGCAGAGCTGATTGCGGGGTGCAGGGACCTCTTGCACATGCAGCTCAGCACCACGCTGAGTGTTGATCATGTCTCTGGAGTGGTCAGAGGGGACAGAAGATGACAGGAGAGGTGGGAAGAGGTGGCAGCCTGCTTCTTCTCTGAGCCAGTCCCAAAACCTGCTCCACATTAGGCTAATTTGGAGCGAGGCCGGCGGCTCTATTACTGTGTGTACACCATGCCCTGTCACGGCAGGGCTGTTTAAACTGCAAACAGGAATGAATCCCTTCCTCTGGTGTGGTGGGGCGTCACGGGGAAACTGTCGCTCCATGAGCCTCACCCCATCACCGCAGGCACCACAGGATCTGGCCCTGCTCTCCCGATCTCCTCCCACCTGGGCACAAGCAGCTCCATGCAGGAGGAGCACGAGAGAGAGCCACACCAAGGGGACCCTTTCAGATGCCTGCATTCACTCTGGTGCAAGCTGACGGGTTCCCAGCTTTCCCAGTGAGCGGGTTGTGATGGGAGGAGGGGAAAGAACTGTCCCTTAACCTCCTCCAACTCCCACCCTTTCCAAGGCTTTGCTGGGGGTGCTCCTGTCCAAACACAGCTTTCTGCTTGTTAATCAGCTTTTAAAGTGAGTGCATTCTCTGAATGCTCCTGCTGAAGGATCTTCTGATGGTGTGCCTGATCCAGACCTGTTTAACCTATCTTTTGAGTTACATCCTGACAGTCATCCTTTGGAAGTCTGTGTGCTTTCTATCCAAATTCATAGGAAAATGACATCTCCCTGGCTCTGAAGTTCTTCCCTGAGACATTGGGGTGTTCCTTGTCCTGTTGGACACCCATGGAGGGGTACATGGATCATCCTCGGTACAGCTGGCTCTCCATCCACTACTTGCTTTGAAAAAGAGGACTGCCATTGTGTCTGCAGCAGGTTAGGGTCCATCCAAACCACCTTGTGTGCTCCCAGCAGCGGGGATGTGACTCTGCTAGAATTAGAAATCTTCAACCCAGGGGTGGCCTTTGGTGGCCAGGGTCTTGTCTGGCAGGAGGAAATGAGGTTTCCTACCCACCTGAAGGCAAAAGAAGCATTTTGGGAAGATGACAACTAGAAATTGGCATCTTCAGGGAACTGAGGGCTGTTGGTAGCTGGATTCTCAGTGCTTCTCTGTCACTCTTTGCTTCTTGGTGAAGAGGAAGGAGAGCAGTTACTGGGTTTGGAGCTACAGATGGGGGAAGATGCATCTTCCCACAGCACCAGTCCCTCTCTTTGTGCTGCCAGAGCCATGGGCATGGAGCATGCCAGTCTGAGTCTCAGTGAGGAGGAAGCTGTGGTCCTGGTTTTGGAGAAGGTGGTGATGGTGGATCCTCTGAGATTGCCAAGGCTTGCCCATGGTCTGTGTCCGAAAGCCCTTGCTAAGCATTGCCTGCAAGTGGTCCTGGGTATTTTTTCCTTCTTGATACGTGCTCTCCTGGGCAGCTTTTGGCTGGGGTGTGCAGGAGTCAATCTGTAAGAAGCCTCAGCCCACCTCCCCAGACCTCATCTCATCATTAAGAAGGCATTTATGGGCAGTGGGTGCAGAAGAGAGAGGTGTGCAGCCTTCTGACCGCTAAGGATGCCTGTGAGGAAGAGGAGGACTGTGGCAATGAGTGAGGGAGGGGCAGGTGAAAGAGGGCACCTCTGGACTCATGGAAACGAAGTCCCTCAGCCTTAGGTTGCAAAGTCAAATAGGGTGAGCTCTGTCCCGTATTTGACCATCCTTTAACCAAAATAAACAACACCATGTATTGCACTATGTAATTTTTATTTTTAAATGTCCAGCAAAGGTCAGAAAAATATTTCCACAGCAATGTCTCCAGACCTGAAGGAAGGTCCTTCTTCCCCTGAAACAGTTGTGGTCACTAGCAGTGATGAGCTGGGTTTCCTGCGGTTCTCCAGAGGCTGGTACGGGTCAAGTGGCTCATCCCTCCCCCCGGGGAAACATGGAGCTCGATGGGGCTCCGCGAGGCTGTGGTTCTCCCACACGGGGACTCCATCCTGATGTTGGGGAACCTGCTGAGATCGGCCATCTTGGGGGCCAAACCTGTGGATGGAGACCAAACCTGCGATGGGGACATGCAGATGTGCACACAGCTGTACGCAGCACTTGCTGCTTGGGGGCTGCACAAGTCCCTGCAGCTGCCCAGGGCTCTGGGCTCTGTCAGAGGAAGGAGGGAGACAGGTTTGCAGGTGAGGGGACCCCAGCTCTGCGGTAAATCCTTTGTTCCCTGGGGCAGTTTGAAGCCTCCTGACAGCATCTGCAAACGCGGATCAAGCTGGGGGAATGGCTTCAGTGGGACATGAGTGGGTGAGAAGGGGAGAGGGACGTGGCAAAGCCCAAACACTGCTGCAGCAGTTTCATTTCTTTACTGAAGCACACGTTTTGCAAACACAACACCCTGAATAATTGAATTAGGCAGTTTGACCCCAGCATAATTCTTTTCTGTTTGTTTGTCGGTCTCTCACTTTTCCCCTTTGTTTTGGGAGTGGAGAAGGAGGAGGAGGAGGGAGCTCGTTCCTGGAAAGCCAGACCAGAATTCCCACCATCTCCCTGCATAACTTCTGACCCTTGGCACCTGGGTGCTGTTCCTCCCATGCCTAACCTCTTCTGGTGCTGGGCATGAGTTGTCATGACTTTTAGGTGGTCTGACACCCCACAGACGTAGTGGTCCCTCTTCCCCACTCTGGGGCCAGGTTGGGAGGATGAAGCATGAGTTTCAAAGCTCATCCTACCTCTTCCTCCCAGGAAAAGAGATGGATCCCAGGCCAGGAGCCCATGCCCGGGGCTGCAGTCTCTGTAGTGCTTGCTCATCCAGTGGTGACCTTGGAAGGGGAAGCCAGGACTGTTCCTGCCCGTGCATGGGTGTGTTTCACTGTGTGGCTCCAAAGTCTTTCTTCCTCCTTGCCAAGCCTGGCTTTGGTCCCTCCTCTGATGGATGACTGGAACAAAGGATCACTTTGTTGTCCTCATCTGAAACAGAGCAAACAAACAGACGCAAAGCCCCTCTGCTCTGAGATTGCTGAGTGTGTTGTCCCCCTTGTCCAAGCAGGGTGAGAAGTTCAGCCCAAGGTCAGTTTGAAACAAGTCTGTGTGCACAGGGACCGCAATCATCATGGTTACCAAATGCAAAGAAAATAAGTTCCTAAAGCTCGTAGAAAAGCAATTTTTCCTGTAGCAAGGTCTCCTGGGATAAGCCTTTCTCGTTAGCTTCTCTGGGAGATGCACATCAGGCAGGGTTTGGCCAGGGCTGAGCATCTACAAGTGGCTGTGGAAGTTTTGGGGGGATCCAGGTATGGATCTGCCTGTGTTCCTGCCTGCTTTGCAGCCACATCATCCCCTGGTTCTCTGTGCTGTTTCCTGGGTCCTCATCCCCATGGGATGCAGAGCAGAAAGGACAACCATGAGGTGTCTCTGGAACCCCAAGGGATGAGCAGGTCTTAGTTTCCTCTGATAAAATTGCCTCTCTGAGAAGATGTTTCCCATGGAGGAGATGCTGTCCTGCACTGTGAAATATGAACAGCTTTCCTGTATCGTGGGGTTTTGCTGCTGTCTCCCTTTAATACCCCATTTATTCTCTGCCACCATTTGGCCCCAGTCCCATTTTGATGAAGGTCAGTGAAAGCCCAAGCCCCATTCTCATCCCAAGGATGCCTTGACCCGAGAGTCCCCCACCTCATAGCCCAGGGGAGGGGGAAGGTGACACTTTTGGGTTCATACATTTTATCCCTCTTGAATTGTGCTTCTGCTGATGTATGTTAAACATTGTTCCCCTAACCTCATTGATAACCAATCATTTTAATTTGTAGCTTGCAGAGGGTATGACCAGCTCAGCACTAATTAACATACCAGCTTCTTGGGCCCAGCCTCATGTATGTATTGCCTAATTTCTAACTTACTTGCTTGATTAATGTTGTTTTCTTTTTTTAAAAATAATTATACATATGCATGCATATATTTGAAGATGTGCAAAAATGGAGGCAGTTTGTTTTGTGAAAGAGGTTGGTTTGGGAAGAGGGCTGAGGAAGCTCTCTCCCTCTCATCCTCATTGACCCAGCAGATTTCCGTATGTGCTTGAGATTGTATGTCTTCCTGACACTCTCTGGCTTCCCTGTGCACGCCAGCAGAGCCTGGTATCTCAGAGGGGATGGTGTGTGTCCTGTGTGGCTGCAGTGGCGTGGTTGAGGACTTGGTGGGACTTCTGTGCTCCTCCATGTTCTAGCTCAGGGACCACAAGTCCTAGGCATTGCATTGGTACAAGGTGAACTAAGAAGGTGTTGTCCTGTCACGAGGAGGAGGGTTTCACCCCAAGGAAGGTTTCTTCTCATCGACAGAACTTCAGAACATCACAGTCCTGGTTCTTGCAGGTATACAGCCTGGTACCTGAGTTACAGATACGGGCTTTTCCAGCCTCTCATGTCTTTCAGGACAGAATGAATTGTGTTTCTTTCTACTTCTTCCCTGCAATAAACTGGCAGAAGCCAGAGCAGTGCCCACGTGCTTCAGCGTTGGGGTATAAACCACTGGTGAGTCAGCCCAGACCTTTGGAAGAAGGTCAGCTTGAGAGTGTTATTTATACTGTGGTTTTGGGAGGAATAGTCCCCCTTTGAAGTCTGACCGTGTGGGATGAAAGGAAAGATAGAGTTGGCTTTCACTGGCAGAAAATAGGGTAAAAATCGAGCTGGCAGAGCTCATGGAGGAGGAGATGGGCTGCGGCTTCTCATGGCAGTTGTAGCTTTTGCATGTAGGCTTGCCATAGGTTTGGGGTCATGTTAATGTCCAACCTGTCTCTCCATGATTTATAGATGCTGTGCTTTGTTGTCCCTGTGTGCAACTCTCCAGTGCCCCGTTAATTCTCTGGACCCACATAATAGTGTTCATTGATGCAGCGCAGAGAGGACAGGCGGGTGGCTGTGCTGGGGTGCGGAGTATGGAAACAAAAGCCCCATAAATAGTCTCACAGCCCCCACCCCGTTCATCAGCACCTTTAATTTACATGAGTATGTTTTGGTTTAGTTCAAATAATTTTGGGGGGGGGTGGGAAAAGAAAGAGAAAAAGAAAAAAAAAAGCTGCAAACCATTAATTTAAAATAAAAACAATGGAATATTAGGCAGTAATAAACCCCTTCTCCTGGCCTTCACCAGGACCCTACAAGAATGTGACTGAATGTAATAAACCTCCGTCGCAGAGAACCGCTGACGCCTCCTGGGGAAAACCATCCTGTTTTGGAAAGCAGGTCACTGAGACGTCTTCCTTCCCGTCTCATTCTCCTTTACAGCTGGGGAGCTTTGCACGAAAGCAGGAGCTGTGGAATGAGGCAGAGGGGCTGCAGCTGGTTAAATATTAGGAAAAAAGCTTCTACAGCCAAAATATTCCAGCCTGGTGCAGAGTGTATGAGGGATCTCCTGACCTTTGCCAAGTTCTGCCTCCGACTGTGGTGTTAAATGTCCCGGAGGAGGGTGAGCATGATGGGAGATTGTGGGCTTGTCCCTCGTGGAGAGCTGAGCTCTCACATCAGTGTGCCCCTCTCCTTGTCGGAGTCCGCAGGAGTTGTTTTTTCACTCTTCATTTGAGCACATTGGCTGTCGGCTTCCCCAGCAGTGTGTGGGCAAAAGCCTTGAAAATCCCCAAACCCACCACAGCTGATGTGAGAGTGCTCAGGATGAGATCCTGGTGACCTTAGGGGTGACCTTAATTTGAGAGAGTGCAGGGGACAGCAGTAGAGCCCATGCACACCATCAGCAGAAGGTGCAATATGTTTCTCGCTAAGGTCAGGGCCTGTATTTAGTCAGCTGAATCAAGACTAAAGCTCAGGTAGAAGTAGTATAAATGCTGCCACCAGCAGAGCCGGTCACCACAGGTTCTCTACAAACAAGGGACTGTAAAGCTCTTTACACCTTTGGTCTGATTTTGATATCTGCCTCAAGAGCAGTATCAGAAGTGCTGAGGGGACTAGGACATCTCTGTTACAAAGGGAGGCTGAGGGACTTGGGACCCCTTAGCCTAGAGAAGACTGAGGGGGCATCTTATCAACACTTAAGAATACTTGAGGGATGGGCATCAGGAAGAGGGGATCAGTCTTTTTTTCAGTGGTGCCCAGGGACAGGACAAGAGGCCATGGGAACAAACTTGAATATAGGAAGTTCCACCTAAACATGAGGAGGAACTTCTTTACTGGGAGGATGGTGGAGCCCTGGGACAGGCTGCCCAGAGAGGCTGTGGCGTCTCCTTCTCTGGAGACATTCAAAACCCGCCTGGACACTCTCCTGTGTAGCCTGCTCGAGGTGATCCTGCTCTGACAGGAGGTTGGACTAGATGATCTCCAGAGGTCCCTGCCAACCCTGATCATGCTGTGATTCAGTGGAAACTGTTTGGGGCAGATGTAGCTTGTAATTACCAGAGAACTGCTTGTGCAAGGAAAGAATGAGCACAGTGTGTTTGCACACTGCCTTGTGCAAAGCCCCTGGTTGTCACCAAGGGGCTTTGTGGGCCCCTTGGGATTGTTTGTGTCTCCTCCAACCTGCTCAGGTTCAGGACCAAAGGGCCAGACAGGCTCCTTCTCCTGACAAGTCCTCAAGTCCTCAAGCTGTCAAGTCCTGTTGAGTGAAAATGTGGGATGGGTGTGAAAGTCCTGATGTGGGTGGCCAGTTGTGGGAGTGGAGTGGTCCCAGGTTGGCAGGATAGCTGTGGAGTATCCCTTACAGAGGACCTCCTGCATGGCTAATGCCCATGCAGCTCCTGTCTTCCCAGCTCTGAAATGGTTTGGGACAGATCTCCCTGCTGGACCAGTAGCAGGAGTCAGGTGGTTCTTGAGCGTCTCATTTCTCTCCTAGGAAGCACATAAGGTGCAGTTATTTGTACCATGATTTTGGCTTGTGATGCCTTGGTTGTAAGAAATACAAATAACCCATCAAATGACAAGTTAGCAACGCTAACCCCATCCAAAAGAAAAAAAAAACAAGAACAAGAAGAGTTGAAATCTATAAACTATTTGGAATAACTGGTTATTTGCTGTGTTTGATAGCTCCAAATCAGAGCACACATTTTACGGCTTATCCTGTTACTGTTTGTTGGAACAACTCGAGGTGTTGGATGTCTCCTGCTGAAAACAGTCGCCAACCTGCTCTGCAGCGCAGCCTTGCCCTCGGCGCGTTCCCAACGTCCTTTTTTTTGTTTTTTTTTATTTCTCCCAGTGTTTCATGCATACTTGAACATATTGACTGCTGGTGAAACTGAGGCCTTACCATCACCTTGCTGGTGGGGGAAACTGAGGGACAGACAGGTTAACATCCAGAGAACAAAGCCAGGAGACCACAGCAGGCATTATTTACATGGCAAGCTGGGTTTCCAGCAGCTGGGTTTGCAGGGGAAACTTCCTCAAGTACAAGCCATGGGACAGAGGAGGAACGGTGGCAAGAAGGTGGGTGGGTGGCTGCCTTCAGGTGAACTTGGCTGAAGGATTGAGCAAGATGGAAAAAAAAAATCCACCACAGTTTTGTCTATTTCTGAGCAAAATGAACAGCATGTTGAAAGGGAAACTAAAAGGTGAAGCAGCCAGAAATAGATAATTTCTCTTTACAAACATCTGACTTCACACCTTGAGGGTTGGCAGAAGGATAAGCCAAATCCTCTTGCAGGGCATGTAGTTTTTCCCCTCTTCCCTCCAGCATTGCTTTCTGCACGGTGCTGCTCAGCACTGCTGGGGAGGTGATTAGCACGAGAAAGGCTTCCCCCCAGCTCTGGAGGTCTTCCAGGTGTGAGGTCCCAATTGCAGTTTGGGACACTTTCATCCCAGTCTCACTGTCTCTTAGCAGGAACATCTGATTTTGTTGGTGATGGAGCCCCTTGGGCAGCAGAGCCTGATGTGCCTCCCTGGTGTGGGCGATAGCTGGCACCTTGTTTGGGTGGTAGGCTTCGTTGTGGTCATTTCATTGCCGATGCCTCCCGTGGCAGGGAGATGCTCAGTTTCCTGCCTGGGCATGCTGACCTGTGGAGCAATGCTAGGCAGAGCAGCGGAGAGATTTAGGATGTGGTCAGAAAAATCCCACGGAGCGGAGCTGCGGTGCTTAAAGACATTTTTGTGTTCCCCAGCTGTTTGCTATGGCCTCTCCGCTGGAGTTTTCTGCACTCCTGGGAGGATGGTCTGGGCTGGGTTAGTTTAATTGGGTAACGAGCTGAGCTGAGCTGAGCAGGCTGCCTTTGTGCTAACAGCACCCTCTCCAAGGTCACCATCTCCCACAAAAGTGCAGTAACAAACAGCTGTGGAGCTGCATCTATAAATGTCCAAGCTGTTTCCAAAAGGAGTCTTCTTGTCCCAGCTGCAGAGCTTTCCCATGGGCAGAAATCTGCCTCCCAGATGCGAGGTGCGAGTACGTCTGATAGTGAGGCCATGGTTTAGCTTCGTTAGAGGCAGCCTTCATTATTGCTATACATTATCTGTAGTCCCACGGGGAAGGGTGAGTAATCACTGTGAGAGCAAGCAGAAGAATTAAGGCTTCAGTTGTCTCGTGTCTGCTGTGGTCTCCTGGACGTTGACCCATCTGTGCCTCAGTTTCCCCCACCTGTAAGATGATGATAAGGCTGAGTTTCGCCAGGGGTCAGCATGCCCATCACGTGGCACTATGTGCCAGACCATTTCAACATACGATGTGAAACATGGGTTTGCTGGGTGAGCCCAGACTCCTGCTGTCCCTGTCTGGGAACGCACCTGATGGGACAGGCTTGGAGCCGCAGGAAATCCTGAGTGGTGGGGACACAAAGGCTTGGTCTCAGCCCCGCCCTGGCAAAAATGAGGTGAAATTGGTGCATTTTCCTCGAGTTGAGACAAAATGAGGCTGAAAACATCCTGGGAACTGCTCAAATGCCACAGGTCTGTGTTTTTGGCACCGGGCGAAGGAATTCTCCCAACAGCCCTAAGTAAAGCCCTGAGTAAAACGTCTTACATGGTGTTCAGGCACAGCTTAAACCTCCCTCCCTACTACTTGAAGGTGGTAAGGTGATGATGGCTGCTGGCTCTGCCAAACCCGGGGCTGCATCCAGAACGCCCTTGAGGCTGCGTCTGAAGACCCTCATTGACCTCAGCGGGACTTTCACACTCAATTGGAGTTAAGCACAAGTCTCGGTGCTTCTGCTGTGCCCAAGCCATAATCCCAGAAATGTCTGAAGTGGGAAATTGCAGCCTGCTGGTGGAATTCTGGGTTTAAAGGCAATTAAAAAAAAAAAATCTGAATTCCTCCCCTTTTGGAAACACTGGGATTTGGCCAGAAGACATTCCTCTCTTCTGGGATGCCCTCCTGGAAGGGGGGTTCTCCTGCTGCCCCTTTCCTGGATGCTCACGGAGTTGCTGGAAAACTGATGAAACAGTCCCATTTGGGCTTTTGCCTGGTGAAATGGTCCTGGATCCATTTCTGCTGCTCCTGTGTTAAATTCCGACCTCCCCATTTTAGTAGAAGATACCAAAACCAGGCGTCCTAGATCCTGAAGGGTCTTGTCTTTATGTCAGTACAGAGTAGGAAGGTGTTTGCAATCCTGCTGCAGTCTCAGGGCATTTGGGATGTGGGTGCAGCCCATGTTACGGTGGTCCCTGCTCTGTGGGAGTGGTGGTCACCAGGGAAGAGGGGGAGTTAATGGGGATGGAGAGACAGCAAATCTGATAACCATGACAGTGGCTTACTGAATCTGAATCAGCTTCTCCCTAAGTCAAAATTTTATCCATCATTCACTCGAGAAATTTATCCACAAGCGGTTCTCCACTGTGGGTCTGTGCCCCATCGCAACCGCATGGGGTCCACACTGAAGTTGGAGATGGCGTGCAGGGTGCTGCCATTCCTTCAGGGGCATCAGGATCCATCCCTCCAGGGCTCAGGGCACGGACCCCAACTGTGATGACCATCCTGTACCATGCCCAGGATAAAATGCTGGAGGTGATTTTGTCTGTCGCCTGGTTGCTTGGTGAAACCCCTGAATGCGGTCGCTTGTGCGGTGGAGCCGTGGCTGTCCTTGGCTTTCCAATTTGCAGGCAGATGGATTAATGTCCTTTGCTATTAACATTCTAGCTGCTCCCCTTGCCTCCTTGTTGTTTTTTTTCTTCCCACCCCTTTTTTTTTCTTTTTGCAACATCAGTAGCGATCAGCAAAAATACCTAACCAAATTCTTTGTCTTGGGGCTGCAGAAGATACCATGGGTAAGTCGTCAGATTAGTTTAAGTGCTTTCTTTGTAACTCAGTACCTGTGGAATGTTGCAGTGAAGCCATGATGGTCAGAGTGTAGCTTTTTAAACAATAAAACAGGGGAAGTGATGAAAAGTTTTCTTTCCCCTCCCTCCCCCAAAAGAAGGCAGAGAGGCCTCAGAGTTAATTTATGTAATATTTCTATTAAAAACAATGTCTGTTCAAGACAGCAATTTAAAGCCTGCACCGTTGGCTTAAAATATAAATCCAATAAACCTCTATTATGATTCCTCCATTAGGTCAGTGCGATGGAATTTTGTGGACTTCTAAAATAAGACATCATTATTTTTCAGGAATGTTTCATGAATTACAGTCAGAGCCCCTTCATCTTGGCTTGTATAAATCTAAAAAATGATGCTCTTAAAAATATATATACATTTGCTGAAGCCGGTAGTTGGCTTTCTTCTTGGAAGAGCATCCTCGGAGCTGAAATCCGGTTTGCAAAGCAGATGAGTTGAGTGGTCCTTAACGGCACTGTGGCTGTGGCTTTGTGTGGACGTTGTATGAGGTGTGTGACGTTGTATGAGGTGTGTGACGTATGAGAAGGTTTGTTTTAGTAGAGATAGCTTCTGTGCATTTATTTGTTTGGATGGGGAAGTTGGGTGGTGCCAGGATACCAACCAGAAAGATGAACCACAAACATTTTCAGACAAAACCTAAAGTGAGGGCTGACTTCAGGAGCAGTCCTCACATCCTCTCTGAATTTCAGTGTCAGGATCATCTTAGTACAGGAATTAACTCATCTCGTCCCCTGTGTTGTCCTTCTCTGATCTGAGAAGACTACCACCCAAACTCATCCTCTCACAGATAATCATCCTTTCTGCTGTCAGGTCTAGGTCCATGATTATGCTGTGTCTGCATCCCAAAAGTGGGAGTCATGTGGAAGTATCATCTTGAAAACAGGGAGCGAGGAGCTGCATGTTGGGTTCACAATAGTTTCCTTGCCTCTGCATGACAGAGACCCAACCAACCCAGGCTGTACCATGGGGTTAGAGCACAGGGCAGAGGTTCACC
Organism: Heliornis fulica; assembly: GCA_013399135.1. NCBI lineage: Eukaryota > Metazoa > Chordata > Aves > Gruiformes > Heliornithidae > Heliornis > Heliornis fulica. The sequence continues at coordinate 434,954 of VXBZ01000966.1, read as the reverse complement.
TCCAGAAATTATGGAGGATGCTGCTGTCAGGGATGTTTGGGGTTTGCTCGTGGAGATGAGTAACTTTGGTGTCTCTTGCTGCCAGGAGGAAGAATTCATTGACTGGTGGAGCAAGTTCTATGCGTCCACAGGAGAGAGGGAAAAATGTGGCTGCTACTTAGAGAAGGGCTTTGACACCCTGAAGGTAAGTGGCCTTGGATGGTTCTGGATCATTGAACCTGCACTCTCCATGATGTCTTTCCACAAGCTTTGATATTTTGGAGGGTTTTTTTAAAATTTATTTTTAAAATTATTATTATTTCGGGACCCAAACAAAAAAAAAAATAGATTAATTTCCTCTGAGAGCAGGTACTTTTATTTAGAAAAATAACTATTTTGAAAACCAAATTTTCTTTGTAAAATCCTTTCTGGTAACTTTCCTCTTTGAAGCCTTCAAGAAATTGTTGCTTTTCTATGTGGCAGAGGAGGTGGGGAACTACCACACTGAGAAGTGTTTGGGAGCAACAAGGAATGCTGGCGATTGCTTAAGGAAGAGGGAGATTTCAGTGCCTTGTCACAAGAAGTGTTAAAATGGACACAGGAGCCCAAATAGGACTGAAAAGGAGAAGGCCCTGTCTGGTCTTAAGGAAAATATTCCCAGCAGGAAGGTCTCTGATGAAAAATTCTCTGTGAGACCTTGGCTCAGTCTGGGTCTTCTGCAATGTGCTGTTGTTTATTGTAGGGTTGCCAGAGGTCTGTTCTTCATCTCTATCTTGGGGAGAGGGTGGTCAGCCGTGGAGACAGGTCCTGGGACTCTGTCCCAATGGGTGGTACTTTCCCCAGACCAAGGAGCTTGGATTAAGTCTTGCCCCAGATCAGTGGGGACATGCTGCTAGTCCCCCTCTGCTCAGGAGCAGTCCCTGCCCTTACCCCCCGTCTTTCCCTCTCCAGGTCTATGAGACAGAGCTGGAGAACATAGAAGACTTTGAGCAACTCTCTGATTTCTGCCACACCTTCAAGCTGTATCGTGGCCGGTCGCATGACTCAAATGATGACCCCTCAGTTGTGGGGGAGTTCAAGGTATGATGGCCTTTTCTACCTGTAGCTGTGACCACATTCTGAAAGTCTTGCTGCTGAGTAGGAAGATGCCAGTTGACTATTTTTGGGTAGGACTTCAGTTTTGATGGGACATGGACTGGTCTAGTAGATAGGAGGTTATCAGGATCTGCACTCTGTCTCCAGCATTGTAGGAGTTGTAGATTCTGCATCCCTGGAAATGTTCAAGGTAAGGTTGAATGGAGCTCTGAGCAACCCAATCTAATTGAAGGTGACCTTTAAAGGTCCCTTCGAACACAAACCGTTCTGTGATTCTATACAACCATCCAAACTGTTGTTTCAAGCCTGCTCCCATGAGACCATCTGCATGTGTGGGTGTACAAGCACAGCTGAACATGTTTGTCCTTCACAGGGTTCATTCAAAATTTACCCTCTCCCGGATGACCCGCGAGTCCCAGTCCCACCTCGGCAGTTCCACCAGCTGCCGGCCAGAGGACCCCAGGAGTGTCTTGTCAGGGTCTACATCATCCGGGCCTTTGATCTCCAACCCAAGGACACCAATGGAAAGGTAGGGAATGCTAGGGAGTGCTCTGGTAGACCTCAGTGGTTCATGGGATGGGGTCTTTCAATGGGTCAGCCCTAATTGATCAAAAGCTGCATGTATGGCTTAAAATGTAGAAGCAATGTTGACATCAAAAAGGAGAAAATCTACCCGTTCTTTCTGCCTCTACTGCAATACTTGGGAATCCCAGGAGTGAACTCCTCCTCCATCCAGTAGGGCTACTTAAAATAGTAAAATGAGTGTGTGGGTTTGTTTTTTAAAAAAACCCCAAAACTTTGGTGCCAAAGGAAACAAAATCATGTCATTCACATGACCGTTTTTTGCAAAGCTTTGGCAGTCTGAAAGTAAAATTCAGGGCAAGAAGAAAATTATGTTCTCTCAAAAAGAAAATGTTCATTTTGTTTCGCTTCACTCAGAGAAAAATCCTGCTTAACTCTCTTTGTTCCACTGGAAAATAGAGAAAAAGTTAAAACAATCATGGCAAGTATTTTGATATGAACAACAAACCCCTGTCCTTTTTAATCTGCTGAGGGTTTGAAAATAGACTTGGAATGAAAGTTTTCAATTTCTTAGAAATCTTCCATAAGAAACTCCTGCAGATCAAAAAAGGGGACTAAAAAAATAGCTTTTTTTTTTCCCCACTGAAAACTAGAAACCAATTCAAGTTTGACCCACAAGACTTTTCCCCTTGTGCTCTGATGTCTGCTAAAGCTCATCACAGTCAAGGGGAGACAAAAGGAAAGCCCTGAATGCCCCAGTCTGTCTTACCCCGAGTACAGCTTTGACATCATTGGCTTCTTGATAAAAAGTCAGGGAAAAACGAGGAGTAACTTGGCCTGGGTGTTTCTCACGGGGAGTATAACTGCCCAACTTCTTTTCCTCATTTGTATTGTTTGTTTGTTGGGTTTTTTTCCCTTTTGGTTTTATGTGAGCTGAGTAAGTTGGTGGGTCCCTCTAGGTCTTGGACTCAAGCTGAGTGACATCTTTTAGGTGAAGTTGTTTTTTTTTCTTTTTCTTTTTTCTTTCTTTCTTTTTTTATTCCTTTTTAATTTTCCCCAGCCAAAATGCTGACTTGAGATAATTTAACCACTTTTAAAATTTATGCTGGTTTCCCAGAATAGTTTTAGTTGTGAGAGAGAAGCTTCAAAACTTGCTAAAAATGTAAAAATATCTGATACAATTTTTAGATTCACAATGAGGCTTTATGTTAAAGTAGGCTTCCTTTTTTTTAATTTTAAGTTTATTGCAGCATCTTGGAAATACATGGTTTTGAACCACATTTTTTGACATTTGCTTTGACATTTTAGTCCCCTGCTATTTTTTCGTAGACCTCAAACTTAAAAAATAATGAGTTTGATGGAACACCAAATAGGTGACTCAGATGAGAACAGGAGAATCCTGAGGACTTGACAGAAAGCCCAGTCCATCAAAGAAGACATAAGTAGTATTTTTTTCATGCTCTTTTATTGCTTTTCCATACTGTGGACCCCAGAAGGTCTTGGATCACACTGCTGACTGGTCCCTTGGTGGTCCTCAAAAGGAATTGCAGTGAAGATAGCTTGCTGATGGTCACAGATTGGTAGTAAGGAGTTAATGGTGAAAATCCTTGAAAATAGGTGTTTGTCAAGGGTGGTGGAAGGTCCTGCTTCCTTGGACAAGGGGAGGCATTCCTTCACCATCGATACTGCTGTGCAATGACTCTTTCTTGCATTTCTTTTCGCATGTTTAGTGCGATCCCTATGTCAAGATTTCAGTGGGAAAGAAATCCATAAATGACCAAGACAATTACCTCCCCTGTACACTGGAGCCCATCTTTGGAAAGTAAGTTTTGGTTCAGTTTGGGGTCCCTGTGATTTTTTTTTTCATGTCACATTGAGGCAACAGAGCTGGGCCAGCCAAAACTTTCCATTCCAACCCACATTCAAGGTCAGATTGGATGAGACTCTGAGCAACCTGATCTAGTTGTAGGTGTCCCTGCTCATTGCAGTAGGTTTGGAGTAGACAACTTTTAAAGGTCCCTGCCAACACAAACCATTCTGTTATTTCCATGATGCGCTCTCACCTCATGTCCAGCCGTGCTGAAGTGAGTCTGGCCTTGGCTCGACCACTGTCCAACCTACTGTGGCTCATGTTCATCTTCTCCTTGGAATTTTTGAGCTGTGGAGCATGGACTAGGTCTGCTCTGTCATCGATAGAGATGTCAGGAAGGTTGTTTAGACCTGAGATTCCCTTGTGGAGACATCTGCCTCATCCCAGTGATGGCAGAGAGAGTCTGGAGCAACTCCCTCCTCATTTAGGCACTTTGGTTAAAAGTCTGAAGAAAAGATGGTGAATGGAGAACTGCCTGATTAGGCTGTGGCATGGGACACCTCAACATCAGATCCCCTGAAAATTATGCAGCAGCATGGTATCACAGAATCACAGAATGTCAGGAGTTGGAAGGGACCTCAAAAGATCATCTAGTCCACCCTCCCTGCCTGAGCAGGATCACCTAGATTAAATCACACAGGAACATGTCCAGATTGGTCTGGAGTGTCTCCAGAGAAGGAGACTCCACAACCTCTCTGGGCAGCCTGTTCCAGTGTTCCGTCACCCTCACAGGGAAAAGGTTTCTCCTTACGTTCACATGGAATGTCCTATGCTTCAGCTTGGACCCATTGCCTCTTGTCCTATCACTGGCCATCACTGAGAAGGAGCCTGGCTCCATCATCCTGACACTCACCCTTTACATATTTACAGACATTAATGAGGTCACCCCTCAGTCTCCTCTTCTCCAAGCTAAAGAGACCCAGCTCCCTCAGCCTGTCCTCATTAGGAAAGTGTTCCACTCCATCATCTTGGTGGCCCTGCACTGGACTCTTTCAAGGAGTTGTATGTCCTTCTTGAACTGAGGGGCCCAGAACTGGACACAGTATTTCAGGTGTGATCTCAACAGGGCAGAGCAGAGGGGAAGGAGGACCTCTCTTGACCTACTAGCCACCCCCCTTCTAATACACCTCAGGATGCCATTGGCCTTCTTGGCCACGAGGGCACAATGAGCTGGTTGTTTGCCTCGCCATAGGGCCATGGACGTCCAATAAAAGGCAAAACATAACATTGTTTTCAGAAAAAAAGTATTCATTGGAGCCAGACAGCACCTTCGGGGTCAGACAAAGTGGAGGGACGTGGAGGAAAAGCTGGGGCTCAGCCTCCATGTGCTGATTAGACTTTGGTCTCCCAGAAAAGCTGGGATTAGACATAGAGGGTTATGTTTCAGTACAGACAGGGGTCAAGCCCTGCCCCACATGATATCCAGATGACTCTCCTGGCAGCTCATGCCAACACCATGACATTTGCCCATCAAAGCACGACAGACAGAGAGATCTGCAAGGATGGAGACAAAGGAGAGGGATGGCGAGGATGATGCTGGTGAGACTGTGGAGGACAGTGTGTATTAGACAATACACAAATGGAGATGGTGTCTCTGCCTTTCCTGTGGTGAATGCAAAGTGGTTGTTATAGCATGTGGCCCAATCATCGGTGGGCCAGTCCCTCTGCCCTGCCCTGGAGCCAGACCCCGGTGAGCTCAGCGGCAGAGCAAGCCCTCCGTTGCCCAGCCTGGCTCCTGGCCAGAGGCCGTCTAGACAGCGTGCTGCACCTCCCACCCGGTCTTTAAAGCAAGATGTAAAACCGAGGCCCTGGCTGCTGGCGGCTGTTAAACCTCCTGTTTCACGAGCTTTTCCCTGGGCGGCTGGCGGCCGTCCAGCTTTAGCTAATTACTTTCTGCTGACCCCAGTTCCTCCTGCACTCTTAATTGGTGGCATAATCACTCACTTCCTCTCCTTAAAAGCTGTGGCGGGGTGGGTGCTGGTGGTGGGAATGGGTATGGCGTTTCTCCTCAGTGTTGCTTGCCTTTCAGCAGCAAGTGGAGGGGTCCCTGGTAGTGCTGGGTGGACCATCCTGCTACCCAAGCATACCACCTTTCCCACTGCCAACATCCACCTGTCTGGTCTGGATCAGGGGGTTATGTTTTGTTGGGGTCTTGGTGCTTGGTCTCTTTATTTGAAGAGGGAGAGGAAGGTTTGCTCTTGCTTTGGCATATGTCTGTCTGTGGACTGTGGTGTAATGATGGCAGAGGAGACAGCATGGAGGGAGGGGGCTTAGGACAGGGAAGAGAGGTCAAGGAGGCTTTGAGGGGTCAGTCTATGCTGACCACAGACATAGCCCAGACTCCTCTTTTGGGCATTTGCTCTTTGGGCTCAAAGAGCAGATAGTTTTCCAAAGCTGTCACTTCTCCCCCTTTCTCTCTCCATTATGAGATGATGATTCCTGATGCTTTCCTGCTGCTCTTCTTTCTGGATATTGTGGTGCCCACCATCATGTCCAATAAGCAGGTGGAAATAATATGCAGGGGTGAACTTTGCTTGAGGGTGATTTAACCAGGCAAAAGAAGCCTGAGGCATACTCAGCTGCATATCCACAAGTTCAACCAGTACAATGCATGACCAGTAGAACTGGACTAACATGGCAAAGATGGCAGTGGGTGTACTGTGCTTCCTGGCACTGGTGGACATGGGGCTGGTGTGTGGGTCCATTTCCCTTGGGGGACGCATCACCATGAATTTCCACCTCATGGGTATTTCTTGGCTCCTGTTGCACAGGATGTTCGAGCTGAGCTGTACCCTGCCCTTGGAGAAGGACTTGAAGATCACGCTCTACGACTACGACCTTCTGTCAAAGGATGAGAAGATTGGGGAGACTGTCATAGACCTAGAGAACCGGTTCCTGTCAAAATACGGGGCGCGCTGTGGCCTCCCCCAAACCTACTGTGTGTAGGTACCTCAGGTGGTGGCTCTCTGTAGCTGCCAGGGCTGAGCTGTCTGTGGGCACCAGGGTGGTTCCTCAGCCCATGTGTCTGCTGGCTTAGGGATGTCCCAGAGAGACCTGACCTGTGCTGTGGTTTACAGCAGAGATTTGTCCAGAGATGGGTTCACACCAGAGAACACCAACATTTGAGGAGTTTCCCTGAGCTTTGTCTCTCCTCCAGAAGGATGAAATATGTCAGATAACAGCAGTCTCCTTGGAGAGACTCAGACATCTGATGCCTCTTGGGCATACTGTGGTAAGAATAACCCCCATGCACAGGGGGTGATATGGTGGGTCTGGGGGGGGTTTGTTGGGGTATCCCAACCCTGCAAGCTGTGTCTCAGTGGGTGTGGGACACGCAGCCCCATTCACCAGTGAACATCTTCCTCAGAGCTGCCTTCTTTGGTGGAACATGCTGCGGTCCCCTTGTTGAGGCTAGGAAATGTTTTGTCACTTGCTGAGTTGCTGTTTTCCTTCCTGTTTGATTTCAGCTCTGGACCCAACCAGTGGCGAGACCAACTCCGCCCTTCCCAGCTGCTTCACCTCTTCTCCTTGCAGCACAACTACAAGGCTCCCACCTACAAGTCTGACCGGATCATCTTCAGGGAGCACGAGTACATCCTCTCTGAACTGGGTAAGGTAATGGGCTGCTTCAGGCTGCAAACAGTTTCTTTTATCCAGAGCAAGGCATGGAGTTGGATGTCGTGAACATATCATGGTGGGGGCTTATTATGGAGGCCAGAACTGGGTGATGGGCACGTCCCCATCCTCACCTTGCTGCAACCCCATCGGCAGCCAGAGGCTCCAGCCTGGTCCTTGGAGGCGTTGTGCCGTTTGCCTCTCTGTGTTTCAGGGCTGGAGTCACTAGAGGGAGACAATATCATGCACACAGCACCCAGCACATCACCCCACGGTGCACACCTCGGCAGGCATGCAAGGTGTGCCCTCGCTGGAGGTACAAACCCAGCCTCTGCCAGCAAGGAGGAAATATCACCCAGAGTTGGGGAGGCATTTTCTTGTTCATGTAGAATCCCACCAGCGCTGACACCCAAAATATCTGAGTGTCAACTCATGCCTGTCTAAGTGGCGTCCTCAGGGCAGGAGTCTGTCTTTTGGAGAAAACTCTGCTTTAAAGCATGGGAGGGGTGTTTTGGCCCAGGAGGAGGTGAAACCCTGCTGTACATCCCAGAAGTTCCAGTTCAACTTTAATCAGGCCAGTATTGCAGAGCCATCAAGGATGACTTGGCCTGCAGAAGCACAGGAGGACACAGCCCAGGGCTGATCCCCCTACCTGCTCTTGGGAATTAAGGCACAAATTCACTGTTTCTGCTCTTAGGAGGAGGAGTGGGGAAGCAACAGCTCCTTTGTAGCCTCTTGTTATGCAAAAGATTTTTCAGCAAGGGCTGGAAAGGTGTTAAACCAAACGGGGTCTTCCCCCCCTCCTCCTCCCAGCCCCCGCCTTCCACCTTCCTCTGCTTTCATGGCAATCAGTTCAAAAACCAGAACAAAGTCTGATGCTTGACCCCAAGGAGATCTGGAAACCAGCTGTGTTCGCAGAACAACGTCAGATCTGAACCTGGCGGTATAATGTGGAGCTATTAAACATGAGAGCATGGCTTTTACAAGCACTGCACCCGGACCATTATTCCATAACCCCGTTTGCTGTGTTCTGAGAGGGGCTTTTCTTTTTCCTGTGCGTGTACATACACACACACACACACACACGCACGCATGCCAGGTTTCCACTACTTGGGAAATAGCCCATATGTCTGAAGTTAACCACTTCAAGATCTTGCCAAGAAAGGAGCTGGGATATATCACCTGAAAGTTGCAGGGCTGTAATAATATTTATGGAGCGCATTTCATTTCAAAAGCCCTCGGAGGTGCGTGGCCTCGAAGCGCTGTGGCTGGAAGGCAGCGGCTCAGGGTGATGTCTTCCACCAGCCCCAGAGTGGCATGTGGGGACGAGGAGGCAGGACCAAGCCTCCAAAGATGGATGTAACAAGGGATCTGGAGTGACGGAGCAGAGAAGTCAGAAATGTCCATTATGAATAGGTCTTGTCCAACTTATTTCCAGAAGGGTTTAGGGTCTGGTGTGGTGAGGACCAGAGCAGGGACTGGGGCTGGCCATTGAGCTGGGCTGGCAGTGCCTGCATGGCCGTCCTTTTCCTGTCATTTCTGTCTTTGACCCCAAACCAGGACCTGTCAGGAGGTCATTCCCACGGCACTCCTCTCTGCCCAGCTAAGGATCTGGATGGGTTTGAACACAATATCCATGACATGGGTGCTTGCAAACTGCACCAGAGCTGACCCTTTCTTCTCCTCAGAGAAGATCTGTGATCACGTATTCAATAAACCTCTGCTGGGATGGGAATGGCAGCAGAGCAACAGCACAGGCTGGAGGGTTGTTGGAGACCCTGCAGCCCAAATTGACTTCAGGGGCCCTGAATCCTTGATCAGGATCACAGAACGCACTGTCCTTTCCATGCGCTTCGGCTTGGTCCCTTGCTCAGATCACTTGCTGTGATCTGAGCAGGGGCCTGCACGAGACTCTGCGCAGGTCCCTGTCCCATCATGCAGTGGCCCCACAGGGAATGGGATGCCCTGTGCCCCAGAGGGTTTGTGATGACGATGGATTTGAGGAGCTGCGCTTTTCCTGCTCGCTCTTGGCTGCAGTGAAGCTGGTGGGCTCGTGCTTGCTCCCTTGCAGAGCTCCCATGGGGTTGAGAATCTGGCCCTGCAGAGCTATGGCCATGGTGTAACCCTGCTCTTTGCTCTGTGGCAGAGGATGGCAAACCCCTCAACCCTCACCTGGGGCCGGTGGAGGAGCGTCTCGCCCTGTATGCGCTGCGGAAGCAAGGGCTGGTGCCCGAGCATGTGGAGACAAGATCCCTTTACAGCCCTCTCCAGCCAGAAATCGAGCAGGTGGGTGGTGTGACATGTCCAGGACAGGACTGGGAGCATCATCTCCTTTCAGCCCAGTGCTAACTGGTTGGCTGGGATACATGCCTCAGGAGACTGGCTGTTCCCAGGGAGGGGACTCCACTTACAGGGCAGAGCAGGGCACTGGCTCTCAAACGCAGGCTGGAACTCAGCTTGGTGGCTGACTTGTTTAGTGGCCGACTTGTTTAGTGGCCATCGATTGCAGCCTCCTGTATTCATTCACATCAGCATTTGCTCACAGTTTAAAATGTTTTTTAATATTTGTGTGTGTGTAAAAGCCACTTCTGATCTGAAAATCTGAATGCAGTAATGACACTGCAGGCTCCTCTGGCCACACAGCAGCATGATTTCTGCAGCGTGAACCCTCCCTTGGAGGTGTAAAGTGGTGGTACTCTTGCAGACTGGATGGTTTTAAGCTAAAGAAAGCTAAAGAGGCTTCCATCCCAAAACAGTAAAAATCTAAGTATCTGTATGTAAGCTGTCCCTATTCCTTTGATTAGCACGTGGGCACAGTTGACACGTTTAGATCTAAAAGGTGCTGCTTCCTGAAGGGCGCAGCGATTAATTGTCACCTGTCATATGTGTTCCAGCTGCCTTGCAAAGGCAGTTTCAAGGGACTGGCTCTGCAGCTGCTGTAAATGTGCACAGCCACTGCTCTGTACCACATCAGCCCGTTCCCTTCCCTGGTTCATTTTTAACCGACCACTGCGCCACCGGTGGGAGAGGAGAGTTCTTGGAAGAAGTAAATGCACTGGTAACTCCGATAACATCTGGGTTTGGGTTTTCTTTTGTGTTAATTTACTCTGGAAATGGTGATTAGAGGCAGGAGACGGCTTTTAACAGGTGACCGGTGGGTCCTTGGTGTTATTACAGGTACAAGTGTCATGGCCTTGTTGGAGCAGCTGTGGAGACTAGGAAGGGTGCTTCCTTCATGTCACAGGGTTGCCTATGGCAGAGCAATCAGGGTCTGCCCTGCACTGGTGCTTCTAACCAAGTGCATCCATAGAGGTGATACTGGGTCTGGGGCGATGCCAGCTCCAGGGCGATGCTGGAGCCGGGGCGGTGCTGGGTCCGGGGTGATGCTGTGTGACTCAGTACATTGAATGCAGGGCAGTTCCCAAAAGCACGGCTCTGAAACGCTGCAAAGCCACAAAGCAGGCTGGCTCTGTGGGGTGTAAAAGTCAGGTTGGGCTTTTAAAGTTTTCTGCTGAAATGGAAGATTTTCTTGGCAAAAAGCAAGCAAACCTCAAACTCCTCTGCGATGGGCTGATTGTCAAAGGATGGCTTTTTCTTTTTTTTTTTTTTTCAACCCTTGAGACTGCACAATAAAATATTTTATTGGCACCCATTGGTGTTTTGCAGTAAAAGAGACCACCTAAAACCCACCTCCTCTGAGATTTCAGTCATACTTCTGCTGCTCTCTCCCTGGAAGGTTTTGTGGAAGTGGAATTAGATTCCTCTTTCCTCATCCCACCCTCCACTTCTGTGATCAGAAACCTATAAACCAACTGTCCAGCTAGTGACAGCTGGTGACACCATGGAAGACAAGTGATCTTGCTTCTCCAAAGCTTCCCATGGACCTTGTCTTTAGTCTGTCCCTAGGTACAGATAGTCAGCTGTGGAGAGTAAAGCCGGAGTGCTCCTTCAGTTTATCTAGACCAGCCACTTGTTTATTACAAGCCACTAGCATATACCCAGCTATCACTAAAATAATTTAAAATAATTTTTAATATTTTAAAATATTTTTAATGGCTTCAAGTTGCACCAGGGAAGGTTTAGATGTGGCATTAGTGAAAATGTGTTCACCCAAAGGGTTTTCAAGCATTGGACCAGGCTGCCCAGGGCAGTGTTGGAGTCATCATATCTGAAGGCATTTAGAACACATGTAGAAGTGGTGCTTGGGGACATGGTTTGGTAGCTGGACTTGGCAGTGCTAATGGTTGAACGTGATGATCTTAAGGGTCTTTTCCAACCAAAATGATTCTATGACACTTTTCCATTAAGGATACCTTTGTTTTCAAATAAGGAACACTGGAGCACTCAATATTTTCTTTCTCCATTCATAGGACTTACTAAGGAAGTGAAAGTAACCCAGTTAGGATGCTCACCAGGCTTCATGTATCTTTCTTTCCATACAGGGAAAGCTACAGATGTGGGTGGACCTGTTTCCGAAATCTCTAGGTCAGCCTGGCCTCCCTTTCAACATCACACCACGCAAAGCCAAGAGGTAACTTGTTTTTCATTCCTTACTTGCTGTAATGCTGGTCCCAGCACCTTCTGTTTGTAAGAGGAGAGGGCTTAGAGATGTCAGGTGGAGAAGGATTCAACTGCCCTGGTGGGGGACATCTGTGTGGGCTTGTCGTCAGAGAAAGATGACTCATGTCCTTCAGCTAAATAGTGGAGTAGCACAACCAGGCTCTCTAGGTGGACTTTGGACAAAGGTTTCCACCATTTCATGTTGCTTTTGTTCTTGGGGCTCTCCAGGTTCTTCTTGCGCTGCATCATCTGGAACACCAAGGACGTCATTCTCGATGACCTCAGCATCACTGGGGAGAAGATGAGTGACATCTATGTCAAAGGGTAAGCCACCCTGCTTCTGCATCCTCTGGGTGCCATAGCCCAAAGGCACAAGAGAAGCAGTGCAGGAGCTGACACGACCCTTGCATCAACATCGTCATGGTAGACATGAACCCTTGCTGAGATGAAGGGGCCGTTCACACCTCTCCAGCTATGGATCCAGCTTCTTGGCAGACAAGTCTGCTGCGCTCATAACCACTTCTCAACATCAAGATTTTCTTTGCACCTCTTGGGTGCTCACGTGACAATATTTACCTTTAGAGAGATAAGACGTGGGGAAGGAGCCTGACCCTTGGAAAGAGGGGCACACCGTCTGCATTTCCACTGCCGGCTCCTTCCTGGCTCCTCTCACGACACAGCCATAGGCTTGTTCCACACACATAGGTTGGCTTGTTTGCATAGCTGCTTTTTTTGGAATTCCCTTTTTTCCTTGAAACACACAAAAATGTGGCAACCAGCAGTAACTACTCTGGCACATTCCCTTCTCTGCCTGAGTCCATTTATGTTTTATCTTGTGTAAAATGGTCCTATCCCAGCCAAGGGACTTACTTATTTTCCACGTTCTTTGGATTTATGGGCAGGAAGAGGTAGGATTTTGAAACAGACTGTAAATCCCTTTTTTACAATCCAAATTTTCCTCCTGTAAATCCAGAATGCGCGCTGCTTACCTGGTATTCACATCAAGTGCATTGTTATCAGCTCCAGCTAAGCTGCTCTGTGCACTTTGGTGCTCTGACATAGTAGAGCTTGCAGGGTGTTACCGGCAAAGTGAGAGCATCCAGCGCTTGCTGATATCCCTTGCTTGGCTCTTAGTCCCCAGTGGCCAAGGAAATCTCGCAGTGCTGTAAATGAGTTAAAAATCTTGCTCAGCTTCCTCTTCTCCCCCACCCCCTCCCCCAAAATGGCTGCATCAGTAGCATCTCCGGATGATCGATTGGCAGGGGAGGCAATGGTCCTTCTTGTGCTTAAGCAACTATACTACAGTCAGGGAATGCTGTGGGTAAAGTGACTGTCACCACCATGGTGTGGTGACGCTTTGGTGGGGACCGTTCTTTTTGGGTGAACTCAGTGTGGCTTATCTGTGGTTTATAATCCATTAGGTGGGGTATGAGGGAAAATTTATTCACTGAAAGGGTTGTAAAGCGCTGCAACAGGCTGTCCAGGCAAGTGGTGGAGTCACCATCCCTGGAGATGAGGGAAAAGACTTGTACATGTGGTGGTTAGGACATGGTTCAGTGGTAGGACTTGGCAGTGCTGGGTTAACTGTTTTTCTTCATCTTAAAGGTGTTTTCCAGTGAAAATGAATCTGTCATTCTGTGATTCAGACGATTGCCAGTTTATCTCCCATTTTACCCATTAGGCAAGGCCAGAGCTGGGATCTCATTCTCTTGGACATTGTGTGCAGTTATGTTGTGTCAGGCAGGTAAATGAAATAGAAGCTTCTGTGTTTTGCCTGAGGCAGATGCCATTTGTTTAATATAATCTAATCAGGTATTTATTGATAGTCTAATGCTAGCACCAAAAGATCTCAAGCAAGTTTCGGTTGTGCAAGGCTGAGTGCAGAGAGACCTTCCCTTCCTAAAGACTTATAGACAAAACCGTGGTAGTTTAGGGAAATCATATTCATTAGGAACCAAAGATGTCACTGTCATAGATGGGGGATATGGTTTTGTATTGCTTTCCTAGTGAAATTTCCAGTACAAAGTTTTACCTCACCAAGAAGATGGACCAACATTGAACCAGGTCGTGTGGGAGGTGGGAGGTTTTCAAGTTGTTTTCAAGGTAAAACCAGTCCTGCTTTCAGCTAATCAGACTAGAAATTTCCAGAGTCCCCTTCCAACTAACCACCATTACTATGTGATGCTATGTGACATCTTTAAAACTCATATGCATACCCTTTTTGGGTTCCTGAGTAGAAGGATGGCCTGGGTCCTCCAAGATCTTGCACTTGTGCTCAGAAAAGTGTGTATCAGTGTTGTCCGGATGTGTGTCCGGATGTGTGTCTCAGTGTTGAGAACAAAGTTGCTCTTGGATTTAAGAACCTAAATCTGCCTTTGTATATTGCAGATATGTTAAAAAATACGGCTTAAAAATACTGGATGAACTAATGGGCTAAAAATCCATCCAGTCCTGTTAAGGACACAGACATTATCTATAGTTCAGGAAATCTCTGATCTGCAAATTATTGGAGGCTGGAGAAGTGTGTGGTGAGGATATCGGGATGTGTCTGCCCCTGTCCCATACTGTTCCCTGGACATCTGCGGTTGAACCTGGTCAGAGCAGGATACTGGGCAAGATGAGCCATTGGTTGGTCACCATGGCAATCCCTACATTATGTTTTTAATTCTGGAGCGCCTTGACTTGAAAACTTTTGATTTCTGGCATTTCTTTCCTGCAGTGGAGAGATTGCAGCAAATTCTGCAAGAAAAACCCACCCTAATAAGTGCCAAAGAGGCATCCAAATAAAATCATTTATTTGTCCTTTTGATTGCCTGCAAGGAGAGGGCGCTCATACTGCATCTCCGAGGGTCCCTGCCAAGCCTTGGAGGATACGGATAAACAAGGCAGACTTGCCGTTTGCATCCTGTCAGAGCAAACCAAGTAATCCAGCCACAATTTAAGTGCTAGCATAGCCTCATCGCACAATTCCCACTGCCACCAAACCCTCGCTGGCTGTGCAGCACATGTTCATGTGATGTGTACCGTAGGATGAACTTGAGTAGACCTCCCTTCCCTGTCTCCCACAACACATTTGGGGTGGATCATGTGCTCCTCAGGCACTGGAGTAGAGGGAGTCATTTGTATAGCTGAGCAAAAAACTCCTTATTTTCAATTTAAGTGGAAAACAATCAAACGAGATAATTGTTTTCATTAGAGATTCTCTCTGAATCTACTGGCTTTCCTCCAGAAGGGCTCTAAATACACAAATGGATGTTTTATTGTTTTGCTTTGTTTTGTTTTGTTTCGTTGATTGCTGAAGACTGAAAAATGTTGGACAGGGAAAGAGCACAGAATGAAAGCCCCAACAGTTGCAAAACTCACAGTTGGAAAAAACCAGTTGTTATGGAAAGTTTTCAGTTTGCCCCTGGACTGGTTGCAGAGTAACCACAGCAAGTTCTTTTAGATCAATAGAGGAACTGTGCTGTGAGGACCTGTCTCTAAGGGGAGCAGCTGAGGACTGCCCTGGTCACATCAGGGTCTGTCCACTCTGGGGAAGAACTTCTTGGCCATTTAGGACTTTCAAATAATAATCTTTGAGAAATCAACAGAGAATGGGTGTGTGGGGGAGGGCAGGAAAGGTCCTTTCAGTCCATTAGCAAGGTTGCTTCATCAATAGGACCTGCTTTAGGGGCTGACTCCAAAGGGCAGTTTGTTAGGTAGCTGCAAAGGAGAAAAGAGCTCTCACCAGGGCTGGTTAGAAGCTGGTATGTGTTTATGGGTGGGTGACTGACACCTTTGAGCCATAGCTTAAGGTGATGATGAGTCTTTAAAATATCCATAACACTCATGAGAGGGAGCAGAAAGAAATGCAGAGCTTCTCAGGCTGCAACCACCACTACTGGTTCATCTCCCAGCTCTGCGGGGACTGTTACATTCCCTCTCCTCCTATGGGCTCCAGGTTACCCCTACGGAAGGCATCCCAAGTCATCCACAGGGGTGAGGGACATTTTAGTACTTGCTCATGGGCACTGTGACACTGAGCAAACTCCAGACTCCTTGGTGTGTTTCTTTTCATGCAATGTGTCTGCATTTTTGCAGCTGGCTGGTTGGCCACGAGGAGAATAAGCAGAAGACAGATGTGCACTACCGGTCTCTGGGAGGAGAGGGCAACTTCAACTGGAGATTTATCTTCCCCTTTGACTATCTCCCTGCTGAGCAAATGTGTCACATCGCCAAAAAGGTAAGTGTCGTTTCTACCTTCTCATAGAAACTCTGAGATGAAAGGCGCTGCCTGATCGAAGGCCTCACAACTGCAGCACAGGTGGAGCTAAGCACAGTTCAGCTTTACCCTTGGGCTACTTGAAACACAAAGTTATGGAGAGATAGGGAAATCAGTTAAAAAAAATTCCACATTTTGAATACAACATTTGTGGGGGTCAAAATTAGAGGTGACTTTTCCACATTGGAGGCAGCTGAACATTGGTGCAGTAGTGTCAAAATACTCTCCGGGTGTCATGGGTCTTCCAAGATGCCTACTCAATAACAGGGTCTCCAAAGATGGAGATGGCATTCTGCGGGGCTGCGTAGGTCTGCACCTCTGGTCTCTAGTGCAGCAGAACAGGCACTGTGCTGTATAGCTTTACAGAAGGACTGAAAGGAAGGAGCTGCCTCCAAATGTCTGAAGGAGTAAGCAGGAGTGACATATAGAGGAAACGCTGGTTGGGATGTACCGTTGATGCAGAGATGGGAAGAAAAGCTTTAGCTTGGGACTCCTGGGTGAAGACGCCCTTGGTTTCATAAGAGCACTGTGTACTCAGCTGGGGAGTTAAAGGTGGGTGTGATTTTGGTCCTCTCATTCCTGCATCTGCAGTTGTCTGGTGTTCCTCAGATGTGTTAGTGCAGTGTATCATCAGAGGTGGACTGGGAGTTGCAGAGAGGGAAGGTAACAGGGATGGAGTTGGAGTGCACACACGCTGGTGAAAGTCAGACTGGCTCTTGAGGAGCACCTTAGAGGAGGGAGATCTATTCACCTGGTTATTGAGAGGAGTATTGCTTGGTATGTGTGGACAGTGGGGACAGCCCCCACTTTTGAAACTCCGTCCTGTTTTGTGTCACCTCCCTGAAAGCTCGAACACCTTCAGCCGTACGACCCCATGTCTTCTTCCCTGCTCCCTCCCTTCCCACTGTCAACTCAACCTTGGTGTTCGTTTGAATACAAGGACACCTCATTGCAATGGGACCATCTGCATCCACAAAGCTCATATGGGACCCCCATCCCAGCTTGTTTTGTGGGGCCAGCAAGGTCCCAGCACAACCTGGGATGGAACCTGTGCTTTGGCAGGGAAGATGCCGAGCAAATTCCCCATCCCTTGAGCCAAATGATCCCTGCAAGGAGGCCTAGCTTCAAAATGAATCGCTGGGCAGTTAAACTGATTGACAGAATCATAGCTGTACCCATTTCACGCTTCATGTTAAACAAATCAAATGTACAGTGTGTACTACATTCAATTATCCCCCTTTGAAAAAGCAAAGACCCCCCTATAAACCGTTTAAGAAAATACATCCCACTGTGCTGATATTGATTCTCCTCCGACCACATGTCTGCCAACACTGTATCAGAAAATAAACAGCTTGTAAAACCTCTCTGTAAAGGAAAAAATAATGAATGAAAAGCCATGCTTTGTATTTGTGGGACACATTCCGCTCTGGCAATTTTTGATCTCGCCATGTGCTGTTTGAACTCCAGGTTCATTACTGCTGCTGTAAAAGCCCATGCACTGAGCTTTAAACGCAGGCGATGGAAAGTGGAATTTAAATCAAAACGGTCAGATGGCAAATTCTGAGCTGCTAAAAGCCACCTGCGCACAGCCTCGATGGTGTTGGCCTCGCAGAGAGCGCTGCTGGGAGGAAAGCAGTTTTCAATTTGCTCTCCTTTGTTTGCTCCACTCACATCCTTGCAGACCGGAGCTCCCATTTTCGAGGCAGGATGGACTGTAGGAATGGGTCATCACAAATAATCTCCCAAATGAGCAAGGATGCCACTGGTGTGGGTGTCTCAGGGGGGCTGCGTGCCTGCAAACCTGGGAAAAACCCATGTTCTATGTGGTGGAACCGGATCCTGAAGCCTTGAGATGGCCAGTGGTAGCCAGCACTTTTTAATCTTTGCTGCAGCACTGGAAGTTTTGGAAACATCATCTCCAAAGCTTCAAAGTGCTGGGATTGCAAGGTGTTTCAAGGTTTCAACTCCCCAAGGGAAAGCAGAGCCCATAAATCCTGCAAGCATCAATTCAGCTTAGAGATCAGAAGTGTAGGCTCCTCTTCCTGCTTTGCTAAACAGTGTAACTCTTTTGGAGTGTTTCTCCATCCAGATCTTCTCTAGCTGCAGTAACGTTATGAAGATTTTGCTGCTTCGGAGAAAGAAATTGCCCTGTTTTGAATTTTAAAAAATCCCCCCAAAAGAGTGAGTCCATCTCTGGGACAGCACTTCTGAATATACATACCCACATGTTTCTTTAACATCCTCTTCCAGCATTTATCCAGAATCTCCTTCTTCTGCTCTTGCTTCTTTTTGTGCTATGTTTCTCTAGCAGCCATGGACAAGTCAAGCCGTGTCATTTGCTCTGCCGTGGGATGCTCATGGCTTGTCGAGTCCCACAAGAAAAGTTTCTTAGACTGCAACCCATGCAGTTGGTCTGGTGAGAGCGTCAGAGCACCTTGCGTGTGGGAGCGCTGTTATTTCACTGGGGCAACTGGGGCAGAAGGTTAAATTCAGTGCCCCTGACATGTTTGTATGAAATTGCATATTGACTTATGTAGGGGAGGAATGGGCAGGTCTGGGTCTCAGGTGAGTCCAGCTCTGCTGACAAACAGCAGAGAGAAGAGCAGAGGTCTGCAGCGTTTAAACTTTACAGGTCTAAACCTGGCAGGTCTTGACTCTTACAGACAGTGTTATCAGATGGTCATGGTACAACTAGTGTCTACAGTGAGCAACTCCGAGATAGGCTGGGTGTGGATCATGTTTCACTGGGCACCCATTCAGAGAGGTGCTCAGCTCCCACGTCTCTCAGGCGCTGTGGAGGTGAAAAATGCATGAAATTTATTTTGAAACGTTCAGCTTCACGTATCAATTCCAGTGGTAGCTGAATGTAGCTGCCAGATTCTTATTCTAGATGTCCTCTAGGGCAGAAAAAGCTTGACACCGAATGGCTGAGCAAATGTCATCTGCATAAATAAACTTGCGGAGTAGAATTTCAAGAGCATCTCACTGTATAAGTTAAAAACTATTCATGCTTGAGTTGACCTGGAAATAAACCACGGGGCTGGAGCTTGCAAGATGTGGCTGGATGGTTCATACACCATCTGAAAAGTGTTGCATGAGAGAAACTCCAGGAGATGGACATAATGAGTATGGGAGCATCGCTGGCAATTTCAAATTCACGTCATGCTGTGTCATTGGCAGAAACCAGACCAAGGAACATAGCTGATGTCTTCATGCTTGTTCTGCTACTAGATTCCGGTGTTAAGTGTCAACAAGAAAATGAAGTATTGATGCCAAGACACAAAATAAGGATATTTTGTGTCTTGGCATCAATCTGTGTCTTTTGCAAAGACAAAGAGAGCCATGGGAAGAAGACCTATCCCACTGCTTAGAAGAAACTGGAAGCAACTGTCTGGTGTGTTCTGTAGGAGAGTTGAGGCAGTTGTGTTGAGGTTCCTTTTCAACAACTCTTCAATTAGTTTAATCTCTTCCACTTACTGCTCTCAACTAAAGGGGCCTGTCTGTCCAAGTTTTAAGCAGATTAATTGCAACCTTCCTGGGCACAAAAACACGCTGACTTTGAGTTGGAGGTCTTCGGAGATTTGGCACCTGGCAATGGTGGGTGCATGGCCAGAAGTAGGTGGTCCTATAGGATAATCCCAGGAATAACCTTGTGGCTGTGAGGTGTCGGTGATGCTAGCACATATCTCTCTCTGAATAACTGAGACCCTGTGCCTGCAAGGTGCAGCTGAAATCTCCAAGTTTGCTGTCTCTGACATTGAATTTAACAACAAACCTGACATTTGGAAGGTGTTTGGTTTTTTTTTTTTCTGGGAAGCTGAGGGTGACAGAACACTGGCACCAGCTGCCCAGAGAGGTTTTGGAGTCTCCTTCTCTGGAGGCATTCAAAGCCAATCTGGACATGTACCTGTGTGATCTAATCTAGGTGAACCTGCTTGGGCAGGGGAGTTGGACTAGATGATCTTTCAAGGTCCCTGCCAAATCTTGACATTCTGTGATTCTGTGATCCCAGAAGTCACGCTAGAGATAGATCTTCAGCAGCAATATGAGAAAGAGGAGGTTGGGGGTATTAAATCCACCTAGAGACAAGTGTAAAGGCATTTGAGGGAAAGCGGGGAAGAAGGACCTGCAACTCACTGCTTGTTTTGTTCTATTACTGAGGGGAGACGAGAATAAATTTCTCCCTGGTGTTGCAGCTTTACCAGCTCCACCTGGTTTCATCAATTCTGGTTACTTTGTCTGAAAATTCATTATAGTCTCCTGACACCATTCTGTTACTGACAGAAATGGGCCAGATGTTCACCAGGAGCAGATCACCAGATCAGCTCCACACCCAGCAGATTTGGATCCTTTGGAGATGAGGAGCTGATGAGACTCATGGGGACATCCATGTTGCAATTGATTTTGCATGGGGGCGGGGCTCATGCTGTGCAATGATGGCTCATAGCATGATGATGTAAATCAACTGGGAGCTCACAGGCATCCTGGGCTTGATGTATTTGTAGAGCAAGGCAAGAGTTTACCACAGAGGTAAGCATGTGGCCTCTGCAATGTTTAATTTTTATAAAAAATAAAAATAGACGGGCATGTGAGGTTCCTGCAACTAGATCCCAGTGTCAGCCCTTTGTTCTGTTATGGTTGACACCAAATCTCCAGGGTGTATGGAGAAATTTCTGTGCTCCAGTTGGTTTTCGTTTGAAATTTTGAGTACCAAGCACTGATTTTCGTTACAAACAATTAAGGCTTTATTAGAACATTTTCATTCCTCTTTGGTGTCAGAAAGCTAAAAAAAAATACCCAGGCCATTGCCTTTTAACTTTGGACTTTTTCCTCTCCTGTTTCCTGTCCTTTTTCATGTCCTTTCCCGCTTTTCCTGGTGACATCAGAAAGCAAAGCAAAACACAAAATGTTACTTCTCTTTCTGAATTTAGCCAAAATACAACATTTTGAATGGGCTCCAAGTACTGTTTTCTTTTCAGAGGAAGACAGACAAAGCAGTCATATGTTATATATTTTAAAAGGACTGCGACAAGCAGATGTGATGACACAAATTTGTCTGTAGTAAGACAGAGGCAGCAGCCATGACCTGGGATGCACTGGGTGCCTCCATGATACTCAGGCAGGAGTTACTGTTGTGAATTTTGTTTTCCGATGGATGTGTGGAGAGGGATGAGCAAATCATGGCTGTGTTGAGAACCGAAGGTCCAAGAGTGCTGTCCACAAGTTGGCCAGGACTGGGATGCTAAGGCTTGAAGCAGCAGGCTGGCTCCATGTCCCTGAAAAAAGCCTGATAAACTCTGCCTGAAGTGCAGAAGTCCATGCCTCTGCATGGGAGGCTGAGAAAACAGTATTGCATGGGAGGCATTCCAGGGACCAGTATGTGCCCCACAGAGAATATTATAATTTTAGATTTATGGTGTGGTGACACCAGGAATCTTCCTCCAGGTATTGCCCGAACGCGCAGCAGATGCTGCACGCTTAGGGTTTTGTGCAGCTGCTATCAAGGAAGGATGTGGCAAACCAAGTGCCATCAGAGCTGCGATGTGATTATCTGATTTGGCAGTGTCAGGGAGATCGAAGAGGGAAGTTAGTCCAGTACAAGTGCAACAATGAGCACTCTCAGCTCTCTGCTCATTCCAAACAGATGAAACGTCCCAACGGGACAAGGTTCAGAGAAGCAGTTTCTCAACACCTTGAAGGTTGGCCTTTTAGGACAGTTTGTCCTGACTCCTGCACGAGAAGATGCTTGTCTTGGTGGACCTTTAAAGTGTCTTCTGTGTGACCAGGGCTCCCCAGTTGCTGAGTGATGAGGGACCTGATGCTCTCCCACACACACGTGCTGAAATGAGCCAGGCTCACTTGGGTGTGAACACACTGGGGCCTCCTCGAAATAACAGGGCTGCTCCTTACTCCTTACTCTGTATTCCGTAGCACATAAGCAACCCTGGAGAAATGCAGCCCTGTCAACACTTTCCTAGTGATATGAGCTTATTTTTTATCCTGCCTACCCTGCTGCATTATTCATGGCCATAAAATATTCGCCAGCCTCCCCACCCCTACTGCAAAACAAACTCCCAAACAATAATTCAAGCCCCCTTCCTGCCCAGGTCTTGCAAGCAGCTAGGAAATAAATTTCTTGCCTTGGGTTGTTTTTATAGTGAACTTTCTTAGCTAGATTTAATCATGGAGGCAAATTTCACACTGCCTTGAAATGGACCCATAAACTTCTCCCAGCATCGAATTCCTCTTTCCCCAGCCTGCCTTTCCAGCTCTGATCTGCCATGTCCCCAGCTTCACGGGGCTCCAAGGAGGAAAGCTTCCCCACCAGCCAAACCACATTTACAGCGTTTTTCCACAAGAAAGGCCAAAGCTCTACAGAGCATGCTAGCCTTGTATGAGCTCCACGTTGCCACCCGGAAAGGGTCGAGGCCTTCATCAGGCAGGGAGTCCCTGACGAGCCAGGGCATTACTCTCAGGGGTAGGAGTGGTGCTGGGGAGGTAGGGGGATGCAGTGAGCATCCGTTTGGCCAGGGTTTGGGCTTCGTGTGCTTTGAGTGCGGGCAAGCCTGTGGGCATTACAATGGGAGAGAGGGAAGGTGGAAACCCCAAGTTCTGTACGTTTGCCAGCAATTGCATAGTCAGTCCTGAGGGACAAAAACTGGACACCCTCCTCCTTCCTAAACCCTCAAACCTGGACAAATCCAGTTGTGTTTTATTGTGTGGGAGTGTAAGGCAACACAGAACCTGCTGGGGTCAAGGTGCTCTCTTCCTGTCCCGTGAGAACAACCACCACCACAGATGGGAGGGAGTTAACCAAGAGGAGGGGCACTGCCGCAGCAGCTCAGGGACTATGGCAGTAATTTGGGTCTTGCAACAGTTTTCTCCTTTTCCTGGTTCCTGCTGTTTCCCCACGAAGGCACTGATAGATTGGATCTTCCAGCAGTACCTTTTCAGAGCTGCCATTGCCCACCTCCCTTTCAGAAGGGCTGCTCAAGTCCCAGGTTTTGCTCATGTACAACTCCAGATGGATGAGATGGTGCAAAGAGAAGGTCCAGTAAATTCTTGAAGAGGTGCTTCAACTCAATCAGCATCATAGCAGTGCTCTCGGGGCATGGACATTCCTGATGACTGCAGATGTGGTGAAGCCAGCCTCTGAGCAGGGTCATTACTTATCACTGGAAAGGAAGAGGCACCTGTAGGGCATAGCTCATCCTCTCCTAAGCTGAGCATAATTACCTGCCTTAATTACTCCAGTAAGGGTCAGTCGGAAGGAGCCCATGGTGTCTGCACCATGAGAGATCGGTCTGTCTCTATCTCATAGACCCTAGATGAACCTTTCTAACTCATGGTGAGATCATCTGGATACCTTCTTCTTTAGTTCCTGGGGAGCTTGCTCCTCTGTATGAAGAACAACCCTCCTACAGTGCAGGACCCTGCTAATATGTGGGAAAGGGAGGAGTCACAATAAGTTCTTTCCCTTTTTAGCAGTTTTAATTTAAAATGACTTATTAGCTGGGAAAACACCCCTCTGCCCTCCGCCTTGGATAAACATACGTTTTAATACATTGCAGTGAGCAGAGGGGTAGAGGGAGAAGTTTCCATTGACTTTATTTTATTTTTCTAGATTATAAAATATTTAAAATGCATAAATAAAATGCTCCATTGCAAAAATGCTGGCATGTTTTTCCAAAGCAAGGCGGGGAATAGAGCTAAATTGAAATATAATCGTCCAGGGTGATCTCTTAAAATGAAACCAGTTTCAGTGGGATTTAAGTGCCCACAGTCTCCCTGCTTGAATATTTATGTTCTTATGGAGTGTGGCACATTCTTTTTTTCCCTCCTTTTTTTTTTTCTTTTTAATATTGCACGATATAATGAATCAGAGTCTTGTAGCCACTACAGTGAATTTATGGTGCTACGTATGTGTCATGAATAATGCTGAAGTTTCCTGGTTTTAATTAAATCTGTTCTGTTTATGATACTGCCATGTTGCAAGAGTGCAGCAGGAGGCATTGCCCGCAGGGCACACCTCGGAGCCTGTGTCAGTAGACACCGGTTATGACTCTGCCTCCTCTTTGCAAGCGTTGGTTGGGGCCAGAAATAACAAGATTTTGGCTTTTTGTGCGTCTCCATCTCTCTCCTGTCCTAACACTTCTTCGTTTAAACTTCAGGCATCTTGTGGCATCCCAAAGGTGGTATTAGATCCCTGTCAGGGAATATTCCTGATTGCAACCACATAAATAGCAACTTTTGTGGCATGGACACATACCCACCATATATTATAATGACATGACCAACAAGGTCATTGTCACAGTAATGGGATTTGAACCCTCCTTGTTAGAGAAGTCTTAACTTAAATGTTCCCCTTTGCTGGCTTTTTAGGGATTGCTGGTCTGACTATCTGGAAAGCAGACCACGTGCCTTGCTGTTGACCTATCTGCTGTAGTAACTGGGCCACTACAGATGCAAACTTCTCAAGAGTCAGTGTTTTGTAAATCATCTCCTCTCCAGAAAGCTGAAGTTGCTGCATCATCCTATTGCTGAGCTCCCATACAGATACTTTTCTCCCAGGCAGTGGCTGTTCCTTATTACGGTGGTTGGGCTGCAGAACTGCATGTCCAATCCTAGCATTCCCTTGTCCTGAGAATGAAAACCTGGGAGATATGCAGAAAAGATGAACAAAGCCATTTGTGAATTGAGGAACCCACCATGCAGTAAGCTGCTACCAGTCTCTTGCTTTACACATTCATGTTTAGTAAGTAAACTCGGGAGTCACTAAGTAAACTCTTGGACTACTTAGAGGTGGTGGAGCTGTTTGCAGGTTGCAAGTTGGCCAACTGCACACAAACTTCTTACAAAAGGCTAGACAGCAGATCAGAGCAGAGGTGGGTCCAGACTTGTGCAGGGCAGAGCTGTGGTGAGAGGTGAGCAGAAGGGGAAGGGATGTGCTTGAATGACCTACCACAAGTCCTAATTTAAATGTTATTCCAATATTTTTTCATTAATTAAGAGTAGTTGAAGTTTGGCAGCACTGGCATTCAGCACTCTTTGCTCTCTTCACCCTGGAGACTCACCCTCATCTAAATCATGTGATTATGATGCTGTCATTCAAAAAGACCCTATTTGCAAGCTCATGGTGCCTATTTTATAAAATATTGTCACTAAGGCGCAGATTGATACCAACCCAACTTCTAGAGACATCTTGGGGTTTCCATCAAGCATCCTTGTCCAAGAACTGGCCCCAGCCAGTGCTGTCCTCCTGTGGCTCTGGCCCTGCAGAGCTGGAACAGGACACACTGAGTGGATTTCTACCACTGTGACATGAGAGCAGATAGGCTCTGCCCACTTTTACAAATGAGACTTTTATTTTTCCTTGTTTTCTTTTCCGGTCTGATTTTAGGAGCACTTCTGGAGCTTGGACAAGACAGAAAATAAGATTCCACCACAGCTTATCTTCCAGATCTGGGACAATGACAAGTTCTCCTTTGATGACTATTTAGGTAAGTTGGGAGAGGGTTTTGGCTCCATTCCTGCTGATGCAGGCAGGAAGGAAAAAAAATATATATATTATGGAATACTTGCAGGGTACAAAGAAAGCGTAACAAGACTGGTTTAAGCCGCTAACCAGGATTCAGTGTTGGCATAAGTTCAGGACCAATGATAAGTGGTTTGTATTAGGCAGATTTCCAGTCTCAGCCTAGAGAAGCTTGTTCCTGGGCTGACATAATGTTGAGAACATCATCAAACTCAATAGAGCCACCACCTTCTAGCAAGGCCCCAGTTCTCTGTGACTCAGCTGAGTCTGGGCTGAAATGTGCTCATCAGAGCTAACCACTGACTCTGAGCTGAGACCACCATGCAGGATCGCTCTCCTGCCTTGTGTTACCTGGGATATGGACATGGACACAGCTTGATCCAACACTTGCCTTCACTGCTAGCCTCATAAATCTTCCTCAGAAACCTAGGTGTAGGCAAAGACAAAAAATAAACCAAAAAGCTCTGACAGGAAAAATAGCAGAACCATACAGTAGATTATCTGTGCAGGAGCTGGAGGCTCCAACATTACAGGTTTCTTGGTCAGATCTTGTTCTACTTTTGGTTTTGCCACTAAAAAACCCACCCCAAACACAGAAAGCTTCACTGAGGAAGTAGGTGCTGAAGATCCTTTAAGATTTTGTCTTTGGTTAACTACATAGGCTAAGTGCCAAACTAACCTCTCCAAGGTGTGTTTTCCACTTCTGGCTCTGCACGTCACAAGCTCTCGACTGCCAATGTTAATTCTTTGCAAATTCCAACACATGTAAGTTGTCTTGGGCTTTTGTAAAGCACTTTTCTTCAGTGGATTTCAGAAGTGTTGCACAGAATCACTGATCTGTGCTGTTATTATCACTGGTTGAAAGAATCTGTGGCACAGGAAACCTACAAATACCAATATGAAGTTGAATGTGAGTTGTCCTCAGCAGCGTAAAAAGCTGCTGTCCCTCAGCCCCTGTGCATGTTCTTGCCTGTCAATAGGAAGCTATCGGTTTTGTGGGACAGCCTTCCATGTAATTACTAACCTGGGTGGGGCAACAAAAACAAGTCTGTCTGGAAGTCTGCAGGTTTCCTGCTCAATGCTCTGGGTGTGTACAATTTGAGTTTCACCTTCGATAAAGATCTCAGCCTGGTTGGTTGACTTCAGTGCAAATCACCTGACATCACAGCAGTGTAAGTCAGCAGATATTTTGCATTATCTTCTAGGACTTCATAGCTCAGGTCTTCCTCAGCATGATGACGATGATACCAAGCACCCAATTCCTAGGCAGAGACAATGGCCAAAACGAGCACTATGCATGGAAAATAGGGCTACACTTGAATTTGCTCTCCATATTTCTGTGTTGTTGTCTGCCTGAGCTCCTTGAGGTCAGGAGGGTGCCACAGTGAATATGTCTTCAGGGAATAAGTCCATCTTTTGAGGATCTGTTGCACCGAGATGTTTTCCCAGTAATGTTCCTCCTTGCAGGCTCCATTCAGATGGATCTCAACAAGATGCCCAAACCTGCCAAGACGGCTGAGAAGTGTTCCTTGGAGCTAGTAGATGAGACCGTGTCCTCAAGTCACTTTGTGTCACTCTTTGAGCAGAAAACTGTCAAGGGATGGTGGCCCTGTGTTGCTGAGCAGGATCAAAAGAAGATCCTGGCGGTAAGGTGTCCTCTTGACGTGTTCTCATTGTAGATTCATTCAGAGCATTGAGGAGGGCCATGACGGGGCCAACCACATGCAGGATGGCATGGTCAGGGCAAGAAACACAATCTTGGCCTGCAAATTTTACAAACTGGGCCAGCTTTTGTCATTGGGATGTTCTCTGGGATTTGCTTAGCTCCATGCAAATGCCTCAGAAGAAATTATTTATTCTGTGGGGATTTCTGCTGTGGGTTTTGGAACGTGCCACCTAATTTCACTCTGTATCACATCTTCATGTGAGGAACACCAGGGAAAGATTTCAGCTGTCAGACTGACATATTTAAATGTAAGTGTTTGGGCGACTGCTCAAGTCATAGCGATGATGAAGTTCAAGTGAAGTGATGGTTCACAAGAGGTAAGGGAGTCCAGGCACTGAGTGAAGTCATTTGACTAAAGACCCTCAAGTCAGTTACCTAAACTCAGGTGTCGGTGACTTTTGAGAGGTCCTGGGGTATCTGCTGAGAACATTATGGTGGGCACATGGGGTATCATTGTGAAATCCACTCTTACTGGGCTCCTCATTGTCCTTGCTGGTAGTGGTTGGGTTATGCTCAAAAGTAATTTTTCGTTCCCCAGTCAGTGTTTTGCATAATGCATTTATTTCACTTTTTTGTTGTTGGTTTTTTTTGTTTGTTTGTTTTGTTTATAACACTGTTGGGTTTTGTGTTTGTTTTTTTTTGTTTTTTCAACCCACACAGGGCAAATTGGAAATGACTTTGGAAATTGTAGCAGAACAAGAGCATGAAGAGCGACCAGCAGGCATTGGTCGGGATGAACCAAATATGAACCCCAAGTTGGAGGACCCCAAGTAAGTGTATCTTGAATGAAAAAATAGCCACCAGGGAACAGAGTTCTCAAGCAGCAAATTGGAAATGTGGGTCTCTGAACTGCTGATGCTCAGAGCTGACACAGTCCAGGGTGGCTTGGAGGCTGCTGTGGGCCACGAAGGAGAGCATTTGACATGGTCCACCCAGAGGGACATTGGTTAGCAGGGTGAGCAGCCAACTCATTACAGCGTGCTCATGGGGTTGGGGATCAGGGGAGTGAAACTACTGTGAAAATGAGAAGAGACCTCAACTTTGTTTGGCTCTAGGCGCCCAGAGACCTCTTTCCTGTGGTTCACCTCCCCATACAAGACCCTGAAGTATATCCTGTGGCGGCGGTACAAGTGGGTGGTGATCCTGGCCATCGTGCTCTTCATCTTGCTGCTCTTCCTGGGGATCTTCATCTACGCCTTCCCGGTATGATGGCTGCAGGAGAGGACAGGGGTGTTGACTGATGTCTCAGGTGTTTCCCCAGGTCTCTGCTGAACGAAATGGTCCCAGTGCATGTGGATTGACAAACCCATGCTGGTTTCTGGGGAAAAACCTGGTAGACCACAATGGGTCCAAAACAGAGTCTGTGCTTCTGTTTTCTGCTACAGACTCTGCTGGCACTCACCTCTTTGCGCCCATGTATTAATTTGCATATAAGAATGCTGAGATTAATTGATTGTTTTGCAAGATTTTTGAGCAGCTGAGGTCTGAGGTGTTGCAGATCTGGTGGGAGAAGTGTGCAGCCTAATCAGCAATGCGACCATTTTACGGGGCTGAGCGTTGGCAAAACCCCCACAATGTCACCCCCAACCCCGCCCGCCCCCCAAACCTCTGTGGCAAAACCCTGCTGTAATTGTTTAAAGATGCAGGGAATTTATAGGCATCCGGGCAGCCCCCCATCTCTCGTTATCAAGGCTTGGAGCATGTTATCCCAATGTAATGTCTGAAATGAGGGGCAGGGTTTTCACCTCATTAATCAAGAAAGTGGCTTTTTCTTACCTTACTGTCAGTTCCACTGGCAAAGCAAAGTAAATAAATAACGGAGCCCTGGCCTTCCAGTTTGGCTTGGGATGGGTTTTTGTATCCTCCTCTGTTTCTGCAGCACTGGAATAATTCATGCCGGCTCTTGGATTCTGTTTCCCCTCTTCTTAGGC
>VXBZ01000966.1:354639-405832 GCA_013399135.1 Heliornis fulica | reverse complement strand
TGATAAGAAAAATGACCCGCTTCTCTATTTCCAGCAGTTAACAAATTCTGCTTTTTGTATATGATTTTATTATTTTTTTAAAAAAGAAAAGAACTCATTGGGGTAATTTATAACTTCATGTGAGAGAACGTGGCTGCCTTTAGCAGACGGCTTTGTGTGCTTGCAATGCGCAACTGAAAAGCAAAGTGTGGAATTTCTCCTTGCCACCGTAATCACTTTCAGATGATTTGAAGTCATGCACGCTTGGTTGTTCCCGTTGGGGTTGGGGTGGGGGTGGGTGGGAGGAAAGGGATAGGATTATGTCGTGACTCTCCCCATCTCTCTGTCCTCCTATCTGTGGGAAGAGCTGGGATACTTCTGCTGGAGAAACGATTCTGGAGGCGCTACATAGTACGAATGAGGAAATAATTGTACAATAATTGTGCAAGTTGTTACTGTGCTGCCTCCTCTCTGCCCTGTGCTCGGGAGCCATTTGTGGAGACTCCCCTTTGGGTCAAGTAGCAGAAACCCAACCTTTTTCAACCAAGAAGAACGCAGTGTTTCCCTGAAGCTGCAAGCGGCTTTGCACGTGTTCCAACGGTATCATATAAAAGCAATGTTGAGAGGAGGGGGAAAAAAAAATTGCAAACTATAAATATTGATTTACACTCATTAGTTCTTGGGATTTTTCCCTGTTTCCTAGCTAAATGTTGTTGTATTTAATTTCATTTTGGTTGGGTCAATGTTTAGTCGTATTTCGAAAAAAAGTAAGGCCATGTTTCATGGAATTTTTCTGGTTTTTTTTTATGTATTTGGCCAGCTTCCCCTAGATTTTTGAGGTCACTGGTTCTGTATCTACTTGGAGATTTAGTTCCTTTCCCATTTCATCAGGAATTAAGTTTGGCAATTGTGCTAGCAATGGTTTGCTGTGAAGGATGCCCCTGGCATCCTGAACTTTGGCAGGGCTTACCATGACATCCCTGATGAAATGCATGGAAAAACAGTCCATCTGCTCTTCTGTTCTGTTTTGCATGTCAGGAGCACCATCAGGTCCTGTTTGAAAGATGGACCATCCTGCATTTAGTGCTGTGTATGTAATCTCGCTACTACGCATGCAGTTTGGGGCTGCCAGGTGGAGGGTTTTGTGTGCCCAGCCCTTCTCATCCTGGGAAAAGGGGTGGGTGATGGGAGAGAAACCTCAAGGGAACGCTGTTAGGGCATGTGGAGTATTGGTCACCCGTGAGCTAACCCTGCATAGGTCACCCTCCATCCCAGACAGACAGGAATCTCCCCTGAAAACAAGCCCAGGGCATTTTCATTGGCTCTGGGTATAAAACCAGCATTTAAAAACCCATATTTATTCCTATTTCCCACATAGTGCTGAAAGCTCCCAACCACAGTCCTGGCTTTGTGGTCAGAGTAGCTGGAGAGTAAGAGCAAATGTCCGATTCGAAAGCTGTGTGCTTTCACCCGCAACAGCAAAGGGCTGTCTGTGGTTCCCAGCAGTAGTGCCCCAAACCCAGTACTTCCCAAAAGCTCAGGATTTGCCATGAAAATGAATTACAGAATCTCAGACTGGTTTGGGTGGGAGGAGACCTCAAAGCCCACCCTATGCCACTCCCTGCCATGGGCAGGGACACCCTCCATTAGCCCAGGGTGCTCCAAGCCACATCTAACCTGGTCTTGAACCCTGCTAGGGACCCAGGGCAGCCACAGCTTCTCTGGGCAGTCTGTGCCAGGGCCCCCCGACCCTCTCCGGGAAGGGTTTCTGCCTCCCATTTCCTCTCCATCTGCCCTCCTGCAGCTGAACCCCATTCCCCATGACCTGTCCCTCCCTGCCCTTGTCACCAGCCCCTCTCCAGCTGTTCTGGAGCCCTGCAAGGGACTCGCAGGATCTCTGAGGTATCCCCAGAGCCTTCTGTTCCCCACAATTCTCCGTGGCTTCCTCTGGACTCACTCCAACAGCTCCATGGACTTCTTGTGCTGGGGACCCTCGAGCTAGACGCAGCACTATAGGAGCATTTCCTCAGAGCAGAGTAGTGGGACTGAACCTATCCCCTTCCCCAGACCTGCTGGTTATGCTGGTGGGGATGTAGCCCTGGACCTGGTTGGCTTTCTGGGCTGCCATTACACATTGATGGGTCAGGTTCAGTACTGACGTGAGGAACACCTCTCATCACTTGTCTCCTCTTGGACATTAAGCTGTTGACTGCAACAATTTGAGTGTGACCATCTAGCCGGTTCCTTATGGTCCATCTGTTGAATCCATGTATCTGCAGTTTAGAAGAAGCTTATGTCTTGGTCCTGTTCAGCATACCCATTGTGAGATACTTTACCCCTCAGGGAAGTATCTTCCCCATTGAGGCAAGTAATAAAATATTCTGCAAAACATTATATGCAAATATTCTGCAAGATATACATCCCTTTAAAGTTACTTCAGTGAATCAGAAACCTTTGACTATATGGTACCTTTGAGCATGTCCCATTTTTAGGACACAGAGTATGTGTGCTGGATCGTGGGCTGAAATAAAGATTGTCTTATTCCTCCTCTTGGGTCCTCTGCAGTGACACTTTCCCAGGAGAGCATTGTGCAACCAGCTATTGTTTGCCAGCCAGGGAGCCTGCTGTGACTGTCCCAGTGGGACCTAGGTCCTTGGAAGGAGCAGGGGGAAGCATGCAAAAGTGGGGAAGGGTCTGCAAGTGCTTTGGGATGAAGATATGGTTCATCGGGACGCGTGGGGAGCTGGGAGTACTGCACTTTAGGCATAAGTCCCTAAGAAATCAACCATCATTAGCAAAGCAACTTGGTTTAGTGGGTGAGAGGCTATTTCCAACTGAAAAGCCTTTTGGTTTTGGGTGGAAAACTGCATGGTATTGCAAATCTCCATAAAAAGAAGTTGTCTAGTTTTACAAAAATGGGAAAAAACATTGAAAATCTGATATTCTGAGGTTCTTAATTTTTTCACTTGGGCTCTTCCACCCAGTCTTAGTGTCAGGTTACTCACTGGTTTGCCTCAGCTTTCTTTGCAGAGTGGTAGTCATTATGGTCTGTACAAGCTAGGACTCTGGGACCAGCATTCCCTGGATATTTCCTATATGATTTCCTTAGATGGTCCTTAGATTTAACTTGACATCAGAAGACTCCTTAAACAATGGACAAAAGTATAATGAGAGACAGTAGTAGCTTGAAGTTAGAGGAACTATTCCGGTGGAAAGAGGATGTTGATTTTCTGAGACAAGGGGTAGTTGACCATTGGAACAATTTGACGAAGGTTGTGGTAAATTCATCATTGCTCAAGGCATCGGCATACCATGATTGAATGTCTTTTTACAAGATATGCTCTAGTTCCACCCCATACTCCTGTCCAGCAGTGCTCATTTATGGCACGCTGTGGGGCTTTTTGGAAAGGTCCAGTGACTCTGATGGACTTTTCATCCCCCAATGCCATAGCTGAGAAGAGCTCTGCCTTCTGCCATGGCAATGGTCGAGCGAAAGTCTTGGGCTAGACATAAGGTCAGAAGAAAAGGTTATAAAAGCCCAGCCTGGACTTCTGCATCTGTAACGTGTAGGGAATACTTCAGTGAAATTATTTCTTTGAAACAATGATTATTGTAAAGATTTTAGTGCCTACCACCATAGAAAAATGTAATGCTACTTCCAGCTAGAGTCAGCTCTGCTTTGCAGCACCATGAAAATGTTTACTACCTCTTAAAGCCGTGTTTGTGTTCTGTGAGCCCAGCATTGCTTCCATTGCCATTAATTCTAATTACAGCTCGCTTTCTGCGCTGATTGATAATCCTGCTTGGCTTTCAACACTTCGTTAATACAAATTCATAGCTGAGCAGAAAACTTGCTACCCTCCAGAATGCAACCGGTCAAATAATAAAAATAGGAGTAGTCTGGAGGATAGACTCTGAAAGACAAATGAATGGATAATTAATTCAAAGGTTATATGTCACTGGAGGCTTTTCTAATGACTTCTGGTAAACTGCCCTAACTTTGCTTGCCTGATTTATGGCGTTATTAGAAATCCTCAGTTGGCAAACTGCCGTATAATTTGCTACACGTTGTAATTTATCAAGATGACTTTGGTCAGACTTTACTTCTGTTACGTGTTTTTTGTTTTGTTTTGTCTTTTTCCTTTTCTTTCTCTCTCTTTTTTTAATTTTTTTTTTCCTGGTTCCTCCAAAGATCTTGCTGGTAACTAGCATTACACTTTCTTTCCAGAATTGATATTTTTCTTTAAAGTGACAGAGCGGTAGAACATCCTGTACCAATTAAATTCAGTATGCTTGGGACGGACGTCCAAATGAGCTAGTATGTGGTCGCGGGGTTTGAATCAGAGCTACTTTAAGTACAGCTCTTTCCAAATGGCCTAAGCGTGCATCTTGATTCATTGCGGTTTTGATAAGCAGCGTTTACACAGAATCACAGAATCAACACACGCCTTGTTCTTTTTCGAGGTTCCATCATCTTCTTTCAAGGAAAGGATAGCACATAGAATAGTGACACCTCATTTTCCATCGCAGCCCCACACTTCACCGTGCCAGTACAGGCACAGTAGAGATCCCAGTAAAGGGGCACAGGAAGGTTTCGCCTGGGGTGTGGGTCCTTAGGACCAAACACCACACCAAATGCTGATGCTGAAACAGATGGCTGAGGCGTTAAGGGATGCAAATGAGGCAGAGAAAAAAACATCAGCAACAGGTTTGTCTCTCTTGATTGCCTTTGACAGAACCTTTGGAGATAGTCCATGGACCTGCAGGCTACGTTTGTACTAAGAAAGGAAATCAGGATGGGGTAGGGCTTGAGAACTGTGCTATTGCTGTTCAGGCTGGATGATTGCTGGTGTGATCCTGGGTGCAGACTTTGGCCCATGGAAAGCTGTGCTCTCCAGAAAACGTCATGGCACAGCTTGGCAGATGCTTGGGGACTGGAGATGGGGCCTGTTTCTAAAAGATCCAACCCAAAGGGAAGAGTGGATTGGGTCACTGGTTTTGGGAGGGATTGTGGGCAGAATGAGCACTAAGGAAAGGGCACTGGGATCCAGGGAGGAGGGGGAGGATGGAGCAAAGAGCTGGATGAGTCTCCTCTCCTAAAAGAAATGCACGTGGGCAGCTGCCAAAATTCTTACAAGGGTAAGAAGAGGTAGAAATTTATCTTAAAAACTGGTGGAAGGAACAACTGAAATCCAGGAGTGACTCCTGTTGCTCGCTGCCTGCTGCTTGTGACCAGTAACCTGTTCTGGGAGAAGACCAGACCTGCGTCCTTACATGTCTTAGATTTTCTACTGTCCTTGCTAGCAGGGATGCACTTTGTCCTTGTTTGTCCTGTCTACAGTTAATGCCAACCCTGCTGTGCCAGCTTCAATCAGCTTTTCTTTCTCTTGTTTTTTCCACCCCTCTAGAACTATGCTGCTATGAAACTGGTGAAACCTTTCAACTGAAGCTGTGCTGGAAAATGCCTGAAAAGTTTGGTGCCTGCCTAGGGATTTTGGGAAGAAGTTGTGGTTTTGCACTGGATCACATCAGCAGGTGGAGACGGAGAAGGAGCAGGCTGCCACCCAAACAAAGATACAACTTAAGCTGAAGCAGTGTGCAGAATCCCACCCACAATACCCACCTTGGAAGCAGCATGTAAAAAATCCCTGTTCTGAGATATTTTGCTTTGTTGTTGTTGTTTGTTGTTTTTTTGTTAAGCTGCTTTGATTTGTAAAGCTTCAATACCAGCGCAAAAACTGAAGAGGGTAGGGGAGAAAAGGTCCTTTTTGTTTATAGTCTTTGAGTGTACAAGGATATTGCAGACCTTGGTGGGGGAGTCCCGGGCCGCTGGTGTAGGCAGCACACGCAAGTCAAAATCTCTCAGGTTCTGAGCACACTTTTCTTTGCACTCTGAACACGTCTCAGTTCTCTGCTGTGCAGTGTGTGTTATTATATGGTTTGTGTATGTCTACTGAAGATGAAAGATGCTGCGCAGCCCGAAGCCCTGGGCTGATACGTTGCCTTTCCAAAGTGAGCAAAACCCACAAGATAAGGGACCGAGGGAAGAGGCAAAAACTGGGCTGGTGATGAAGGCTAAATCAAAAGTCCTGTTGAATTCTGTGTTCATGAAGGACAACATAGTCTGGCTCATGTTATTTTGAAGCTTCTTTTCCCTCTGAACTGCTCTTTCACCTCTGTAGTCCCTCCTGCCTCCCTTCAAAATCAGTGGTGCTGAGGCAGAGAGAGGAATCTGGCTGAGCCCTGCCCTGGAACGATCCCGGGAGCAAAGCAGCACATGGACCTTGCTTTTCTCCTCTGCTGCATGAAACCCTTGCAGCCACAGCTCTGCTATTAAGTCTTTTTTTTTTTGTCCTGTGCTCCTGAACATGCCCCACAAACCAGAGCGCAATGGGAGCTGCAGACTCTGTTGATCAGCACTGCTGAGGCAGATAACCCATGTCTTTGGAAGTGGGGTTATTTGCCTTCTGCTTTGCAAACAAATTGTTACAAGACATGTCCTGCAGATCCTGCTCAGCCTTCCACAGAGCAAATGGCAGCAGTGACAGGGCTGGGATGGCGACCTTGGGACATTTCTGCTGGTTGGTATTCCCTCGTCCTGTTTGTCTGTCTCTCTGCTGCTGCAATCCGATGGAGCAGTGTGGAATAAGGGTATTTCTAGTGTTTTGTAGTGCTGGCTCCTGTCACGAGAGGATGCTAATCAAAGCAGCACAAGTCTCAAATTTTCATCCTGCATCCACTCACCCTGCAAAGAACCATCTCCCAGACTGGAAGCATGGAACCAAACATCCCTTTGAGAGACAGCTCTCCTGCTGTCGTTGCACCGTGTGGCTTTTGCTGCAGTCCCTCTGCTGACAAATACATCTTTCCCCACTGCCCTTCATCAGGAGGAGACATGTCTTCCTCCGTCTTATTTATGCCCTGGAGCTGTTGTTAGTCAGTGTGATGTGTGAGAGCAAGTAGCAGTGAAAAGTGATCCTGAGGGATCAGAGTTTTTCAGGACAAACTGTGCTAACGTGAGCTCCCACAATGCTCCAGCAAGACACTTAAGTCCCGTCTTAGTGGAAGGCAGGGAAAAAACAAGCACACGCCTAATTGCTTTGCTGGATTGGGATGTAATGCCTTGAGCATTAAATCCCTTAGTATTCAATACTGTAACAGCACCCGGATTCATGGGGCAGCTCACTGCTCTGTGTGAGGATGGAGTCTTTGACATGGAGAACATGCAGCTATAAACCCCAGTCCTTGCTGCTGAGGGTTGGCTGACCCAGCATCCCGTTCACAAAAGCCTGAGTGGTGAAGTTGGCTCTGGCCTTGCACACCACAGGGTGGGTGTTTCATTTCACCGGCACAGTTAAATGCTTCATTTTTGCATTTTTTTTCAGTTTTTCCCTAGAAGCCTCCCAGCATTGTTAGTATCCACACCCCCATATATTAGCCACTATCACACCACCAGGCCATGGTCAAATTTTCCATAATGCTTACTCCCTGAGGCCCTGATGGGCTGAGGACAAACGTTGCTAATGCTTGCACCTGTCTTAGTGAGTTTTGGGTTTTATATTTGATGAAAATGTTGGTGGGGTTTGGTCCTTGCACTTCTCCCACCGTGACCCAGCTCTGCTGGGGGGTGTCAGTGTATCTTGCTGAGTGCATGCCTTGCTCTCCTGTCTGTGGTGGGAAACCAGACTCATCATTTCACTTCCTTGCTTTGGTTTGCAGAGACCATGAAATTTCCCATCTTGGCATTATTTCTCTGTGACCCCTACCCACAGTCTTGGTGCCAGGAACCCCAAAGTGTGACCTATGCTTGAGTACAAAACACTGCTTGTATCTGGATGCTCACTGCTTGTATCTGGATGCTCATCACCTACCATATCACAGCCACCTCTGTCAGTGAGGCAACACTACCAAAACACACTCCTTTGTTACCTCTACCAGTAAGAAACCACACTTTATTTCCCAGCAACCATCAACAGCTATTCCCTGACAAACCAGAGTGTGTCATCAGTGATGGGAGAGCAGGATCCAGGGGATCCAGGTGTAGAAGGAAAACGAAAGGGTTACATCCCTCCATGCTCCCAGCCCAGGTTCCAGGTCCAAGAAGACTCTGTGGGACTGTGGTGGGTAAAAGCAGGTCTGAGCATCTGAGAGCACCAGTTCAGTCACAGAATCACAGACTGGTCTGGGTTGGAAGGGACCCCAAGGATCATCAAGTGTCAACCCCCTGCCACAGGCAGGGCCACCAACCTCCAGGCCTGGATCTAGACAAGGTTGCCCAGGGCCCCATCCAACCTGGCCTTGAACACCTCCAGGGTTGGGGCATTACATTGCTGTTTGCATGACTGTGTCAATCTGTTTGCTGGACTGTGGTCCCTCTGTAGCTGGGTTCTGTCTCTCCACCAAAGCCAGGCCGAAAGCAGGAGCTGTATAAAGTATTCCCTGTGATTCCCTATTATCCAGGGCTTTGGAACTGGCTGGAACATGTATGCATCACCTGCCTATGCCTTATATACAGTAACGCAAAATACCCTGTGGCTATAATTGAAATGCTCTGAAACCCTCTGCTTCCTGGCGTGTTTTCTGAGTTGGTAGAAGTACCGTGCCTGCCCTCTTTTGGGAATGCAAAAATACAGCCTGCAGGAAAAGGACTGGGAAGCGGTGGTTGCTCCACTCATGCTTCCTCACCTCTCTGCTGCTGTTGCAAGGGGTGCAATCCTTCACAGATCATGTAGAGAAGGGAGGACTGGGGTTGCAGTACTCCTAGGTACTGCAATACTCCTAGGTTATTGCAACTGCTAGGTACTGCAGCTACCTCTGCCAGTCACGTTTTCCACCTGAGATGCTGCGCTGCAGAGTGGTGCAATGACCCAGCTGTGACTATGTATGTGTCACCCTCTCAGTGACACTGTGCAGGCTTTGTGTGGGGATCACACACCTAGTCCCATGAGCTGGGAGGCCGTGGCTGCTGGCTCAGAAGACTGCGTTGTGGTCTGGAGCATCCTGTGAGGTGGGAGGACTCACATGAGTGGGAATGGGGGGTGGGTGAAGGAACCATGGAAAGCTCATAATGTCCATGGCTTTCAGGGAACAACCTCCAGCATTCTCTGGGTGAGTGACTTGCAGAGAGGTTGATGCCCACTTCATCTACAAACCTGAACATCCAAAATATCCCACTGAAAGACAGAGGTGGCTGGAGGGGAGATGGATGGCTGTGGAAGGGGAGAGGGCAAAAGGACCCCTCAGGTTTTACCTCCTGCTCTGTATACAAATCTCTGTCCAGGTTCACATTTGGATGGGACTGAGCTGATGGAACAGGAATACCTGGTATCCTTGGGACGAAGCCCCATTGGCTCTCAGACCAAGTGAAGGTTCTTCTGCTTGTCTCTGCTCCTCTTCCCATCTCTGGATTTTGCTGAAAAGGCAGCAAGTGCCTTTGGGTCTGGGTCTGTTTCTTTGCTAGAGATAAGGACTTGTCCAGCCAATGCAGCCATCATCCAAGGTGACCCTGACACCTGTTTGGAGCTGCTCAGCACCCACAGGCTATTTGAAGGAGATGCTTCAGGTATGCAGAGAGATGTTTTTGCCTGAGTCCCCAAATGCCTTCCCATTGCTCAGGACGGGTGTGGATAGTCTTTTAGCTCAGGACACCCCTTCCACTGCATCATGCTTTGGATGGTGTCAGGGAATGGGGAGACTGAAACATCCTATGCTTCACCTGAGGGAGATGCCAGGGACTGAGCAGGCACTCAGAGCTGGCATTGTCCAAACCCAGTCTGCACAGCCCTGCCGCAGCCTCTCAAACCCCACACCTCAGTGGGAAGTCCCAGAGGAGGAGCAACCGCATCACTGTGGAGAGATGATCCTTGCTGGGTAGGAGCAGGTGGCAGGAGATGAGAGGACAGGTCTTGCCTTCGTGCCTGCGCCAACCCATGCATGGCTGTGTGCAAAGGTTAATTGCGAAACGTTCCGCTGCTTGAACACTCACGTGATGCTCACTTTTCTGCTAGTTCTTCAGCCTTCAGCTTGATGTTATGCATAATTTAAGGCTGGAGTTACAAAGTGTGTGAGCCCCTTTGGGGTGCCCTGTTGTGAGACAAGGAACTGGAAAGCTGCCACCCCGCAGATGAGCCAAACTCCCTTCACCTCCAGCCTGCTCACTGGCACATCCAAAAAAACCTAGCAAAAGAGCTGAACTGTTTTTCTCTTCAGCAGTCTTGCCCAGGCTTATTTTTTCACAAGAGAGAGGTTCCAATCCAGAAGATGTTTCGAGGGACATGGTGAGGGGGATGGGGGGTGGGAACCAGGTCAGGGCACTGCCATAAAAAGGCTCTGTGGACAAGGCCTGCGGTTGATTTTGCTGGTTGCCTGCTGACAGGATGGGAGCACACCTGGTGCATGGAGGACAAGAGAGCTGACCTAATGGGATGATCTGTAGAGAAGACCATGGTGGCCTCCTGGCCCCTAAGGTCTGTTAGTCTTCAGATGGGAAGGTGGAGAGAGCCTTGGCCATGAGTGACACAGCTCATTTCAGTCTTCAGTTCTAACCCCTTAAAACACTCTCAGGTACAGAATGGTGTTTTCTGGCCCTGAAATGTCCTCCATGGTCGAGGCAAGCTTAGGGAGGGTGATGAGGGGTATACAGGCTGCTCCATTGGCTCTGAAGCTCAGAGATCAGGACTGATCAGGATCTATCCTCCTTCTGTCATGGATAGCATGGCTCCATTGCTGCTGGGACAGCTTCCAGCCGTGTTGCAGCAGTCTGTCTTCATCCCCAACGAGCCACACACCACACATTTGGGGGATGATTTGTGGCGATCTGTGCCTCACACCTTCTGGGCTCTGATCTGCGCTGAGTGAGGATGGAGACACTCCAGCAATGAGGCGTGAAACCACTGTGTCTTCATCTCCGCAGTCCATCAGCT
Organism: Heliornis fulica; assembly: GCA_013399135.1. Taxonomy (NCBI): domain Eukaryota; kingdom Metazoa; phylum Chordata; class Aves; order Gruiformes; family Heliornithidae; genus Heliornis; species Heliornis fulica. The sequence goes on along the minus strand of VXBZ01000966.1, from coordinate 394,931 downwards.
TCCAGAGGGAAAATGAGCTTTTTTCTTCCCCCTGTCTGCTTTTCCCATTGACGACCCAGCCTCCTCAAATAACCAATGCTTTAAACATGAACAGAGCTCGCTCGGAGCTGCAAAACTTTATTTTACCTTTGAGTGCAACTTGGCATCAGCTCTGGCTGTTGGGATGACTCTGGGGTAGACCCCCAGGCTGCTTGGTTCCCTGGCACCTGGATGGACTGAAGGCCCTACTCTATGAACTGAATCAGTACCAGAACGTGGAGAAACACCTTGTGCACTCTTTCCATCGTGCCCACGAGGTGTTAAAGCACAGAACAGTCTCAGCCACATCTGTTGCACTGTGAAATTATGGCATCTCCTCTCCTTGTCTTCAGCAGTGTTTGCCTACAGGATCTCAAGAACCATGTGCTTTCTGTCCATGCTTTGGGCTACAGTTGCAGTACAAAGGGTCCATGCTGTACCTGTGGTAGGATGAACCAGGCCTCTCCTCATTTAATGATGTCCACCCAGTCCGTAGGGAAGAGGCTGGTGTTCCCCATGTTCCAGCTCCTCATAGCCAGAGTGCTGTGGCTTTCAGGCAATGTTTCACAAGGGCCTGATGACCAAGAGGGTGAGTCTGGTCTGAGGGCTGAGCTGGGATGCACACCAGGCTGTGGCAGTAGAGACACCTTCAAATCACATGTCCAATTTGTTGATGACAACAAAAGTGTTACTCCAAGTTGTGTGTGGCAAGGCTATGTCTTTCCTGTGCTTTCACCCTCTCTTTGGTCTTTTACCCCTTCTCTCCTCCATCTCCTCCTACCTTTTAACTTGTGGTTTGCAATCAATTTGTGTCCAGACCACATCAAAGTCCACCATCCCAGGAGCAGTGGAGAATTACAGCCTCAAATTAGGAAAGCCCTAGCTCTTGCAATGCCAGCCTCCTTCTTCTTCTTTGTCCTTCTCAGAACATGTGTGAAAGAAATTAATCTGTTCTCCTGCCTCCTGACGAATGGGCCTTTTGGTGGTTTTCTCTGGAAACAGTATAATCCCATGTTTATGAATATCAAGAAACCAGGGCACTTGAACTGGATTGGCTTAAACTGGGGCTAGCTCGGCAGCTGATGGAGGAGGTAGCAGCCTTTTTATTCCCCTCCCCCCCCCCCCTTTTTTTTTTTTTTTTTTTCTTGTTTTGTTTTAATTAAGCTAAGTGTAGGGAGAGTCCAGCATGTTCTGTGGTGTTAACAGAGAANGAGGGGGGGGGGGGGGGGGGGGGGGGGGAACCCAACCCAACAACCTGAACAAGCAAGAGATTTATGGTTGCTGTTTGCCAATGAAAACACAGTGGGAAGAGTCATCTGCTTGCAATGTAGATGGCTGTAGGCTGGAAAACAAAGCCTGAATTGATTTGTCTTCCTCTACAATCAACAGAGAACAACTGGCATCTGTCAGGATGAGTCACTGCAGCTCAAGGCAGTGTCTTGGATGGGTGGACTGGGTTTACCTAGAGATTTGTAGCTGTCCAATGATTCTAGAGGGTCAGCAAGGTCTTCTGTGTAGCTTTGCTGTTTACTTCTTCAGTGCTGGAATTCCGGCAGGATGCCACCCAGGCCAGCTCTGGTGGAGCTCCCCTCACTGTAGCATGCTGCTGCCCATCCCTTCTCTGCCCCAGCGACAGTGAGTAATCTGGAATCGGGCTCCTGAGAATCTTTGTGTGTTTTTTTCCTTCAGAACTTATGCAGTCTGAAAAAAGAAAATGGAAAGAACAATAAGAACAACATAAAGGCTGCTTCCCCCCCACCCCCCTGCTTGAAATGACAAGATTTTCTTTGCAAGTAAGAAACCTAAAAATACATTTTCATATGAGAACTGCCATTCTTCAACTCCAGCACCGTCTCTTTTAAGAAATACCAGAAAATACAAATCCTATGGGCAATGGAGACAGCTGGTATCATCTTCCTCATGGCTTGAACATGGGAAACCACATGGTAATGTTGGAGACATTTACTAACCCTCAAATGGTTCATAAAGAATGAAAACTTGGAAGGATAATCCCCTCTCTTCCTACCTCCAACACCCATCTCACCAGGCAATGGGGAGAATTAGTACAAACTGTGGACCTGCCCCAAATGTAATCCATTCAGAACAGCTTCAGCCTTCCTGCAGAACTGTTGGGGAGGGAGTCTGCCAAGGGCTTGGAGCAAATGTAGAGAAGAGATATCAGGTATCTGGGAGAATGAAGACTCCTTGTAGGGAGACATTAGAAGACATGGGCTTGTTTAGCCCAGCAAAGAGCAGACTCCGCAGCCTCTGACAACCATAAAACAGACTTGAATAAATCCCAACCAAGGACAAGAGCTAAAAGAAAATGTGGGTGGAGGAGATAAAATAGAGAGAATGGCTGTGGAAACAGTCAGGCTTTTATTGCAGCTTGAGCATCAGTTGTGGTTGTACTGGGTCTTGACCTTCCCTCAAGGTTGGGTCTTCCTCCATGATGCTTCATTTCCCCAGGCTTTAGGCTTCCCACCGCAAAGGGTTTGCTGCTAGAGGCTCAGCTGTGATCTGTAAAGCCTCAGCTCCTACTGGGGTCACCCAGTGTAATGGGAATCTGCTTTTTGCTGCTCACAAGCTCCAGCTGTTAGTTTACTTTACAATGTTCCCTGGATGCTCATTACTGTCCCCAAAGGAAAGACATTCTGCTAGGCATGGATACTCTCACTGTAAATCTGGTTCCAAGCATGCAATAAGAATAGATAAAAGCAAATTTAACTGTCTGCTCAGGTCCTTCTGGCAAAGCAGAACCCATCAGACACTTCCAGTCTGAAAACCACCATCCAAGTAGCTGTGACTGATTGCACTGGGATTAGACCTACTGTCCTTATTTCACCCAAACAGAAAGGCCGTGTGGGACTGGTACTGAAGTGTTCATCTAATTTCTCACAAGTTTATGAAGAACTAAAGCCTGAATTTGGACCATTCAGAGCTCCAGTGGTGAAGGCAATTGTCCATACTCTCCTTGTCTTGACCACAGCATTGAAAAAATTCCCCTTTGCTAAGGCACTGGGCTCTTCTGAGCTCGTGCTCCGTAGACCCAAGTGAAGGCAGAGCCATCACATTGGGTCATACAGAAACTGCAGGCTTTTGGTCCAAATCCTATCCAGTCCCACCCTGACAAGGAGGAACAGAGACTAGAGAGGGTCTTTAGCAGGAAATCCATTTCTGGTATGCTGGTGGGTGTATGAGACATGCAAGGTCTGCTTGCTATTAAAGTGCAGGAGACCAGCTGAAGCACTGGAGACCATTAATGCTACTTTTCATTAACAGGCCCTTGAAACTCACTTTTAGTTTTATATACAGTGAGCAATGAATACTGAAGAAGAAGTAAAAGCAAAGAAAAAGCCACTAGTTGGTTGCAGGATGGGAGAAGACTGTCAAACATGTCTTCCCTTCTCTTATAGCCCAGTTGTGGGAAGCCCATCCACAAGATATATCAGCTTCTCAATCAGCTAGAGATAACAGGGTATCCAGACCCTGTGGTTGAAATGTCAGTAATTTGTGCAGGGTGTAAAATGTTGGGTTTTTTTTAACTTGCTTAGAAAGAATTGCCTGGAGCATGACTGACAGTAGGTATACAGATCCTTCATGAAATCACAGAATCATAGAATTGTCTTAGTTGGAAGAGACCTTTTACATCACTGAGTCCAACCATCAGCCTAACCTGCCAAAACCAACGCTAACCCACCTCAGCACTGCATCTACCCATCTTTAAAATACCTCCAGGGATGGCAACTTCACCACCTCTCTGGGCAGCCCATTCCAAGGCCTAACAATCCACTCTGTGAAGAAATTTTTCCCAACATCCAACCTAAACCTATCCCGGTATAACTTGAGGACATTTCCACTTGTCCTATCACTTGTCACTAGGCAGAAGATGTCAGCTTCCACCTCTCTACAACCTCCCTTCAGGTAGTTGTAGAGCATGATTAGATCTCACCTCATGCTCCTCTTCTCAGCCCAGTTTCCTCAGACACCTCCTCATAACATTTGTCTTTTTTTCCCCTCACCAGCCTCGTTGCCCTTCTTTGGACCTCTTCCAACATGAAAATGTCTTTCCTGAGAGAGGGGCCTGAACCTGAACCCAGCACTCAAGGTGTGGTGGCCTCACCAGTACGGGGGGATGCTCACTGCTCTGATCCAGCTGGCCACACTATTGCTGATACAGATCAGGATGCTGTTGGCCTTCTTGGTCACCTTGGGCACACTATCAGCTCATGGTTGACAACCAACAACCCCAGGCAGCTCTCCAGCCATTCTGCCCCAAGCCTGTCTCACTACCTGGGGTAGTTGTGACCCAAGTGCAGGACATGGCACTTGTTGAATCTCATACAGCTGAACTTACCCCAGATCCAGACTGTCCAGATCACTTAGCATAGTCTTCCTACCCTCCAGAATATCAACACTCCTGCCTAATTTAGTGTTGTCTGTAAACTCAGGGTGCACTTGAACCCCTTGTCCAGGTCATTGATAAAGATATTTAAGAGAACTGTCCCCGGCACTGAACTGTGGGGAGCACCACTTGTGACTGGCTTCATCCAAGCCTGCCACCTATGAGGCCTCACAACAAGGTTAAGAGGGACAAAATGAAATGAAACTATTCATAGCCCATCAATTCCTAAAGGGGAATAGGCGATATGGTGCCAGTGACGGGCTGGATGCCGGGAACCAGGTTGCAGCAGGTCCCTTCCTCCTGCTTTTCCAACAGCGACAGATGGATCATCTTTAAACCAAGCAGCATTTCTTAAGCCCAAGAAGCCAGCTCTGCTGGGAGGAACATGCTGCCACAAAATGGGGAGTGCACTCGGGTAGACTGAGCAAATAAAAGCAAGCGCTGGAGCAGGTGAAAAAGCACATGCTTCCCCTGAAAATGTGTGAGAAAAAGCATTTTAAAATCCTCATTTCCACTCAGAAGTTCCCATAAGGAAGGGTAGGCTCCTGATAGTGAAAACAAACTGCTCTGGTTTAAAACAGCATACAAAAAGTTCACATTTGGTGTGTTTAAGTCACCCTTATTTTGTCTCCTCACCTTCTGTGGTAGAAACACCGAAACTCAAAATGAAAACATGCAGCCAAATAAGAATTGTCTGCAGCTATTCTTCTTATAGCCAAAGCATTGAGGACTCTCCCCATCAAACACGCTAGCAACATGTTACTATTAGTATCATTATTATTTCCACAACTAATAATTTTCTTTTGTATGTTCCCCCTTCCCCCACAAAAAATGAGGATAACTCAGCCAGACCAAGTGTCTAATTTGCTGAGGTAGTTGCTGCATTTTTGTATAGCATTTGATAGGGCTTTCCAGCTACAGATGAGGTTTCTTTATTGGTTTTTTTTCAATTTTCTTGATGATTAAAGAACTTTAAACCATTCTTCATACTGGCCAAATCGAAAACTCAATGTTTTTCTCAGTAAAGTATAAAAAGGAATGGTAAAACCCTTTCAAGTACCTCTGCCCTGCATTTCAGATTGACTAAAATAATTTAAAAATAATTAAACAACCCCATTTAATAAAAACATAGCTACACTTTAAACTTGATTAAAATGAACTAATTTTAACAGTTATACACTTTGAAAGAGATAGACTCAAAATGCCGAAGTTAAAAGCAAGACTTATAAAAAAACCCTTTAAAAATCGCTTGCAGGCAAACTCAGAAACAAAAGGAAATGTTTGAAGGTTTCAAATTTGTTAAAATATTTTGTCTCTCTCTGTTCCTCTCCCATTTGCCAAAGCTCTGACTGGAAGCATCAGGATAATGTCTGAGGACTCAGTAATGGTGGAATGATGCTCCAACACTTTGATGGCAAAGGGAAGCCCCTGTGGGTAAAGAAATGGAGTGATTTTTTTTTTTTTTCTCACATGGATGTGTAAGTTTGGAGTGACAGCTTGGCCTCTGGAAATCACAGAGGGAAGGAGATGCCTGGAGAGGGAGTGGGAAAAGCCTGGAAAGACCCTGAGGTTTTGTTGTAAAAGGGCAGAGGGTAGATGGTGGCCATCTCAGCACCCTTCCTCTGCAGGGAATGTGGGCTGGGAGAGAGTTGAAGATGATGGAACAGAAGGGTGAAACAGTCTTGAAAATGATCCAGCCAACTAGAAAATGATCTGGTGTTCCAGGTTTGATTAGCCTGGTGTGAGGTTTAACTCCGAGTGATGACAATCCAATGACAAGGAAGAGTTGGCCTGGGAAGTGCCTTGGGCATAAGGCAGAGGATTGTGAGGGAGGCGGATTGGGTTCTGTGAAAGTCTCCTTCAACAACATGTTCTTTGAAAGCACTGAGGTTAAGGTGCCTTTTGAAGCTTCCCAAAATCTATATGAATTGCTGCCATTTGACTATTTGTTTCTCTCTGACAGCACCCACTTGTCTGTCCCAAACCATGCAAACAGTGTGGGGACACTGTCTCTGTCTCTCTATCTTGTTGCTGTAGGACCAGATCCCAGTGAGTGACAGATCACCACTGGGCTGCTTGAGTGGACAGGAGAATATCTGAAATCCAGAGCCAGGGTGAGAAATGGCCAGCAGTGGGACATGAGGTTGTTTCAGTGGCTGCTTTCCCAGCATCTGTTTTCCATATCCAGGACAGGGTGTCCTCTGTCCCATGAGCCTGGTGGAGCAGGAGGGCATGGGCTCACTGTGGATTTCTTGCTAATCTTGCTTGCTTTCCCCATTCACACCAAAACCACCCAATGAACTCAGTACCAAGGAAAAAGCCTGGTCTGTATCGGCAGCAGGACAGTGAGAACAGGGTGAAGGAGGGGATGAGGATGGATGAAGAGAGGGGAGGTTTATCACTGACAGAGTTAAACAGTTGGGACCTTCCCCTCCACGTCCTCACCAGTCCATTCCAGCACAGTAAATCATCCAGCCTTTGGCAGGAGAAGAGTTGCCAAGTTGGACAAAAGACTAATTGCCACGACAGGAGTCCAGTTGCTCTGTTTGGGGATTTGGGGTAATGGAAGTCGGGTCTGGGTTTACATAAATGTTATGCCAAGTTAATGCATGAATGAAGGTCTGCGCTGTGCGCCTTTATGAGGTCCGTGATCCTCCTGATGGCCTGCCAACACTGCCGGCACTCGGACCTCCAAAAGGAGGGCTGGGGGGAGGGGCCACAAAGCCTCGTGTGTTTTACAGTAACAATAAAAGTCCCTAATGAAGAAAAGAAAACATATACTCACTGCTTTGATCAATGTGAGAGCCATGCACACACATCTTGATGGCTCCTACAAGGGGACCTGTGGGGAGGGAAACTGCTACAGGGCTGGTGAAGAGAAGGGTTTTGTTCCTTGGTAGCAAACAGCTACTGTTAAGGAAGCAAAATAGCTTCTGGAGGAAGACAAAAACCCAAGACAGACCCTGCTGTGGCAGATTGCAGCTGCAGCCCTGGAAAGACCTTGTGAGACTTCTCAATGGGCTGAGAGGGAGGTGGGCCATGCCTCTCTGAGCTTTGCTTGAGAGGGGAAGATCTGTGATCTGAGATGAAGAGACAACAGGAGACAGCTGAAGAAGGCGGGAGAGGAGAGCCCATTTGTGATGCTCACTGAAGACAGCAGCAGAGCTTGGCACAGTGCTCCCATCCCCAGTCCTAAATTGTTTGAGAGGTGGGACATATGATTCTCATTAGTTGCACCACATTTTAATAAGAACAGATGCATTTCTGGGTGTTTTAATTTGCAACAAAAATAATTTTTCTTTTCTTTCTTTTCCCTTCCCTTCAAGGCATCTGATTTCCAGACAGACCCTCTCACACATGTGTATCCCAAAGAGAACATTTCTGAGACAGTTCGAGAGAACTGACATGGGTGACCAGACTCAAGGAGAATGTGATGACCATAGGGCCAGGCCTGGCAGAGCAAAGTGGAAACCACTCACACTCTTGTCAGTGAAGTTTCAAGCCCCAGCTCCTGGAGCCATGTGATTGCACAAGCAGCACACCTTTGGTGATGTGCTGAAGATGTTTCTGTTGTTTCTTCAGCTTTCCTGAGACTCCAGCTCCACCAGTCATCAGTGGTGGCTCCTTTCCTTTGCCTTGTTGCTTCTCTGCATTGCTTTATCCAAGAGATGGAGCAAATGTGTCATTGTGTCAGGCACGATAACTCCAAGGTGCTCACCAGCCTCCGTAGGCCACTTGTTTGGTTTTTATTTGCACATTCTTCACAATCCCCTCTTCATCAAGAGGTAGACAGTTCTCCCCACTGCTGACCCTCCCATGCCCACGGTGTTTTGCCCTCTGGGTTGGTGGTATGTTTGTCAAGCCTGTGCTAAAACATGTCCTACCCTGCTCAGCTGTCCTGGCAGACACCAGGGCTCTCTGTTGTGTTCTGCTGGCATCCCGCTCAGCAGCCTCCAAGCTGCTCATCGCCAGCTGCTATCTGGGTCTGGCAGGGAGACAGCTCACCCTGGATGTACCCCACCTTTGAAATACTTCCCCAAAAAAATTACTTGACCCCAAATATCCAGTATACCACCACTTGTGGCAGATACATAATCCACCACTTACCGGGTTGACCGTACTGGAAAAGTACTTCACCGGCATGATCCATCCCTTCCCCTGGTCCTGCGCACAGCACCCCATGGAGTGGGTACTCCACTCATTACTGGTAATGACTCCCCAGTGGGCTGGGATCTAGTGTTGAGCCCAAGAAGATCTTCTTGGGGTACAGATTTGTGCTCCCCAGCAGCGCACAGATGGAAGGAGGGGTGTTGGAACAAGGAGACTGATGAGAGGGTGGGAGATGTTGTATGAGGAGGCTACAGCAAAGGCCCAGAAGAGGAGCGGAAAATGGGAGATGAAAAAGTGGGAAAGGTTTATGATACAGTGAGGAAGAGGCAAAGATGGACTCTCAATGTGCTGCCACTGGAAGTGCAGTAGGAGCACAAGGATGTCCACAGTGGAAGGGTCAAAGAGTAGATGGAAGTTCACAGAAAAGCCTCCTTCTTGTTGAGCTCATTTATGGCTCCTCTGATGTGGGTGGTGGAGCAGCTGAGGCTGATCAATGATGAATCCCCCAGCCCTCCTGGAGGAAAGGTCTCAGCCAGCTCCAGGCAAAACACTGGGATTTGTTTGGGTTTTCCTTTCTTTTTTTCTTTAAATATTTTTCTGTAGCAAATTAGAATTTGGTAAAACACAGACTTTCTCCAGAGTTTGGTGTCACTGGCCTACTCATTTAGGGAAAAAAAACCCCAAACACTTAAAAATTAAACAAGAAAAGAAAAAGAAGCCCATTTGAAAATGTGGAATGAATTTGTTTGACCTTGCCAGGAACAAAACATTTTGATGTCCTGATGTGAAGCAAGTCCCTGTTTTGAAATTTCCTCAAAGTTATTTTAAGAACACTAAAAAAACCCAAATGTCTTGAGATCGAAAGAAAACATTTCATTTCTGGTAGAATTAATTTTAAAGAGTGGGGGTTTTAGAATTGCTGGTGAACTGGAAAATTCATTATTTGTTTGATTCGCATTGTTGCCCCTGTGGGAAAACACGGTCCAGGGACATGAAACAATTTATCCAGCAACTGTCAGAGCTGGGGCTCGAATTTGAGTTGTCCCAATTTTAGTTAAATATACTAGCTGGGAACACACATTTTTGATCTATGTATTAAACCAGGAGGTGAGGCTTTCTCCTGTTGCCTGCACCAGGCTGATTTGCCCTGTCTTACTCTCTGGCTGTTCAGGCAAAATCAAAGCCCTGAGGTCAAGCTGTGTCATCTGAAATGTGGTGGGTTTCATTTGTGTCATGCCCCCCGTCCCTCATCATCATCATCATCATCATCATCATCATCATCATCATCATCATCACAACAATAATAATAATTACAACAACTATAACAATAATAAAAAGGGATCCTAAGAACTTTTAAAACCTGTTAATTATTTCCATCCTGTTTGCTAACTCAGAATAATCATCATCATACTGATGGCCTCATCTTGTGTGATGGCAGGGGTGTTCCAAAATTCAGCAGAGCCATACAGGACGTTGGGGAATGTTTCCTTGAGCTCCTCCAGCAGCTTTGATAGGACCCCCAGTAACCCTGTGACCTCCACAACACCCCATGTCTCCCCCCTCCCATCCTTTGCAAACAAAGTGTAGGAAAAGCCAGATTTTCCCCAAATAAAGCAGACTGTCTTTAGTCTGTAGGTAATGTGAAACAGCAAATTAATTACATGGTGAAGATGACGAGGTCAACGCTGCCTTGTTAACCTTGTCAAGCTGATGAGAGCGGGAGAGCTACTGCAGGCTGCTGGGGTCCAGTGGGGCTGGCGTGGGAGCAGAGTCCTGCCACCGTCGGCATTTACCTCAAGGACAAATTGCACTTTGATGAGGCAAATTCTGGGATGTTGATGGGAAAAAACCTGCCCTCTGAGCTGGCCATGTGTCTGCAAGCTCTGTGTGCATAAAGCTATTCTTATGTGATGAAAACAAGCGTGGGAGCAGCCTTGGACTTAACCTTGTCACTCCTCAGATATATTTACCTGTAGAAAAAAATGAAAATAGTGATACTCCTGGGAGAAGGAAGCTTCCACTGTCCTGCACCAGACTGCTTAATTGCTGTGTTAATGAATTACAATGGCTCATTTCAGCGTCCACAGTTGGAGCTGCCTGGACTCTTTGTCACTGCTGACTTTCTGACTCGCTCCAGACAGCGTGACGCATGCGCGCTCGCTCACACACACACAGACTATGAGTTGCTAGGGCGGCTCTGCCGTCTCTCCCAAGTGTGGGAGCTCATGTCCTCACTGAGGTGCTCAGGGACGCTCGAGGGGAAATGCGATTCTGCATTTGCCGCGGGTGAATTATGAATGGTAGCGACCAGCCCAGCAGCCCCTGTGTTAGCTGGTGTGATATTAAAGCCGGCATATCTCACACATAATGTTGGAATGTGCCGCAGACTCTTAGTTTTAATTGGAAATGCTGTGTGAATATTGTGGAGATGTGAAAAGGTGTGTATTTTGGCCCTGGAGAAGGTGTGGGGGAGAAGCTGAGATCTCGTGGGACATGCACAAGCTGGACTTTTCTGCTCAAGCTACCAGTAATGAAGTGGGTATGAGCAGCCTGTGAACAGCCTTCGCTGGGCTTCCATGCAAAGGAGTGGAGCAGGTTGGTTCACACCTCTTAAAACCCTGTTTCTGGGCTGTCGTACCCTCTGCTTACGATCATCGGCTCACATTTTCAAGGCACCTTCGCAACCATGAGGGCGAGAAACACGAAAAGAGGCTCAGACTGCAGGCAGTGAAGTTTTAAAGTGTGTGAAAGTCCTTGAATGTACTCCCTACAGAATTAAATGTTCTTAGTCCAGGTAGGGAAACAGGTGTTACCTATATATATATAGACATACACATGTACATATATATAAAAAGAATATTTTCATCCACATGTATTTTTAATACATTTTCATCCATAGCTCAGCCATAAGCACTGGATCTGTGAGCCCCATGCCTGCATATGGGTGGATGTATAAAAGATGTGACAGAAAAAATGGACAGATCCCTCCAGGCACCTGGGAAGTTACTAAAATGTCTGGGAAACAAATGCAGCCCAAATTCCCACTTCATTTGCCAGCTCTCTCTGTCTCCATACCTCTACTGCAGCTCACCCAACACACTCCCAAACCAATCCCTTGGGTTGGCATGTGATGCTTGATCCCTCAGTGACCAAATCCAGCATTTCCCTGGTCCATGCACCCAATCAAGTGATGAGGGAGAAGCAGGGAGTTTGGGAACGTCTCTGCTTTCCACACACAACCTAAATAAATTCATGTACTGTGAGCAGGTTTTCAAATGATGATTTGTGAGAAATATATGGATTAGCATCAAGTGAGCTCTTCCTGCTGGAAAGTAGGGCAGAGCTCGTAACCTTTTAGTGCCACTGCCCTGCTATGTTGTTCTGTCTTATTGCTCGGGATGGGTGATCCAGGCCCTCTGGAGGACCTTCCCCTTTCTACCTTCTCTTGTCTGTAATAGAGGAACCACTCTTCAGAAGCAAGTACCACCTAGACAGATCGTAAAATTATACTTGTGTACAAGCATGACCTAGAGAGTTGTTTCTGAAATGATGCTCGGGGCTTGCTGGTGCTCTGTTTCAGATGAGCTTCATGTGATGACGGGTGGGCTCTTGAAAACCACATCCAGGTGCATCTGCTCTCTGCTGGCTGGAGAAGGAGCCCAGGGAACTAGTTCACATGGGGTCATCTGCCCTGTAGATGTCTAAATCTGCATGAAATAACCTGTGTTTTGCTGGTAAGGGGTCTCTGTACAAGAATCTGAAGTAGTTGCAATGAGAGAACTTGTAAATCAGACATTGTGACATAAGCCTCACACCCTACCCAAGTCCCAGTGCAAAACCAAAGATGCTCTTCTGTATCTGGGCCATAATATTCCTGGCCATACATCTGCTTTTGGGTGTCTCTCTCCCAGATGTTACATTACAGGATTGCCAGTGCTGATCAAGCTGGCAGGGGTTTACATGGGCAGACGCATCTCAGTGTCTGTTCCCACTGGTTTCCTGCAGCAACTTCTCCTCTTCATGCCCTTTGCTGCTCCAAGGAAAGCAGATTTCCCCTCCCTACCTTGGAAGCCCTTGGAAGAGCAGCATGGCTTGTTTTATGGCACTGCAGCCTCTGCATCTATTTTTAAGTCTCTGAGGACAAGCCTGTATATGGAATAGAAGACCAGCTGTAAGGGGAAACCAGAAGAGAAGGTGCCAAGCAGACTTTAGTCTCAAATTTATGCATAAAAATCTCTCAGAAATTGGTTCCAGATAAGGGGCGACCTACTCCATTTGACAGCTGCGCCTAGAACAGCTGCCACCACACCAGCCCCGAGTGCATCCAGATGTGCCACCCCCCCCCATGTTGTGGCCAGAGCTACAAAACTTTCCACCCATATTGCGCTCCCCAGTGCCAGAAGAAGCCTGGGACTAGATGTGCTGACATGAAGAATGGCTTGTTTCTTTGTCCCAGTCTCTGGAGAGGTGATATTTTTGGGTGTTGGGAACGTCTTGACAGCTCATTTCTCAGCGTCATGGTGCTAACGTCAGCTATCTGACTGCTCCAGAGTGAAACCAGACAGGTTTTCAGAAGACTTTCCCCATCTTCACTGCTAATTGTGCTGAATGACCCCTGTCAAACCACCTTGCTCCATGTTTCCTTGGTGCCTCTCCATCTGTCTCCCCTGGGAAGACTTGCAAGGTCTTTGAGGTCTGGAGTCTTCCAATGAACACCTGGGAGAGCTTTGACTTGGGTTGGAGTGCCTAGGAGCTACAGTAGAATAACATGAATGAACTCATCTGGTGGGCAGTTACCACACAGCAATGGAAATAAGCCAGTGTTTAGGAGATTGCAAGTATATTTGTGGTTATAAATAATGTAGACACACAGTAAAAGACAGCCCATCAAATAGTAATTTCTAGAGATTTCTAGATTCCTCTTTCTCAAGGTTTATTTCATTAATGATTGTATGAATTAAATGTAGTGGCCTCAGGGGCAGCCTGTCTTGCTAGAGCGATAGCCTGTACAATCTGGAGATGGAGCTGCTGTGCCTCAAACCGCAGCATTGATGGGCAAGGCATCTGAGCAGAGGAACAGCAGTTCTAAGGGTGGCAGATATCAAAGTGAAGGCTGTAGCTCATAGCAAAGCAGTTTAGCCATCAAAATCTTTGGCTTACAAATAGTATTTCTCCTGATGCATGCTTTCCAATGCCTTTCTGTTCACAATCTCATTGTTCACGCAGCAAACACTCCCAGCTCCAGGCTGGTTCTGCTCATCTGACTGACCACAACTCCAAAGAGCCAGCTCCTAGTCTTGTCTGCTGGTGGTTCTAGAACTGGCACGGGTAAGCATGGGGCAGACCTTCTACCTGGTGACCCTGTGCATAGCTCTGCATGATCCTGAACATCTTTTGGAGTCTCTGCTGTTGCTTGTGTGATGCTGCTGTTGCCCATGCCCCAATTTAGAGACTGGAAAGATGGATCTGGCTAGTCAGGATGATCTGGTATGCTGGTTAGCTGCAAAGAGCTGACATACCAATGATATGACATATGACCAAGGCTTTCCGGGCTCAGATATTCCCCATTTTCTACGTTCTGTGACCTGAGACCTATGGATCTTATTTATTCAGTGTTTTGATTTATGAAAGCTAGCCACACTGATGCAAAAGGTCCACAAGTCCATTATCTAGTGAGGGAGTTGTAGCATAATTAGGTGGAATACATTGAAAATTCAGAAATGTAATTTCAGATAAGACTTCCTAAGCAGCTGTTTTTAAAATGTTCCTGACAACAAATTAATCCATGGAAAGGGAATGCAATATCATCCTCAATAAGTAGATTTTTATATAAATATTGGAATGTAAATTTAAATATGCAAAAAGTTTCTGACCTACGGTACTCCAGGGGCTGATAGTTACATAGCTGTGGAGGCAGCAAAAGAGAAATGTCCCTTCAAAGCATTGTCCTCCAAGATGAGAAATTAGAAGCTCTTCAGTTCTCCTTGTAGATTTTTTTTTGTCCTGGAAATGAGAACAAAAATCCAGCTGGCATGTAGAGGCTGTGGCTTGGTACATACTGCCAGAGGAATGGGAAAAATGGCACACTGGGAGAAACCCTCCTCTGCGGAGAGAAGATTAGCAGATAGGTTTCACCAGAATGAAACGGCCAGGAATCATGTGAGGAGATATCCCAGGCAAGGCTCCTGGGAGTACTGATAAACTTACTGGGAGTCCCCTAAAGCACAGCCCCCCTCTAGTGTTGAACAGAACAAACCCCCCAGAATAGCTCTATCTGGCATTGTAGTAGGAGACTGTGTCAAGTGGAAGTAGTTTGGTTTCATCCAGGAGCTTTTTCAGCTCTTCAGGCTCTGGGACAATCCCTCACATTGCTTTTGAACACTGGTAATATCTTCTGAGACAGATCATTTCCCAAGAGCCTTCTGAAAGTATTTTTAGGCACTACAAGACTGGTAAGAGTTACCTGGTTATATCTCCCCATAGACTGTGATTTTGAGGTCATGGAACACACAAATGATGAATTAAGACCCTTTAAAGGGCATGTGAGGAACCACAGACTGGGTGCTAGGAAACCAGAGGCTATACACCTGGAATGGGATTTTGTGATGTGGTGCTTGAAATGCCAGGAGCTAGTCCTTTTGAAACCACTGCTCTTCCTCTGCTCTTCCTCTAGGATATCCACAGGGTTTGTCTAGGTTGTTTTCACCAAGATCTAATATGGACCTAATGGCCTAAATCCCACAGCAGTTTTTGGGTGCTTCAAAAAGCTTTCAAGGTTTGTAGGTTGCCTTCAGTTTAAGGAAAGCTTTGATCAAATGACAATACATAATACAGAGGTTTCTTCTGGAAAGCATCCATGACCATCCTCTTAATCTGCACGTCAGTCCTGTGACTTTCTGATGACAACCGCAAAGCTGGATCCAGAGAATATTCCTGGAGGGAATTCATGTTGACCTGTCCTTGAGTCTGAGCAGGGGCATCATTTATGCTTGCCCTGGTTTTACTGTCAGTCTGGAATATCTGCTTTGGGTCACAATGAAAGAGGAAACTCGGGGCTAAGTTTGACCAACACATCCACACTTGTCTTTGTAGTGTTTCAGTTCCTGAAAAGAGCCTTAGGCTGGTTTTGTTTTTTTTTTTTGTTGGGTTGTTTTTTTTTTTAAAGCTTGAGCCTAGTTCATGGAGAGCCTTTATTTTCTCATCTCCTAAAAGCACCAGGAGACCTTCTATTCACATCAGAATATCAGTTGTGTTTCAATCATGCCTAGTGCTATACTAACCCATAAACCTTCCAGGTCTCATGAATCGGGCAGGCTTACTCCTGCCTCACACTGCCACACCATTCATCGAGGTCCTCAAACCTTCTCATACCTCCTCATTCACACAGGACACCCCCAACCAGCTGATGGCATGGCTATACTGGAGGTCGGCCATGCTGTACTAAAGCTATGCTGGTCTTCCTGGTTCAGTATTAAATCACTTCTCAGTCTGGCTGGGATCCTTGGCAGCCACCTGAAGTCTCTGCAAGAGCATCCACGTGGCATCCAAACCGAACCATGGGCCTGGATAAATCATCCTGGTGGTTGGCTGTAACGGGGAGTAATGACAGCTACCGAGTGCCCACAGGACTTCTCAGCACCTCTGCACTCTTCGTCTGGTTTTCTCCTGCAAAGGAGACCTGCAGATTTTGAGTTAAAATGATCCACTTTAGTAATGCCTACAGAGACAACTGTAACCCCAGGGAAAATCCTCTCCCCCACTCTCCCCGCCCCAAGCTTTTCCATTGTCCTCTGTTTATTCCCTCCCAAGGACCACCACAAGCCTTTCCTTAGCTGCATTGTTAGCAGCTGCTGGCAAAGGGCATTGTTTGTCAATCTGCAGCAGGGGCTCAGGACAGGAATGAAAAGCAATGCCTGGTTTTCATTTAATGCACGGCAAATGAGGCATCTGCGACTCTGGGTACAGTAGGCTGTTACTGGTGTAGAGGACTTAAGTTTCAAAACAGGCTTGTGGTGCAGCAAGTTTTGGAGGCCTGCTAGCAATTTTATCCCCCTCCCTGTTCCCCAAGCATGTACTCTCAGCGTAATTGAGATTTCATATGAGAGGTCAGATTCATCCCAGACAACCTGTGGCAACTGGTATCTTTAACTGTGTGTGGTAATGCAGTTTTAAATTCCGCACCCCCAGCTCCCCGTTCCTTGTTCCCTGCAGAGTCTGAGCTTGTGAAAAATCACCATTGGATACCACAGGAATCTGGCCCATTTTTGGGCCTGGGTGCCATTCCCTGCTGCTTCATAAATACCTGTTGCAAAGTAAATGATAGTGTAAACTTGCCCAAGTGGCACTTTGAGATAATTCTCACTTTTAGGTTGTTTCTGGTGCCTCAAGGATGACCTTTGGGAAGAAGAAAGAGGAAATAAAATAATAATAATAATAATAATAATAATAATAATAATAATAATAATAAACCCCAAAACAACATCAACAAAAAACCCCACAGCAAATGAGAATATAGAGAAAAACCCCAAGTTTCTCTGCTAATAAAATCACAGAATCACAGAATCATGTAATGTCAGGAGTTGGAAGGTACCTTGAAAGATAATCTAGTCAGACCCCCCTGCCTGAGCAGCATCACCTAGATTAAATCACACAGGAACATGTCCAGATTGGTCTTGAATGTCTCCAGAGGAGACTCCACAACCTCTCTGGGCAGCCTGTTCCAGTGTTCCATCACCCTCACAGGGAAAAAGTTTTTCCTTACATTCACATGGAACTTCCTATGCTCCAGCTTGGAACCATTGTCCCTTGTCCTATCAGTGGCCATCACTGAGAAGAGCCTGGCTCCATCATCCTGACACTCACCCTTTACATATTTATAAACATTAATGAGGTCACCCCTCAGTCTTCTCCAAGCTGGAGACCCAGCTCTCTCAGCCTGTCCTCATAATGAAGGTGTTCCACTCCATCATCTTGGTGGCCCCACACTGGACTCTTTCAAGGAGTTCTATGTCCTTCTTGAACTGAGGGGCAAAAATGAGTGAACAATTAAATTATCACTTAACCATCATAATGGTTGATTTTCTTCTCACTAAAGTTTCTTGGAGGAGACAGGAGCACCCGTATTTGGCAGCTGGAAGAGAGCTTTTGCAGTCTCTAGGATTCTGTGGCATCACTAGTTTCCTAATGGAAACTGGTTACACCAGTACAGTCTTTGCTTTGGTTTTCATGTCCTCGTGCACAGAGGGCTCCAGTTTGGTCTGACAGGTGTCAACAGTGCCCTGACCCAAAATGGGGGAGCAGCCCCATTGTGGGAAGCTCTGTACTGCCACTCTAAATCACGGTCTTTGCTCCTAAAAGTTTGAATGAAGAGCCCCAGGGTGGGGTCATCCCTGGAGCAGTGAGCAGGATTGCTTGAGACTGCATTTGTCACTGGTGGATCTTAGGATGAATCGGCAGTCTGCTCATTCCTGCCTTAGAATAACACAAAGAAATTAAATGTAAGTGCTGGAAATCAAAGTATCTTCCACCTCTTCCCTTTGAGAAGGCAGAGTCAGCGTTTCAGATCTCCCAATATGAGTTATGAATCCACATCCCACTTTAAGACCTGACTTTGGCAGCTGAGTA
This sequence comes from Heliornis fulica, assembly GCA_013399135.1. NCBI lineage: Eukaryota > Metazoa > Chordata > Aves > Gruiformes > Heliornithidae > Heliornis > Heliornis fulica. The sequence goes on along the minus strand of VXBZ01000966.1, from coordinate 376,774 downwards.
TTCCCACCAGTGGCCAACCCCGTGCCTGTTCCCCATCCCAGCTCCTCTGAGGTTCTCAGACAAATTATGCTTGAAAATAGAGACTGGGTCCCCAAATCACCTGGGGCAAGGGACACAGAGGACATAGGAGAGAGCCATAGGTGTGTGTGTGTAATGACTGCCTCCTCAAAGACCTCTAATATGAACAGTCTTGTGGTGCTTGAGCAAAACTTCAAGTCTATGAGATGTGTTTAACAAGAAAGCTATTTTTAGCCCTGCAGCAGCGCAGCCATGGTTGAGTATCATACATTTGTGCTGGATTTTGACTTCAAAAAACAGAACCTCTTTCTATCTGTGCTTCTATCTGGAATTTGATTTTTTTGGATAAAAAGCCAGGCTTCTTGACAGTGTTTTAATGCTTACTTGACCCAAAACCAACTTCACTTCATTTTGGCTTCCTCAGCAAGAGTTTTCCCTTCTCTGCTCTGTTTTATATGGTTTCCATGCCCTGACACGACCCCCATTAATTTCAGTGTAAAAAACCCGTTTGTCTGAAGACAAGAGCTCCTCTGGCTTTTTTCACCTTTTTTCCCTCCAAACCTCTGTTTCTGGTCTAATAATTTTTTATGAGTTAAGTGATTTCTAGTGACTAATTTGCAAGCTCCATTCATTATTTCCATGTTGGGATTTTATTGGCAGGGAAGGTAAACAAATAATTTTTTTTGCCATATAGCCCCCAGCCCCCCCCCCCCCCCGCCTCCCCACCTCCCCGTTTTAACCTTTACCTTCGAGTCTGGCTTCTGTTTGTCTCATGGCCTGTGGCCATGTGGAAGGGATGTTGACGCTGAAATGTTTCCGATGCTCGCTTTGCTGGTGCGGTGTGCCGGCAAGACGTGTGCTTGTGGAACAGAGGACAAAAGGGTTGTTTTGGGTGCACGTGTCCATATTTTGGGGGGTTTGCCTTCTTGCTGTGCCCTGTGCCATCCCTGGTGTGAGAGCAATGGGCCTGTGATGTGCTGTCATCAGGACCACCTTATCTCCAACCATTCTAGGTGATAAACAAGCTGGGTTACAGACACAAAGTCCTTTCTTCTGTTTCCTACCCTTTCCCTACTTTTCCCATGGAATATCTTTCTTCCTGATCTCCTTTTGCATGAGAGTTTAGCCAAGAAGGGTGTTTTCTGTCACCCAAAACCAGACAGGCTCTGGGTCGTTGTTGAGGGGAGCTAGGTTCAGCTCTTGGCTCTGCCATCCCTGCTCTTTTCCTGACCTATGGCACAAGGAACATGCTGTCCAGTTCCCTGTACCTACAACACAAAGGCTAGATAAGCCGCAGTTTAATGCCACTTAATCCAGTGGAAGTATCGCTAGTGTTGTCACATAAAGAGCACGTTCAGCTCCCATGATGCTGCCATCAGAATGCTGTCAGGAAGGGAATTTTCAGTACTATGGCCTGGGTTAAGAAATGAGGAATAAAAAAAGAAGGAAAAATCCATCATTTGCTGCTGTTACAGAATCTTGACCGGGCTTTTTTGGAGTGACTGATATGTTCAAGAATCTCCCTGCTAACCACAGCCCTTTTCAGATTTCATCTGTGCATGATTTCTGCCCTTTCTGGAGGGTTTGGCATTTACACTACAGGATCGCGTTTGGACTCCGGGTGCTGTAATGCAAACACTCCTGACCGACGAAGCTAATAGGCTGTGCATGATGCCAACTGCCATCATGGGAAATGTGCCATCGACGGCAGAAATACATCCCAAGCACCTCGGCTTGAGGTGCTTGACATACACATGCCGAGCCTCTTGCATCGTCATAGAGGTATGAGATGGATGCTGAGCCAGGTCCAGATGCTCCCCCACTGCTTTGGCAGGAGGAAGAAGCTGGAAAGCTGACTTAGGTCTCCAAGGGATTCCCACCGGATGGGTCCAATAGTCCTTGAAATAGCCCCCATCACTGGTTCCATGTGTCCAATCAATCCCAGTTTTCAGGGCTGCTTTTGGGAAGCGAGAAAAAGGAACAACAAGCTGAGCATGGAGCAATAGGATGACTCTGCCTCACTGTAAGATGTGGGCATTTCAAGCCAGGCTTGCAGGGTGGGGTCGACCTGCTGCTGATCTTGTGTTCAAAGTTCCAGATGCTGGACCCAGCAGGCTCTAGGTAACTGGTGCAAGCAGATTGAGAGCTAGGCTGGATTCCCTTGAAAGATGATGGACAAGCCCCTGCCTTTTAGACTGACAAAATTATTCCAAAATTTTGCTGCTCACTTATTGTACCTTGTTTTTTAAGCTGAGAAATTGTCAATAGTGTTTTCCCCTTCTTCTCTGACTCTTTGGTGTTTTAGATCTGTTGTACCATCCAGGGAGTTTGGCTGAGGAGTTTATCCAACTTTATCGCCCTGGAGGTTCAAGACAGCCAGAACAGCAGCCCTGGCCTCAATTGGAGCTTGGAATAGACATAAAGGCCAAATTTTGACATTACAGAGCTGCCAAACCTCTAGTTTCTTATTCTTTCTTATTTTTATCCTTTCTTCAAATATTTTATTGTCATGTGTTCTTGGAAGCATGTTCCAAGCCATTCTCCCCATCCTTTCTTGTCTTTGTAGCTCTCAGCTTCTTCTCCCATCCCAGTTCCCCCACTGCCCTCCCAGCAGTTTCTTACCACCCAATCCCACTCCACCCAGGTAACAAAGTCATGGGTGGATTTATTTGCTCACTCAGCAAATAAAGCTCACTCTTTGCTCAAAGAACAAAAATAGGAGCTCACAGTGCTCCCAGGTTAGTTCGCAGTCATCAGGGCTTCTCTCTTCTACCACTGTTTTAAAATGAGTCTGCAGACTCCTAGTAACGGGGGAGCTTGGTCAGGCTTGGAGAGTTCTTCCTGAAAATCAAGTAAAAGAAGGGAAAAAAGATCAGCTTTCCTGGAGGAGCACTGCAGAAGAAGCAGCCATGGAACTTCTGTGAAAGAGTTTCTGCAAATGTCCGGTTTTGAAGCAGCGGTGGAGTTGATTTATAGTCCACAGAGATAGGCAAATTATGAATCTTTCCTTTCAGCCAAATGACCTGAAAAATTGGGGGCCGGATCTGATTTTTGGGTGTGGGAAACAAAGAATTTTTTCAGGCTTTTTGAGCCTGAAAAAAGCCCAAACCAAACCAAACCCACCCGTGTGCATGTGTAATGTAGCACAACGTCAGGTTTTGACTTGAAACAGGAAGTCCCTTTTCAGATTGTGGGACTAACTCTGCTTGAAAACCTTTATTTAGTGTGTGCAACTGTAGTGTAGTTGACTACCCTGAAATGATAAAAAGAGGAGCGTGGACCTTTGCAAAGGGGATTGTGTGAAAGCTCAGGAGCAGAGGACCAACCGACCTCTGATGGGCTCTGAGCCACCCTGATGCAATACTTGGTTCCTCTTGTCTGGAATAGAAGCTGCAGGTCCATTTGAAGCCTTTGGCCCTCTGAAGCTGCTGATCTCTCACACTGACTGGAGATGGAGGCCACACAGCTAATTTGGCTGTGCCTTGACTAGTGATCCCTGGACAGTTCTGTCCAGGCAAGCGGGACCCTTCAAACCTGTATAAATACAAACCTGAAGCTGCATTAAGAGATTAAGCCAATGAAGGGCTTCCCTAAGAAGCCCAGCTCCCACAGAAACCTCCAGTCTCATTATCTCTGCAGTGGATGCCCATGAAGTTTGACAAACTATAATCGCTTGGTGAGGTCAGGTTCCAGGCACAATTTGCTTTTTCTCCCCCTCCTCCTCCCCTACCCCTGAGGTCACACATCACTTACTGTAACTCTACTTTAGCTTCTGCTGTTGCACGCAGATGGAGTCGAGTCTGCAATCCTCAGGAGTGCTGGGAGTCGGGTCAGTCCAGACCCACCTTTGAAATTGCTGTTGAAGCTCAGTGTGAGAGAAGGCCATGCCAAGAGACATCACCTCACCAGCCCCTAACTTGCACACCCAGGTAACCCCATGCACCTTGGCGTAAGGCAGACAGCATCCTAGAAACAGCCCTTAGGAGGCTAGTAGTAAATTTGGAATTTACCAGCAAATGCTATTTTTAGAGCACAGTAGCTGAACTTGATTTTAGTATTTTTAATACCCCTGGCAAGTAGCCATGCTTAAATCAGTCTTGATTTTAAGCTGAATAAAATCGCTGCGCATATACATCTGGCTGCTACAAATCTGTGTTAAGATTTTACCTTTTCATTATAAAAAATAAAAGCAAAGCCACAAAATTGCTTTTATTAGTGCTTTATGGTTTATATAATATAAAGGTCTTTGCTCATATTTGTTCTGGATGGTAAAGGCAATAACTGTGAGCCACGACAGAGAGCTGTTTGCACCTGTATCCTACACTATCATAGAAAACTCAGTACTCTCTGCTTCCTCTTCTTTTGTCACAGGCAGGAGAAACCAAGGCACGGGCAGTGGCTCGGCTGAGGAGGAAACATGCTGAGGCACTGGTGTTCCTGCTGCTGATGTGATCTTATTGCTTTGGCCCTGAAATCCCATCACACCTGGATGAGGTGCAAGGCACCCTTGGTGAGTTTGAGATGACACTGAGATGTGTGGTGAGTCAATACGCTGGAGGGAAGAGCGGTTGTCCGGAGGTACCTGGACAAGCTGGAGAGGTGGGCCTGTGTGAACTGCATGAGAACAGAAGGTTTCAGCAAAACTGTGGTGTTTGTTGTTAATGTTCCATAGAGAACATAGGAATAAGGGTGGGGAGTTTTCTTACAGGCTCTCTCCTCTTCTTCATGACACCTCTTTTCTCAAACAAAACTCAACTCTCCCCGGGAAGAGCTTTTATACAGCCCCAAGCACAATGAGGCCTCATCCGTGGCTGTGTCTGACCTTCTTCAGCTTGTCCATCATCTCATCACTGGCATCTGTAACACCTGGAGTAGTTGTTTCATTCATTTAGTTCCCCTGGTCTAGTGCTTGCTGATAATCCTACCCCCATCATTTGGGCTGAGTGAATTTCCACCTGAAACAGCAATTTCTTGTTTCTTGCTATACATCCATCCATCACACTGTTGAGCTGAGCCTGCAGCTCCATTTCCATCCATTCCCTTGTGGGCGATATCACCGTGAACATCCCTGGGAAGATCTGTCAGGGTAAGCAGTGCTCAGCACAGGAAAGAATTTCATTCCTCCTAAATGCACTTCCTTGGGTTAACACCTGGCTGAAGCAGAGGAACTTAACATTCCTCAAATCCCAGCTCTACCAGCTGGTCAGGAAGGTCATCCAGCCTTAATCCAGCCTGGGGCTTCCCTCTTTACAAGAAAAGTTCTAGGTAGATGTAACAAACCCTGATGAGCCTCACCCGTGACTCTCAAGTCATTTCTTCCACTGCTCGCTGGGCTCACCCTGACTGTGGAACCAAAATAGAAACTTTCACAATGAACTCAACTTTATCCCACTTGTCTGCGAGCCAGGATTTAGGCTGCTCTATAAATTATGATCCCAAGTCAGCTCGTGCCAGCCCTTAATTTGCGGTAACTTTATCCCATAAATGCCCCCATTGTTCAGCGAGGTGACACTTTTGCTTTCATTTCTGTATTTATATCTCAGTTAATAAACCCTTTTACATACATTTTCTTGGAAAACAAAAGTCAGCATGCTTCCCTCTTCCTCTCCTTCCCCAAACCACCTCAGCTCTCATCTCCCTGCATAGGAAAAAAAACTAAAAAGGGAAAGAAAAAACGACTGAAAAAGAAGAGATGGCTCCAGCCTAGCAGAGACCTGAGTTTTCCTGCATCGTGATGGAGATGAATGTCCAGGGCATATAAAATCATTGGAGAATCATAGCATGGTTTGGGTTGGAAAGGACGGTTCAAGATGCTGTCTCTAAATGATCTGTTTAATATCTTTGTCAGAGATATGGACAGTGTAATTGAGTGCTCCCTCAGCAAGTTTGCTGATGACACTGAGCTCTTTCCAAAATCCAAGGACTGCTGGATGCATCTGGGCTGTGGCCGCAGCCAGTGTCACTTGACATTGATTATTTTTCTCTGCTGAAAGAAGGACACAGAAACTCCTGCCCAATGTGATGGAGTCCAGAAAAACACACAGGAAGTCCAGGAGAGAGGTTGGATGTCCTAAAACAGTGACTCTTCCAGTGTGTGGGTCTTGGATCTCTGCTTTAAAAGCAGGTTTGAAACCCAGAGTGAGGGAAATGCCAAGATTTTGCAGATGATTGCTGCCCTTTCTTGGCTTGCAATCTTGTCACAGCTCCCTGGCTTCTCCTTGGAATCTGAGGGCAAAAGCTTTGTGTCTCTCTCTGGTCAAGGTTTGGCATTTGCAGGTGAGTACAATGGCTCTGTATTGACCTTACAGATGCCAAGTCCCACCACTATGAGTCACTCCTGTCTTTTAATCGTTTTTTTTTCTGGGGAAATAGAGCACGAGAAATGCAGTTGAACACAATATGAAAGGGATCAGCAGCCCACTTGTCCCCTTGTTGTGTTTTTGCCATGGGTCTTGTGCTTTGTACACAGGTGGGAAACACATCCCCGTGCATGAGCACACACATCTCTGCACAAGCATGTGCAGGGACACAAATGTCCAAGCAGTAAATGTGCGGTGCCCGAGCCAGGGAGTGTTTCACCAGAAGGACAAATCATGGGAACTCAAGTTGGGGTTTTTATTTGCCTCCTCACCATTTAAAAAATATTTTCCTTTCTGTGTAAACAGCTGCTTTAACTTTTTGGTCCTCCAGAACAGGGAAACAACATGCAAATGCATGCACACAGACATGCACACAGATGTGCAAACCCTCTCTGAGATGGTCTCCTGCTTGTGTGTTGCAACACAAACCAGATTCTGGTGATGAAGCAAGTGTATGGCATAGAGGCAGAAAGGAGAAGGGTGCTTCCTGAGAGGGCTCCATGTCCTTCCCTGCCCCTGCCCCACAAATCTCCTCACTCATCCTTTCCTCACTGGGACTGTCCTTTGGCTCTTTTTCTCCTCTACCCAGGTACTGATTTTTGTAAGGTTTTCCAAAACAAAACTGGGTTTGAGACTCCCACCCTTCCAGCCAATTGGGTTGAATTTGGGTCAGGAGTTTGGTGGCTCCGAGGTGCGGAAAGTGATGAATTTCACCTTTTGCTTTAGCAAAAGGAGCTAAAGCTTACTATGTCTTTTCCCCCTGTCAGGAGCCATCAGGTGCACATGATGCCTGTCTGCATTTACGTTGATATATTTTTTCCCCTGGTGTGATAGCTGTTGGTGTGAGGTCTGTCTCAGCCTTTTTTCTCTCCCAGTTCCTGAATCCTGCCCACCCTTCATCCTCTTCTTCTCCCCTTTTACCATTCAATCTTCCCATCCCTGACTTGCCCATGACCATGGCTCCCACCCTCCACCTCCATTTCTCACTTCTTAATTGCTCTTATCTAGTGCAGGAATGTGTCCTTTTCGAACTGTGCTTGCACAGCTCCTTCCTCAGTAGAGTCTCAGCCCATGCTCATAAACTTTGATGTTCCTTCAGCTAATGTAATAAATAATGATAAATTTCTCTGATTTAGAACTTTGTTCTGCTGATTCTTAACAAGTTTTTTTTTCACCTCCTCGGAGGAAAAATAGAAAAAAACCTCTGGAGATTTTTCTCTTTCATCTTCTGAGAGGTGAAAACAATCCTGTAAGGTTCTAAGCCAATTAAAAGACTACCAGAACTATCAAAATTAAATGCTTCATAGCAATCTTCTATTACCTATGATTACATTTGACCAGAATTAACCTGGGCTTGCAGATATTTCCATTCCTCACCCCTGCTCTGACTGGCAGGTTGCACCAAGAGCTTGGATGAGTGGTGATGGCAGAGAAGGGACACTGGCATGAGGGACCCAAGGGGTCCCATGGATGCCACCTCCACAGGTGACACAGCCTCTCTGGGGCTCTCCACAGGTGAAGGGTCATGAGTAAAAAAATCCCTACACCTCTCTGGGCCTTGTTCTACCTTGTCCTAGAGTGAGTGATGGTTTCTGCCTTCTCATTTATGGAGAATAAAAAGATGAAAGAATTAAATATGCTTACTTTACCTTCTATTGCTTTATTTTTGGTGACAAAGTGGCAAACCATCATGTACAGCAATGTCCAGATTTCTTTTTCCAATAAGGATTTATCTTTCCTTAGGGAGAAGAAAACATTTTTCCTTTCCTCTGAAGAATTAAACCTCATGAAGAAGAAATCCTACTACTGAATTATTTTTTTTTTCTGAGACTTCTCAAAACCAAATCACTCCCACATTTTCATCTCCGAAACCCTGGTTCTGAAATTCTTAATTTCAGAAAAAGCCTTTGGATTAAAATTCTCCTAAAAACACTGAGACAAGTTCAGTTTGAAGCTAGTAATGTCAGAGCTACTTTGAAATGTCAAGAGTTTTGACGGACACAATTTTGTAGCCTGTAGTGTTGACTGCAGTTGTCCTGTGCAGCTGCCCAGAGAGGATGCTACAGGATCCATCTGAATGTTTCCAGACCCCACAGGAGAGGACACACATCCTTCCTGCACACTGACTCACCTTGCTAAGCAAACTAATGAGTTTAAGAGGAAGGAGGAAGCTGCTTCTGAAATAATTCTCTGCAATAATGAGATGACCCTTATTATTAAGTGATTTCAGAAGGCTGTGCACTAATTCACTCTTCCTGATTCATCAGCAAACAAGAAAAAGGAGAATCTCTTTGTATGGATCAAGAGGGACAATAGGGGAAGAAACTGCCAATCAGTGATGTTTTGTGAAAGGCTTGCAGGCTCTACAGAAGGAAACCTCCATAGTCATTGTTTTTTGTTCAAGAGCTATTTCTTGGCCTGGGCAGATTCTTATTTGTTTTTAAACAGAAAAGAAGCAATTTCCAGAAAACCTGAAGCACCTGTGAGCTCCTGAGAGCTTTTGACAGTGCTGTCAGCATTTATTTTTAACCAAATGAATAAGGGCAGCTCACTGAAAACTTTCTTTGAGTGTGTCTCAGTCCAACTGCTTACCCCTCTGGATCGTGCCTGCTTCCCAGAGATGGGTCCTGCCTTCCAGGGCAGAAATGATGCCGAGGATGCCTCAACAAGTCCTTTTCTCTGCTGATACACTGCCCAGCAGGCAGAGTCCCTCCTTTACATCATCCTGGACAGATCCTGCTCGAGGGTCTGCACCCAGCTTTGGAAAAGGGCAAGGTCCTGGAGTCCTCCTTGCCTCTGTTCTCCTTCCACAGGATTGTGCTAATGTCTCTTGTGTAAGCCTCAGGAAGTCAAAGCAGGAGCAGATGAATTCAGCAGGCATGGGATGTCCTTCACCATGATCATCTTCATGTCTGGCCAGAACCAGGACAATGGCACAGACAACATGAAGGAGAGGTTTCCACAGCCCTTGATAGACCTGTCCGCTATTTCTGTCCATGAGCAGCTGAATGAGGCCCCTGATGTCATCTCCAGAGCCTCAGGGCACTGCAAGCTCTGTTGTTCCTGAGAGGTGAAGGTGTCATTTCCGATAGCTCTTTCTGGGCTTTGTCTTGGGTGACCCAGACCATCCAAAAAAGCTACAGACAAATCTCATAGAACCCCAGAGTGGTCTGAGTTGTCAGTCAGCAAGATGAATGGATGGAAGATCTAGGGATGCAGCATACAGAAATGAAGACATTCAGAGCAAAGTCAAAGAAGGATGCTCAGAAAAACGGGGTGGCTCCTGCCTTTTCCTGCCCTGTCTGCCCAAAGCCAGACTGTAGATGTCTGCATTATTCCCTGATTATCCTCATTAGAAGTTTTGTTAAACAGAAAGCCTCCAAAATTTTCTGCTTGATGTCAGGCATCCCCACCTGCCCACTTTCTAACATCTCACAGTTTCCTGCCAAGAATGTATCTAGGAAAAGCCATCAAAATCCTGAGCAGAAGGGATAAGGATTGGCTGGAGATCACATGGGAGTGGATCTTGACACTCAGAGGGAATCTGTTCTCACTCAATGCCACCTTACTATCTTCTCCCATCTCCTCCTTCCTTATTTCTGGCCTCTCCCTTCTAACCGCCAGCTCTACAGACTCCTCTTTCTCCACACACAGAAGGTAGTGCCACAGGGTGGTTGTATAGCACCAATGGAAACACAGCACACACGGACTTGTGGTCACCAAAAGCCCATGGACACACCAGCTCCAAGACACTCCAAGGTGCTCCCCATTTCTCCAGCAGCAATGAGTTCCCATGCTGCAGCGACCATCCCTGGCTTCTCACAGGGAGGTAGCCGAAAAACCAAACATCAACAATAACCTGAGCCCAGCAAAGCCCAGAGGTGCCACTTGAGAGGCAAAGTAGCTGGTGGAGTTCAGCAGAATGTTCTCGGGTAACAGCAAGGTTAGTTGCTCCCTGAGGGGAGGTGGGTTTGCTTACTTACTATTAGTTTCATACCAGAAAAACATTTACTGGAATTTTTAGTGAATTATGCTCAGATGTGCCTGTGGTCAGTCCCACGTCTCACTGAGTTGGTGTTACCACGGCATAAAGGAAAACAAGGTTTCCAGAGCTTCCTTTGGTCAATAAAAAAGCCATAAATGAAATATATGGAGCAAAACTGATAAGTGCAGAGGAGCAACAGCTTTGTTTGCTGACCTGGCTTTCATTTCTCCTCCTCCCTCTTCTCCTCTCCTCTCCTTTCACTGATGGTAAAGCCTGCGGTGTTGTGTACCAGCGCCGAAGTGTTTGACGTCCCTCTGTTTGTCCCCACAGCTGTTTGACATGGGGACGGGCTGCTCAGAAGCCAGAGGAATTTTGCAGGTGTGAGGGAGCAGGTCACCGAGTTTCCATCCAGGCTGGTGGGTGGTTAGCCCTCACTCTAAGCAATGGGATAGATGGATTTATAGCCTGCCTACCACAGCGAGGCCCCAACCCAGATGAAGTTTCTTGAAGCGAGTGTGAAACAGATAAATAAAAAAGAAACATGCTACGCTGGATCGGTCTGGTCACAAGCACCCACCGCAAATTCAGTGTGGAAATAAAGCACTTTTCATTTTTCCAGCAGAGAGAGCAATTAGCTATTAGAACATAATGCTCTGAGGACCATGGTCGTATCCTGTGCTTGGTCCAACTGGAAGCCTTCCTGGCAGATACGCCTTGCCAGAGCGCGAGGTCTCTGAGGGGCTATCGGCTGCCTTAGGAAGGTTAATCCAGTGGTCTGTCAGCTGTAAAACTTGTGATGGGTGATGACTCTAGGTGCACTGTGCAGGGAGAGATACTTCAAGGTTCTGCCTGCCCAGTGGACTGAACTTAACTCCTAAATTGCCACAAAGATCACGATCCATTTTGGATCTGTAGTTTTATTTTTATTTTTTCCTTTTTTTCCTTTTTTTGAAAAAAAAAAAGGAAGCTGGTGTCAGTATTGGACATTTGGATCAAATCAAACCCAAGGACAGATGATCTGGTTCAGATAGAGCCTGTTTGTTTGATGGCCTCTAGACCACTGCCAGTCACTGTGCATCACTGAGTGATGCATCGCTGTCTGGATGCTGAGACCAGCACATATGAGGAGCTGGGTGTGATGTTACCCCAGTTTGACCTTGTTTTAAGACCCGAAACCAGGTCTGAGAACTGCAGAAACAATTCCCTCAGGAATACAAAGCCTGCACTTCCGTGTGCTGGGATTTGGACTTTGGGGTCAGATGGCACCTCCTGATATTCACATCTCATAACAAATGCTCAGTGCCTGTAATGAAGACAAGGAGCAACCTTTGCAGGCTGCCGGGAGAAACAGATGCAGAACACAAGAATCCAGACAGCTTATTTGACTCTCTGCTACTGACTTCCTGAGTGGTTTTGGTTAAATCAATTCACTTTTTCCGAGCCCTCACAAAACATGAATCATAGCAGGCTTCAAGGAGGAGGAACAAAGAGGGGTGCAGCACATCCAGATTGTCTGTCTTTGTTGTTTTGGTCTTGCTACTGGGGTCCCCTGCAAGGAGCCTTCTTCTGCTTCTCTGTCTGCTGCCTTGCTCTCACCGGCCTTGGTGGACAGGGTGTGTGAAGGTGGCTTCATCCAGACCCTTGCCCTTGGACGGTGAGGTGGGCCCTTGCAAAGTCTTTTCTACTAATTTTTGTAGGAAGGAAAGCAACCCACAGCTGGGCCAGGAAGCCACGTGCCTCCTGCCTTGCAACTCTGAGTCTCTCAATGCAGATCCAAGCTGTTTAACCCTAACCTGATTCCACATAAGGGCTCACAGGCTATTTTTATTGCCCTCAGACATACAATAACTGCATGTGAGCCCCTCCTGTTCAAAATTTACTTGTAAACTCATTAGAACTTCTCCTGCTCTTTTCTCCATTTCCCCCTTTTCCTCTGTTTTTGCCTTTCCCGACTTTCTCTTTTCCTTTTTCCCTTTCCATTTTCCTTTCTTCTCTCCTTCTTCTCATCTTTCTCTTTCTCTTTCTCTTTCTCTTTCTCTTTCTCTTTCTCTTTCTCTTTCTCTTTCTCTTTCTCTTTCTCTTTCTCTTTCTCTTTCTCTTTCTCTTTCTCTTTCTCTTTCTCTTTCTCTTTCTCTTTCTCTTTCTCTTTCTCTTTCTCTTTCTCTTTCTCTTTCTCTTTCTCTTTCTCTTTCTCTTTCTCTTNTTTTCTCCTTTCTCCTTTCTCCTTTCTCCTTTCTCCTTTCTCCTTTCTCCTTTCTCCTTTCTCCTTTCTCCTTTCTCCTTTCTCCTTTCTTTTTAACTTCATTTTCATATTCGTATTTCCATTAATCTTTTTATTTATCTTTCTCCTTTCTTCTTTCTTCATTCTTCTTTCTCTTTCCCTTTCCTTTTCTCTTTCTCTTTTTTCTTCTGTTCTTTCATTAACTTTTCTCATTTTCTTCCTCTCCATCTCTCTCTCCCCCTTTTCCTCTTTCTTTCTTTGTACACACCCATATTTTCCATACTTTGGATCTTATTCCACTGCCTGTCCCATACTGAATTCTGACACATTTTATGACATCTTTGGGGGTGGTTTTCCATGGTTAAAGGAAATAAAAGGCACTTCAAAGCCCCTGTGTAACACATCACCCACCTCTGTGGTGAGTTTCTGTTTGCATTCCCTGCAGCAAATTGGGCTTCCCAGCAAGAAGAAGGTCTGAGAGGGAAGGGTTAGGAGGAAAGGGGTGTATAAAATGGGAGAGGCGCAGCTGCGTCTGAAAAACCAAAATATCCCTGTAAGTCAAGAGATGCATGGCTGGAATGTGAAGTCCATTTCCCCAGGAAGGATGCTGAGATAGCTGGATACTGCCAAGAAAGGAGCTTCAGAATCTGGAGGAAGCTTTGTGTCTTTCACTGCTGCTGTTTTCCACTGTGTGTGACTATGAGTTTCTCAGCTCTGCCCAACTGGAGCTCTCCCCTTGGCCAGTGCACAGCAAGCACCCATTCAGGTCTCCCAACACAGCCCTCTTCTCCTGTAGTTTTGGAGAGATGAACTCAAACCATAAGGATGTTCATGCACCGCGGCCCAGCCAAGCACTGTTCTTTCTGCCAAGGTTAGAAACAAGGAGAATAGTGAGTGCAGACAAGGAGACATGGAGGCATGAAGCTAGGATGTGTTGTGGGGACAGGGAAACAAATGGACAGCCCAGGCTTCAGTTATCTCCTTGTCCTGCAAAAAAAAGTGAAAAAAACACCCAAGTTCATCACAATGCAGCTCTTGACTTGTCTTCTCCATCTCTTCCCTGAGGTGGAGGCAGCTGCTACCTTAGCTTATAGTCAAATTGATATGGTCACACCCCCATCTACCCAGCCAACTAGTCAGCAAATGCAAAATTAGCCCACACTGCATCCCAAGATTCATCTCCTTACAAAACTGGGTTAAAAATATTTATGTATGACTATTAAATAATTCATTACATAGTTATTAAATATTATTTAAGGTTATGTAAGATTTCTTCCCCTTGTGATTGCAGTGGGATCCACCTCAGACTTACATGCTCCTTGCCAATGACATTAATGGCAATTATTCCGTTCCTGTCTTTTTAAATCATGGTGCCATCCATAGTCATAATTAATGCATGCAACTTGTTCACATCCAGCACATTTTCTCACTGTGCAAATGAAGCAGGAATTATAGTTTTGTCACGAACTTTCTGAGTGCTCCTTTCCCTAGGGCTATCTGGACTTACAGGTTTTTGCATTTGGTTTTGCAATCAGGAGAAACTTAATTAAAAAAAAAAAAAGGAGGAAAAGATGAAACAAACAAAAAAAATTCATGTGGGAACTTTCAAATCCTCCCCTGCCAGATCAGTTTTGTGAGTGAAAGATGAATTATCCCTGGATGGAGCCATGCCCCTCCACATCTGTAAGACATCCGCAACGGCAGCTGCTATATTGGAGCTCACCTTTGATCCCTGCCGCCTCGCAGGCCCCTTCCCTGCCATTTCACAAGGGTGTGTTTTGCCCAGCCCTGCTATGCAGCCACCTCCTGCCACAGCACCAGCCTCCTTCAGCAAAGCAGTGCCACGATTCCCAGGGAAGGGAGGACCTACGAGCAGGAGGGAACAACCCACAATCTTCTGACTCCTGCAGACAAGTGTTTGGCTGTGGACAGGGCTCTGCCCTGGGTCGGGTGGGTGAAAAGCTTCAGGACTGATGCCTGCCTGGACTGTTGTCAGGGCAGCAGAGGCTCAGTTCTGCTCAGATGAGGAGGGTGGTGATATGCAGCAGCACAGTGCTGGTGGAGAGGAGAGCTTGCTCCTGACTTTTTCTAGCCCCTAGGCAACCTCTGGCTGCGTCTGCTCAGTGAGGGTTGCTAGTTCCAGGGAAGCAGAGCTCGGTCCCTTCTCACGTCCCTCCAGCCTGTAAAAACCTAGGACAACTGCTTGTTCAGAAGGCAAGCAGCACCTCGAGGTGCATCTCTGCCATCTGCCCCATCCCAAAGCTCCTCTACGAAGCTTTTCCTCACTTTGCACAAAGGGAAGGAATCCAGCTCCAGTTACAAAAAGGAGGGGGGTAAGAGCACTGCAGGGTGCAAAGTTTGGTATCCATGCACAGAGGCATTTCTTAACTTGAGCTCACATCCTGATGGAGAAGACCACGGTTATCTGGATGATTTCAAAGAAGAGGGCTGCAAGGTTTGGTTGCCCTCTCTGAGGTGGGTGATCACAGCCCTGCTCTCCTGGGGATTGTTTCCTGGGGTTTTAGTCTCTCTCTTGGAGTGGCCATGAACGGGCAGGATATTTCAGTGGTGGGTGGGGGACAAGGAATTGCAGAGCTTTATTGAATCTGAAGGAAAGCTCAGGTTGGGTCCCGTCCTTCCCTCTGGAGCAGACACGTATGTGGCAGGAGATGGCCACATACGTGTAAGAAGAGAAAAAAAAAAAAAAAAAAAAAAAAGAAAAAAAAAGAAGAAAAAAAAAAAAGGGAAAGAGGCAGAGAGGATTCCTGGTTGCACCAGAGGGAGCCCTTCCATTGCAGATGAGGCAGAAATCAAGCTCGGACTGGAGCTGGATGCTGAACCCCTCCGTGGTCCGCAGCCCTGGGCTCATCTTCCAGCTCTTTTCAGCCTGCATTAACTGGGACAGGCGGAGCCCCCTCCCCCAGCCCCATTCAGGGCTGTTACTATTAACCAGGACTTGACCGGAACTGGACAGACCAGCCTGGCACCAAGCTCCTGATATAATGTTGTCCCCATCCTCACCTTATACCCTGACTGGAAAATCCCACCACCTCAGCCTGTTCAAGCATCTCCTCTCCATTTCCACGCTCAAGACAAATTTCCACACCAGTAGGACATTCTTGGTTTCCTTGCCAGACTGGAGGAAAGGTTGGAAAAAGACTCGGAGGCTGATGGGAGAGAAGATCCCTGCCAGTTAATCCTGGAAAAAAATCCTCCTGGGGGGACAAATGGAGCCAAAAGGACTCTGAGGCACAACTTACCATCCCCTGCTGAGATCTGGATGTCTAACCATGCCTCAGAGTTCTGGTATCAGCACAGAGGATGGTCTGCAGGTGCTGGATGGATGGTTTGAGTCTGACCCCATTGAACACAGAGACCTTTGTCCCCTCAGAGCTTCTCCAGGGGTTCCCTCTCTGAGCCCCACTGCACAGACATCCAGGTACTTTTACTTTGCAGATGAGACTGTTTTGCCTCCAAGTAGCTAAAGTGAAGACAGATCTTAAAAAAAAAAAAAAAAAAGAGAGAGAGAAGATGACTGTGTTCCGCACTGGGGCCCAGACAAAGTGGGCTGGAATCAGCTTTACCACATGCTCAAGCACTGGGGACCATTTCACAGACTTTTATAAGTGTTTTTTAGGGAGCAGCCTGGGGAGTGGAGGGGAGGATGGGGGGATCCTGATTGGTCTCTCTTGTCTGCACTGCAGTGAGCCAGCCACCTTCTGACAGCCTTACTCAGTTCACGTTTAAGACATGCCAAGTTCCCCCCAGCAGGTTTGTTAAAGCACACAGGGACACATCTCTCCCATCAGAGGAAGCTGTTTTTTCTCTATGATACTCAGTTGCCTTTGCCTTGTGACCATCCTAAATCTCTGTGCCTGAAACCACCAACTACCTTTGTTTTAATGCTCTTCTGTTCACTGCCCAGTGTCAGAGAATCACAGAATATTAGGAGTTGGAAGGGACCTCAAAAGATCATCTAGTCCAACCCCCCTACCTGGGCAAGCAGAGTCCTTTCCCAATCACTCACTACGCCCGAGTTTTTCTTTTCCAAACCCTACTCCCTACCTACTTCATCCCTCCTCAGACCCAGCTGCCTTTCCTACACTCATTCATCCTTTGCACCTGCAGTGGGAACACCAGGAGCACATGAGCAACCCCACCCGGGGAAGCCCTGCAAGCTGTGGTGGCCCTGATTTGGAGCATTCTTCTTGTGGGACATCAGCATTAATCAGGGATGAACAAGAGATTTATAGCTTGGCCATCCTTAACTGGGAGAGCACAAAGTATCTATGGATGGGGTGAACTGGTCTTTGCATTATTTCCTTCCAGCTGGAATTTCTTGGGAAAACTGCAGTAAAATCTTCATTTCTCTGATGTGTAGCATAGCCTATTTTTAGTGAATATAGTTTCTGGAGATGACAGAACTACATCTTCTGGAACTTGACCAGAAAAATGCTGCTTTTGGTAGACATGACAGAAAAAATGTTAGACCAGATAGCTGAAAAAGAAGCAGGTTCATATATTATCGAAACAGCCATAAAAAGATCTGTGCCAACTCACCTCATTCAGATGGTAGTTCAGTGTTTATAGCTCAGTTATAGTCCACCTAATCTGCTGTTTCACTGTCTTTCTGCGGCCTACCTGCTCTCCAGTAGTGTCATCTTTCCTCCAACCATTGCTGAATATGATCATATGCTGAGTCCTACAAGCTGCTGCAGTTCAAGTGTTTTTCACAGTGGGTGTCCCGGTGCCACGATGCCAATCTTTCCTCGCCAAACCTCTCTAAGGAGGTCCCTCTCAGCATGCCACAGGGCCTCCACCCTTGCTCGCTCCCTAACTTGGCTAAGTCAATGAAGGTGTTTTTGTGGCCACAGTCTCAAGTCAGTCTAGGAAATGATTAAAACATGATTTAGAAACAATGTTGCTAAAAGAAAGTAGATTTTATTTTTTTTTAAAGTGAAATAATTTAGTTACCCAGTTTTGAATGAGGATGGGTTAAAATACACACTGGAGGGTGAAGGCACTCCTAAAAATCCTGGTTGAATGTGGCCACTTCTTTGCACTGGCTACGAGAAGAAAGTGATTTGTCCTCTTTCCAAAGGAACTGCTCTTCACATGCCATTGCTGGATCTGGCCCTGCATAGGACGAGTGCTGAGAGGCAAAGGATTTATGCCTGTTTACCATCCTCCAGTAGAGACAGGGATTGTTTGGTGCAGTTCTACTTCGGAGCCTAGAAGAACCAGGTGAATCCCTATCCTGCCCCCATTCACTTGGAGTCCCTCACCTTGTGAGATATAGCAGCTTCACGCTGCTGCTGGAAACGGCATGGTGGAGTTGTGTGGCTTTGATGTTCCTGATAAATTGTATCCTGGTGGCTGGTTAATGCTGCCATAAAGAAACAAAGAAATGCCCAATTTGCCACACCAACAGAGGGACACGGTCCTCCCCTCCACGAAGACCTAGCAGCTTCCTGCCAACAGGAGCAGAAGCCTTGCTGGCCAGTGTGTGCTTGCACTGTGGGACTGGGATCTCTGAACCCCAGACATATGGTTTAAATATTCTAATAGATGTGGTAATCCTTTTGGTTTCCAAATAATGTTATGGTCGAGTCGATTTATGGTAACGCTATCTTAAGCAATGAGGGCAATAAAAAGAGTTTTAAATGTGAAGAATTTTTTTTCTTCTTGCTTAGACTTTTCTTTGTGCTCTGTTTAAAGCCGTCAAGTGTGGAGATCTTGCCAAAGCTACTCAGTGCTTGTGAGGCAGACACACACCTTGCTGGGCAAAGGGCCTTCCTGGAGCTGAGTGGTGTCCCTGTCCCCATCGTAGCTCACCCTCCTGGTGACTCAATGCCTGCTGGAGGACAAGATAAATACTTCTGTCCTTATTTATTACTTTTTATCTTGGGACAGAGTGGGAAACTTTTGTCCCACATGGTCATTTCCACTGGCTTGAACAGTTGACTGTCCCATTTGTTGCCTGTTGCCATATCCCCCCTCCTAAAGCTTTTCCCTCTGGACACCAAGAAGGTCTCAGGATGGATTGTGTCCTGGCCTCTTCAGATCTCTCCCTCCTTCCCTCTGTTACACGACCAGAGATTAGCTCAGCTCTGATGGAAGGCCTCTCGAGGAGAAAAACTGGGTTCATCTTGGTTTGGCTGAATGCCTGGACACCCCTGGTCTGAGTGGTCCTCTCAGCCTGTGGGGATCTTTCATGTTGAAATCCAGTCCTGGAGGTGGGACTTCACCCCAGGATCTGTCTGCAAGGGACAAGTAGATATTATGCTTGAATTGCATCTCTTCCTGCAGGTTGGGACAAACATTTAACGCTATTCAGAGGGCAGGGAGGGGTGGTCATGCCAGCTTTACCAGTGGTACTCAAGGCTTGGGCTTCTCTGCCTGCATGGCTTTGAAAGAGCTCTGCAGAGACTCATGCCTCGACCACTCAGAAGTCTCCATAGCTGTTCACCAGATGTTGACACAGCAGCATCCCAAAGGAACCAGAAGGGAACTCGCACGCTGCCATGAGCAGGGAAGGCTCTCCCTGCCACTCCCCAGCTTGGAGGAGGATAATGATCTCATTCTTTGGGCCAGGTCCCACCTGTTTTGTTTTGTCTACAGCTTTAGAGAAGAAATAGTAAAAAATGAATGCCAGAAATACCCAGTGTGTAGACCAGGGAAAGATCTGTCCCAGCCCACCAGAGACAGCAATTCCAGATTTGCATGACGAGACCCACCTCAGCTACAAAGGCACTGCAGCAATTTTCAGGCCAATCCACTGATACATGAGCCTTCTAGACCACTTTGAAAAAGTAGCTCTTTAAACAAAAGCCCTTTTAGTCTTCATTACGGAGTCAAAGGCTGCTTTCACATAAGGCTAGGGCAGGTCAGATTTCATTTGCTTGGAGATAAATGGCTTTGTCAGCAAACATCTTTTGTGGATTTTTCTTCTTTTTTTTAATTTGAATTATTGGATTTCCTGGGAATTCTCAGCAAGTAAAAGGTAAAGAAGTGACGTTATATACCATAAAGCTGAATATCCAGGGTTTCTTTGTCAGTGAACATTATTACCCAAATTAGAGAATGCTAAACTTAAGAGGACTTAAAGAAAATGATCTTTGTGAAGGTTGATCTGATAGTAAAACGCTTCAGTGTTTGGTTTTTTTTGTTGTGTTTTTTTTTTTTTTTTCCCAGATCAGGTCTGAAATCTTTCATGCTAACCCATGTTTTTAACAGAAGAAACTGGAACGCACAAAGAGATCTCAGACTGGTCCCTGGGTGAAACTGGGAAATGCAAATAACAGTACAGCCTCATGCTACATCCACGAAAATTCTCAGAATTTAGAAAACCATCATGAAATATTTATGATGAGGCTCCTTATCTCCTGTACATAGACAAGGCACCAGCTTGAATTTTTACCAAACAACATTTTAAAAATCTTTTGGATTGCCATCTATGTGTGGCTAAACCAACACTGTCTCCTTTTCAGAGGTCATTTGCTGCAGAGAAGAAGCTTCAGGTATGATGAATTGGTCTCAATGCCTTTCTGAAGGCACTGGTCTCCAGAAGTCCTCTGACAGAAGAAGCTGTATGACATATGTCTTTCAGCTCACACACAAAGCTATGGAGCCTGTTGATTATGAGGGTTAAACATCACTACTTTATGGAACCATCCCCTTGCTTATGAGGATTACACAGAAGCAAAAGCAGTGTAGAGAAGAAAATGTGTGACCTAGTCATTAAACACCCATTCACAACGGCAGCTGAAGCACATCTTGCGCTCCAGGAGAGATGGCTCCAGGTTTCTGCTGCTCCTGGACTGCCTGTCCAGCTCAGTCATTCTGGGAAATGTTCATGGTGGAGGATGGAGGGAAAGGATTCATTCTCCAAGGCTGCAGAAAAAAAGCTGCTAATGGCACCTCAGCCTTTTCTTCAATCCCAACCATCAGCAGCTCCCTCAAGGAACCTACATGGAAAGAACTCTCCAGATGGTGAAGGAACAGAAACACAGAACCCCACCTGCTTTTCTGTTCCTCTGTTCGCCATGGCTCTTGGCTCTGTTTTCTTTATTATGCCAGAAGCTTCTTGAGTGCAAAGAACAGGGAGTTCCTTGGAGCTGGAAATAATAATAATAAAAAAGCAAAACAAACCCCAAACCCTTTAGCTGAACGTTGTCAGCAAGTTGCTTTTTGTCTGCAAGCCTTGCCACCTCCAGCTGTGTTCTCAGCAGCCCCTACAGAGATTTGGCCTGGTAGTCACACCTCGGGCAGCCGACCTCCTCGGAGAACCCTTGGTGCTGCAGGAAAAGAGGGGCTGGCCTGGAAGGGGCCATGCTGTTTCCCCAAGTCAGCATGAGACAAAATGTTACTGGGGAAGGAATGAGGGGTGTGTGCCATATTTCCAGCGAGACACAAAACCAAAGCCCTGACCCCCTTTCCCGCTCCCATGGAGCTCTTTGCCAGAGTCTGTGGGCGAGCCTGGTCTACTTCCCAAGACTAAAATAGGCATTTATCCTCCAAGCACCAAATTCCCCTTGCAGATGCAACTGGATCAAAGAATTTTTCTTTTTTTTTTCACAGTCTCTACTGCTGCTAAGTGCAAAGCATCTCTCAGAGCAGGTAAAGTGCAAGACTCTCAAGGTATAATGTTTTGAAGAAAGGGGAGTGTGGTCTTCCAGTCTGAGAGTCCTTTAAATATTTTTCCTTTCTCTTTTCTAAGATGAAACCTCTCCTGTAGATGCAAGATGCCGCATCTTGAGCACACTCTCCACATTTCCTTCCTGGGTGCTCATTGGTTTCCTAGAACTGTTTCCCCATGTGACTGGAGCTGTCAGAGGTATCTAAGCCTTGCATCAAGGCACATGGTACAAGCTTGCTGCGATGGGGGGACAGCGGTGAGCCACTGACACAGTGACCCCATCAACTAGGGGTCTTCAGTCCTTTCTTCTGACCCTCTTCTCATGGCCACAAGCTCATGGCTTGGCCAGCAAGCAAGTGAACGAATGGGCAAAGGAGGCCTCAATGGGAAAATCACAGAATCACAGAATATCAGAAGCTGGAAGAGACCTCGAAATATCACTCAGTCCAACCCCCCTGCCCGAGCAGGATCATCTAGATTAGATCACATAGGAGCATGAGCATGAGTCTTGCTGTGATGCAATGCTTCCCTGTGTTTTGTAGGGGTGTGCTGCTAGACCCTCATCCACGCTCAGGGTGTGGGGACATTACGAAACGTAGCACACGCAGAGATGCTCCTGCTGCTGCCAGCTGAGGAAGCAGCAGCAGGTTTGTTAGAGGGAGGTTTCTAACTGGAGGGGCTGGCAGTGTGCCAGCGAGCCCCATGGGCTCTGATCAGAAGGTCTGATACCTTGGTCAGGGTAGGAAAGTAAGATATCAAGGGGAGAGCAAAGGGCTATCTTCAGGAAACCACATTTTCCCCTTATTTCACATCAGGTGTCCAGCTTGACGATGAAGTAATGCAAAATTTGTTGTGAAGTTTTAATTTCTTTGTTCATGATGAAACTCAGTCTGGCTGCCCAGCCAATACCCCCC
>VXBZ01000966.1:283583-354629 GCA_013399135.1 Heliornis fulica | reverse complement strand
CCCCCCCAAAAAATACTCGTTCTTCTCCAAGAAAAGACTCAGTTCCAGTCTATCCAGCCTGGAAGCACAAGCAGCTGCCGAGAATAAAATAAAATGATACTGCAGAGTGATATGAGCCTGGAAATGAGGGACCCTGGCCAAGACTGAGAAAAACTGGCCTGAAGAAGTAGTAAAAGCAGTACAGATTCCAGCAGGCTCTATCCAAAAGGCATGCTATTAAGTAGTATGCCTGCGTATGGTATCAGCTGGAAAGAGATCCAAGGCTGGATGCTGGACAGTGGTGAGTCCATAGGTGGGCCAGGGATCAGTCCCTGATTGCTAATTGGCTGAATTATCACATCTCCCCAGTCCCTTGCTGCTATATCTTTTGGCTGGGAAGGCTCCAGGTTATGCAGGTGGTACCTGCTCTGCTGGGTGCAGGGGAAAGGGCAAGGATGGGTAACAGGGCAGGGCCAAATGGGGACGTGGTGCCAGATCACCCCAAATGATTGGGGAATGACAGAGGGGTTGGTCTCCAAACTCCACACCAAGCAAAGCCAGGATGCTACCATGGCCACAGGAAGGTGTTGAGGCTGCTGAATTGTCTTGTCCCAACCTCAACCAGTTGTGGCCAGCACAGAACCATTCTTCTCAGAAGTGGGTATTCGTGAGGGGTATTTCTTCCTGTTCTCACCCACCTCCATCCCCAGATAGGAAAGGGGACACCTTCTTCTCCATTACCATGTCGCCAGCAGCTCTCCTGGTGTGCCACTGTGGCCAGATGCTTCTTCTCCAAGTGGCCTAGGGCTCTTCCCTAGTCTTGGAAATATTATTAAGGTGCAGATGGTGCTGTTGCACTTTCTCCTACCAGTGACTTGAATAAGAATTATGAGTCTCACATTGGAGACGGACAAATGATGAAACTGAGACCTGTTTGTCTCTCCTCATATGCTCTTGCCCTGGGCTATCACACTGGCGACTCCTCTATTCCGCCATAGACTGTTTTGCTCCTAGTTATTGTTCATCATCACAGGAATTCACTCATCAGTTTTAATCCCCTTTTTGAGGAAAGCCAGGTTGGAGAGTTTCACTGCACTCTAGTTAAACAGCTGCTGGTGGACCGCTGTTCCTTGATATAAAACTTTTAATGAAAGATTGTAGTTTTTGCAGGAAATCTAATAACAAGCAGTAGCAGATATTTCAAGACCATCTTCTTTGGATCCGTTTCTACCTTGTACTGGTGCCATTTCTGTGTTGGAGCAGGCCAGTGCTTGTTATTACGGAAGAAATTCATTTCATTTGTGGATCTGGGAGTCAGAGAAGAACCCAATATTCCTACTGAGAGGAATTGTAAAATCTTGCCTGGACTGTATATATTTCTGAACTGTGCCTGACCCCTGGCATGCTCCCTTCACAGTGTGGAAAGGAAAAAGAATTAAAAAGGAGAAACAAAGCTTGACTCCAACAGGCACAATGTTATTCATTTTCTTTTGTTTTTACACAGCAGAACCAAAAATAGAGTCTTTATCCATGTAAAACATTTATTGAAAGCTTGAGATTTCTCGTCCTTCAGGTCTGGCTCAGAGTGAGAAATCAAGGAGTTGGGTTTTCTTTTTTTTTTTTCTTCCCACATCTTCCAAGGAAATTAGTTACATTGATAAAAAAAACCATATAGATTCACCTGCTTTAAAAAGCCACCCATCTGGCCAGTTACTGAGTAACACCTACAATTTCAGAATCTAAAATAATTTCTAGTCTCCTTATCACTTTGGTTTATTTTTTAAAATACCAGAATAAATGCTCAGCATTTTTGGGACCAATTCAGTTTACTTATTGGATTCACAGAGAAATGTGTGTGTGTGTGCAGTTGACAGAGGGCAGAGGAATTCATGGAACTTGGATGAGGCAGGAGAAAAATCATCAGATTTATCTCCTTGGAAAGGGCCACACTGAGGCAAGGCATTGCAGATGCTGGAGCTGTCCAAACACCACAGGGTAGCGTCTGAGTCAAACCTCCGTGGAGGTCTCCGTGCTGCACACAGACTTTCTAAACAGTAAATGAGAGGCAGCACCGGCATAGGGACCAGTCAAGGTAAGTCTTCTGACTCCTTGGGATCTCCATTCTGCTCTGTGGTCCACCTGATCCAGCAACAGGCACTTGCGAACAGGTCTGGGGACATGGAGGGACTCTGAGGATCAGCAAAGGAACATGTCCTGCTTGCAAAGTTTCTTCTAGAGTTACCTCTTGAAGGAAATGAGCAGAAATCTAACTGGTCTTCCTGGCCCATCATGGTCTTTTCCAGTTGAAATACAAACTCATGGGTGGCAAAGTTAACCTGAGACAGTTCAGGAATCTTTCTGTTGCATTACATCTCTTTTTTGCTGTTTCAGCCCTGCTACTCTGGTTCCTGATGTCCCTGGGCTACTCCTCTCACTGAAAGACCCCCCCTGGCACCACGACCATCCCACATTCATGGTCCATCCTAAAATCCAGCACAAGCTAGGCACCAAGGCGGACTGGTCTAAATGGGTAGCTCTTTCCAGAAGGATCCCTAAGTCTTAAACCTGGGATTTTCAGAATGGCATAGAGCTGATCTCTCGACCACTCACAAAGCTCCTCTAGCAGAGGCTGTTTACAGACTGCTGTCCTTTCAGCTGCATCACCCACCCACAGGCTGCTTTTCAAGGACTGCTGAGGAAGTCAGTGGGAGGACTTCAAGCACCGTAAGAAGAGGCCCCTTCACTTTGCTCTTGTAGCTGTAATTGCTGCCTCTCATTTAACACAGCTCCATTTCCACCCAGCTCCTTCTCCTCCATCAAGTGCCACATCCCTTCAGCTCACTTGGTCTTTGGTTCTCTCTCCTACCCTCAGGCTTTTTTTCTGTTTCTCTCACCACAGACTTCACAGAATACAGGATGATTTGGGTTGGAAGGGAACTCTGGAGATCATCTAGTCTGAATCCCCTGCCAGAGCAGGATCACCTCAAGCAGACTGCACAGGAGGCCCAGGAGGGTTTTGAATATCTCCAGAGAAGGAGACTCCACAACCTCTATGGGAAGCCTGTTCCAGTGCTTTGCCACCCTCCCAGTAAAGAAGTTCCTCCCCGTGCTTAAGTGGAACTTCCTATATTCAAGTTTCCTCTCTTTCACCTTGACTCGTCCTGACTCCCCTGACATCGAATGACTCCTCTGCTCCTGCCCCCATCCACCTGCTGGGAGCTCTATGGCTGTCCAGGCACACGCTGACCCCCTCCCTCGCTGCTGCCACTTCCTGTATTTCACAGCACCAGATGACCTTCTCTGATTTCCTCCTAATCTTGCACTAAGATTCCATTTTTAGGGACCAGATCCCATATTTCTACAAACCTACCAGTCTCTGCCATTGAAGCATCATCCCATTCTGCTGACTCCAGCAGACAAGTAGCAGTGGTTCAGAAGAAGAGCAGGTAGAGGTGGCTTTAAAATTAAATAGTTTTTTAATACTGTTATCACAATATTTCCCCCCTCTTTTATTCCCTGCAGAGGTAAATGCAGGTTGGTCCAAAATGGACTGACAAGCATTTTTAGTGTGTTGTCATGAACAGTGTTTTATTTGTAGTTTACTATGTCCTCACTCTGCGCCCCTGCTCCACACCTCCCAGAAGTATTTCAAGGTCTTTTTCTTGTTCCAGAAACCTCTGTTCCCTCCTTCACCTTGGCAAAACCACTCACTGGAGCAGAATATAGCTCTCCTTTGACACCACTGCAGAAGGATGCTTTACATTTCAACATTTTTCTTCAACCCTTTGTGAAATCAAGCATGAAGCCCCTGTGATTTCCAGAAGGAAAGGGAATCTCTCTCAGAAACCCCAGGCAGGACTGATCTCTGCTCTGCTTCTATACAACATCTCTGGCAACATGGGCTCTAGCTGAGGGCAGATAATGGATGACCTACCTTTATGTTCAATTTCCACTAGTGCTATTAGAGTGCCCAAGTGCTATTAAAAGAGTGTTAGGGTGAGGAATTTTTACACCAGGTAAATAGAGATAATCTAAAAGACCATCAAAATACAAGCACCTCTGAAAAATAAAGGGGGGGGGGAGGCGGACATGACACACATGGGACCCAAACCAGCATGGGGAGAAAAAAAAGGAGAAAAAAAAGAAGAAAAAAACCAACCAACCAACCAACCAACCAACCAACCAACCAACCAACCAACCAACCAACCCAAAACCAACCTCCTCCCACAGCTGAATTCTATGAGCCCTTGATGCTCCCAGGGGAGGTTGATTGGATGTGGGAGTGCTATATAAGGTATGGCTGATAGCAGACTTCACTTGCGTTCTTGGTGTTAAGGAGAGGCTGGTAAAGTTCTCAGTGTGGTTTGTGGGTGCAAACATTCTGACCTAGTTTAAGAGACCTGCAGGTAGGTTGATTTTTGTCTCTTCTGCCTTAGATCAAGGCTAGCTAATCTATTGAGTAACTGGGACCTAATTGAAATATGTTGGAGTCATCAGTCAGTAACTTAATAAAGTTAAATAATTTCTCTATTAAGTTTGAATTTATGGAGGTTATTATCCTTAATGAACGGAATGAATGTTGGAAACATACTTTTGAGGTCTATAACTGCTCTCAGCCCATTGTTAAAATACAGTTCAAAGTTTAAGTGACTGCCAGGGCATTCAGTTATTAGAAACAATGATCTGCCAGGAGAATAGTGCAAATGAGAGCTTATTCTTTGGCCTGGTGAGGAACAAGAAGAAATACAAAGTATCTGTTAAGGCTGACCCTACAGGGAAAGTCTTCCCTCTGATGAAGAGTTGGTTACCCCCTCACCCCTTCGCATTATCAGATATTAAGGACTTTTTGAAAGACTTTATCTCATTAAGTAGACTTGCCTAAACATTTTATGCCAGTGTGGCAAAACAAAGTGCTTTGTCATTTAATGTGTATTATAACATGTACAAACAATTTGGGATTTGTTTTTTAACTTGGTTATGTGTGCTTGGAAAAGGATGCATTTGAAGCTTATTTTTTCAAGCTGCTGTGACCCTGTTAAGGCCACATGACTCTGGCTCTATGGTCCTGTCTCACTTGTGAGATAAGTATGGCCAGGTGCCTGTCTCTTGACAGGTGCCACTCAGTGAGAAAATGGCTTTTTCTTTTGGGTGTCGGTACTGCTGAAGCACACATCCAGAATAAACCTGGGAAAATACAACTGTAGTTTGAGTAAGGACTTTGGTGGGGTTTTTTAGTGAAAACTCAGATTTTTCACACACAGGTCTGATAGAAAACTGGCCTGAAGGCTACAGTGCAACATTCTCGAGACCAAACATGATGTACAGGAAACCCTCTCCTTGGGCCTGTCAGGTGGTGATGCAGGAAGCGGTGAGTGCATATACTCCATCCATGGTGGAGCTGGTGGAAATGAAGGGAGGGAGGAAGAAGAACATAATACTGATCTGTCTTTGGATGGTTCAACCTGCCCAAGGTTAAAAGTGTTTTGGGAATGAACCTGTTCACTGTTTTTTAAGGGTGACATAATAATAACCATGTGCAGCCAGGCCTTGGATGACTCCAGGGGCTGCAGATGTTCCTCTCTACCATAGCCCATTTTCAAATACACAGGAGGTACCTAAAACTTGGTTTATAGCTGCAATGTATGTACATAAACCAAACCAAATTTTAATTAAAAGCACTGCTAAAAGTGCTAAAGTTCAGGAAATTTAAAGATTAAGGCCAAGGGTTTGTTTTCTTACATTCTTAAAATAAACAGATTCAATTTTCCCTTAGAAGTAATTTTCCTTTCAAAAACAAAAAGATATTTATTGGGAGGCGATTAAATCTTTCATTGATATACTGATTTCATTCCTGTTTTCTTAGCACCTTTTACATATGAATTTGAGGATTAAGAAAGATGCACCTGTTACTTGCACACAGGCAATGAGTGATTTCCCCCAACCCCCCCTCCCCGACATGTTTGGCAAATAGTCCAGTTGGGGAAAAAAGAAAAAAACCCTTCCTCTCTGTTCTGGTTAGCAAGCAAACTTGCTGTTAGCTTTCTGACAAAAATTCTGCATGCAACTTGAATTGGCTCTTTATTGCACCCAAAAAAAAAAAGAAAGCTTGGGCTCCAGGTTAAAGTAGTGATTAAGCCAGGGCCACTGCCAAAAGAAATAGTACTGCCTGCCCTGGCTGCTCATGCCTTGCAAATGGCACAAATTTTTAACGCTGCATCGTGAACCAGACTAGAGAACTGACCCAAGATGAAACTGGTCCTCTGAATATGTTTGGGGTGGTGGGAAGACAGACCTATGCGTTTCTGTGGCAGTGCTGCCCAGTTGACTTAAACCAATACATGATGCTGTGTAAAAGACATTGCTACGTGCTTAGGAGAAATAGATGCCCAATTTCCACTTAGTTATAAGGAATGCTGGAGGAACACAAATTAGATGTTCTTGAGTTGTCTGCTACCAGCTGCTAAAGGTCTTACATCAGACTTTGTCCAGAAAGTATCTGACCTGATTGCTGCCCTAATCCCCCATGCCTGCTCCCAGTTGGTGTTTGGCTTACATTTGAGCTACCTTAATGCTAAGCTGGAGAAAAATATCTCCGTAGAGAAGCAAATGGCTGTGAGCTTATCTGTGCTGTTTAACTGTGTGCTTGCAGGGAGATTGGTGGGGTGCGTGTTCGTGGCTGGAAACTCAGCAAGTGATGTTTCTTTGCTGGCATTTTGTTGTGCAGAGTCCCTGATGCCTGTAAGACTTGGATCGGCTGGTGATTTGGTCCTCACACTTAATTGTCTGCTTTATTTCTTCATCATTCTGGTAAGCACCTTGGGGGAATCTCTTCTGATCTCTTGGTGTGGCATCAGCTCCTTTGGGCATGCCTAAATGACAAATGCAGAGCTGAGCTGGTCCTAAATGGAGTGCGTGTGAACACACTGCTTTTCTCTTTACCCCAAGCCAGGATTGAGCAGTTATTTTAAAACATTTTGTGAGTTTGTAACTGGAAGGAATGCAAACCCCTTTGTCTCTGCTGAGCCCAGACCAAGACTTAACCAGAAGACAGACTGGTTCAAATCCCAAGGCATTAATACTGTTACAAATGTTTGCTTAAAATCTGTGTCTGCTGTCAAAGAGCTTACTAGATAATTTCAAAGGGGATGCGTATGAAGGGACAGAGACAGTGTGAACTCCCTTCCATTCAAATTAAAATCCTTTGTTGGAACCCCCCTACAATATTTTATCAATTCAAAAGAGCAGGAGCCTAGCTTTGGCTCAAGTTCTATGGTTGCTTTCCTTGCTGTTGTGAAAAGGCTGTATTTGGAGATGGATAGAGTGTCAGCATGTTTCCCTGTGGAAGTGTGTGACCTTGACTGTTGTGGACCCAGAATGGAACAGAAGACTGTTGTGTATTGTCTTCTAGGTTAACTGATGTCTTTTTTTTTTTTCCTGAATTTATGCTGGGTTTTAAGTTTGCATTGAGTTCACAAAGTGAGAGGTGGAACCAACCACCTGGGTGGGCTGTTTGATCATCCTGTGCTTTTATGTGATTTAGTGTCTGGCCTCTTCCAACCTGAGTGAATACTTCTGCTCTTCTAAATACCTCTTAAAACTGCAGGTGGACACAGCCTTCTCTGTCCTTCATTCTGATTTCTTGACTGTGCTGATTGTGTGCTGCCTTGTGTCTTGTATTGGCCTTGCCAAGACCTCCCAATCCTTTGCCATCTATGGAACAGCTTGGTGTTGAGCCATGTGTCTGAAAGCTGCTATTTTCTATGTGAAGACTCTCTAGTGCTGCTTTCTGTCACTTCTCTACCCGCAACTGCTTCCTGTCTTCCATTATTTAATTCTCCAAAACAGTTTGCAAAGGAATTGCTCCTAGATGTAAATTTGCTCCAGACCCATAGAACTTCATGCCATGGCTTCAAGTTTAATAAGAAACCATCTTCATTAGGACTGAAAATGACTTCCAGTTCTCCCAGTCCAACAGCTGTTTAGCTTCATGCTGGCTGCCAGTTGCACACACCTGCATGTTGCAGCTGTGTGCTGCTAAAACACACTATTGACAGCTGAGTAGCCAACACCTGGAAGACATAAAGTATTTACAATTCGGAACAAGAACAAAACTCTCTCAATAAAAATACTTGTAGGTGATCTGTAGTCTTTCAAGTGGCTGATGTAGAAAACAATTTTTTTCCCTGTCTGGTTGCTGGGCTGAGGCGGGGGGTGGGGGGTGGGAGATGGAAGGATAATTTGTTAGCAGGGCTGTTTGCATGTTTGTGAGCTCTGAAGGTAAATAACCACCAGCCTCTGTCTTGGAGGAGGCCAAGGAAACCAGGCAGAGACTAGAGTAATTTTTGCACACAGGAGTTTAAGTTGGGAGTCCCAAATTGAGGGGAATAGAAAAAAAGACTTGACAAAAGGATATGTTGCTTGGGGAGCATACTAATGGTGAGGTCTGACCTGATATGTGATGTCTTTGGGGAAGATATGTAAGAAACTGCTTTGCTTGAGCTGAATTCAGCCCTCACTGTAACAAGTTTCATTTATCTGGGCTGTGCACAACAGCCCTTGTATCAAAGTATTTGCAATGTGGGAGTGAGCCTTTGCAGAGGGATGTATGCTGAGCACATCCCTGTATGGGATGTGCTCAGCTGCTGTTGATTCTGTCAATCAAACTTTGCCCTGGAAATGCAACTTAAATAGACAATGATGTTACAGCTTGGGTTCACAGATGATGAAAGTGAATGCCTGCATATCACCAAGGCAGTCTATGGCAGTGGGGAACTGAGCAGGCTCTTGGTACATCAAACAGCAGGTGGGACTTCAACCCTGTTTTCTCTTACCTTGTATTTTGCCCAAGGGTGGTCACATACTGCCTTCAAGGTTGAGGGTTATAGGTTATATCATGAGTAACAGTTAATACAAGTCCTTTGTCAGCCTGGTAAAGTCCTGTTAGCTGGGAACCTTGACATTATCAGACACCAGTACCCAAACACCAGGTGGTGGGTATGCCATGGAATGTAAGTACAGCTGGTCTCACTGTGGTGGGAGCAAAGTTTGTCCCAGTATCTGGTCAGTGCTGCTCTTCCTGGGGCTTCTGGATGCAATTGTTTTGTGTCCTGTGCTGGTGCAGTGGTCAGAGATCACTGGTTAGATTCCAGGAGCACCCTTTGTGACCCATAGAAAAAGATGAGTGAAGCTGACCCTTGATGCTGTTCTTCAGAGATTAAGTACTATTTCTGCAGAGCCTCAAAAAAACAATGCGAGGGTACAGAAACAGCAGGATGTACACAAGACCAAGGATATGTTACTGGAAGTATTTGTGACTTAAATTGATGTGGGACATGACTTTCACTTCCACCAGATTGGTTAGCTTTTGTAGGCAGGGAAGATAGAGAAGTGATGTTAACTCTGAGCAGCAGACCTTCCTCTTGCAGAGGTACAAGATGGGCTTGAAATAGCATGGCTGATTTGAGGGCTAGTAATTCTTGTTATCATAGAAAGGTCCAGGTTGGAAAGGGACTTCAGAAGGTCACCTGGAAAAGTGAGCACAGATAAGATGATCTAAACCCTGTCCACTTGCATCTTAAAAACCTCCAGTGGTGGGAATTCCACCAGATCCCTGGGGATTCATTGTTCTCACTGTATAAATTATTACTTATATCAAGATGAAACCTTTTGTGTTGTAGCTTGTACTTGTTGGCCCTTGTCCTCTCCATATAGCTACTTATGAAGAAACAGCCTCTGTCCTCTTTAAAAAACCTTTAAAATTAATGAGGTCCTCCTGAGCCTTGTTTTACGGCAGGCATAATGAAGTAACTGAATGCTGTCTGGATGGAATTCCCCTGCTGTCATCTCCTCTCTCTTTGTAACCCTGATGCTGGCTTCTGCTTCTACTTTCTAGCATTAAATGTCTTCAAATAAAAGGGTATGGGGGGAAGAAACCAAGTAGTGATGTAATTTTTCCACCCACTTTCCTTCCTGGAGAGGCAGTAGGCATACTGCAAGCTTTTTGTGTGAGCAAAAGAGTATGGGTGGGATTTCTATGTGTTGAAATTGGCCTGGGCAATGGAAGAGAAACTCCACCCTTCTGTTTTCTGTAGTGGATTTTCTTAGCCTCTTTTCCTCAGGCAGTGAAGTTACTGCAATTATAGTGTCTTTCTGTCACCCTTCCTAATAATTTTTGGACCAGTTAGATTATTTCACTAAGATTTCATAATGTAAAAGGTAAAAGATGTTCCAAAGGATTTAGGGTGGGATTCTTCTTTATGAGATGAGCCTCATCCTAGAGGCACTTCTTTCCATTGACTATTTAAACAATATTAAAAGAAATAAAACTGGACCTCCATGCTGAAGTGGAGACAGCTATACTTTAGATGGCAATGGCTAGACAAGGTGAATACAAGATTTGAGGGAAGTAAAGTAGGGTTGTTTCTTTTTTCTCTTCCAGGTTTAAGAAAATGGAACATGTTATTAGGCTTAAGAGGAATCTCACCATTAATGTTGTGGTTAACCAGTCAGATGTCCTGAATACAGAGTGACCTGTCCTACCACAGAGGAGCTGTTGCAGGCTGTGGAATGCACTGATGCAATGGTGGAGGTCTCTCTGGAAGTGGGTCACCAGGCATGGTAGCAGAAAGGTAAAGGTGTACAGTGGGGGCATCTTCTCATTACACCAGACTGGACTTATTTTGCACAAGAGGTTTCTGCTGAGTTATTTTAACACCCAAACTTAAGCTGCTCATTGTGGGAGAGAATGACTTCTGCTGCCTTACAAACTCTGCTATGGGATCTTTTAGTCTTTGTAAACTTTGGAGATCAATGCTTCCAGTGGCTGATAGGGCCTGGGCCCAGTCCTAGTGGAGGGGACATTCTGCCGTGTGTCTGATGCTCTTGTCAGCAGCAGGCATGAAGTCTATGGGACATGTTTACTTGCAACTCACCAGGCATCCATGTGTATTCTCATGTTGGTCAGTAACAGACATGTGAGATGGTCCCTTCCCTTTATAAGGCATGCCCTTGTACACCTCTGTGCCCATATCCAATTGTGTTATTTGGATAGTCTCGGTGTGAGGATGGCATTTGGGGAAATCCTGAATCCTGGTATAGGGTCTGATATGCCTGGCCCATGGTGGATGGGGCAGGAGAGTCTAGAAGCAGCAACTAGTTCTTGTGTGCGGCTTAATCTTTCTATGACCTCTGCTTTCTCGAGCCTGTTCAGGCAGGAAATGGTGCACAGGTCATGTAGAACGAGTTTGACACAAGCAAGGAAATGAGCAACCATCAGTGTAAAATCTGTGGGGAGGATAAGAGATACCTGCTTTCTGGGAAAACAAAGCCTTTGCTTCAGGACTTTAATTTTTTTTTTTTTCATTAAAACAGATTATCATTTCAGTTCAAGCTGCTGCTATAGCACGTACGTGAAATACTTAAAATTCAATGGAAAATGTTCTGTCAGCTCTAATCCCACATTTGCATAGACACCATTGTGTATCTCCACCTAGGTAACTCTGCTTGATCTCTCTCCTGTTTATTTCTAAACATCCAGTTTCAAGGGATTCTTATGTGTTGCTGTTATATGTAAATCTGTTAGATGGATAAGTTATTTCTGATCTTCCAGAGCAGTAAACCTCACAGCTCTCTTGACTTGGTCTGAAAAATTTCCACTGCTTGACATATTAAAAATATATGGAAGTCTGCAACAAGAGCAAGTTAAGATTTATGCCTATGGAAATTCATTTAGATAACTCCAGATCAGCTGGTGCATGGAAAAACCATTTGAAAGAGAAAAAAACTCCACCCCCCCCCAAAACCCCAACACCCTTCTGAAAAGCATAGCTGATGCTGTATGTTAAGGAGGAGGACTTCTTATAAAGCATCTTTCATTCTCAGAGCACTTATTGACCTATATATAGAAATCATTTCCCTCTCCCCCTACAAGCAGCCAATTCTGGGGTGGAATGCTACAGTTGATTAACTGGGCTCAGCATTACCATCTGAGAGCTTAGCAGAAGACAAAACTTAGTCCAGCTGGCTCTGCCTGACTGTAGGCTTCTTTATGCAATGTTGAGGCCAAAATTGGCAGTGTCACCATGGCCTGGCAGTTGTGGGTAACCCTGATGGTCTTCCAGGAGCCTCTTTAGTTGCACAGTGCTGAGCAGATTGATACCGAGATAGTAGATGTGGCACTGAGCTTTAAAGCAGTTGCATCAGGAAGGAGGCAGCCCTGAGGGGGGAGCAGTGGTCCTTCTTTGAGGCGTTTTGTTGTTGCCTTCTGCATATACCTGCTAGAGACAGAGAAGTTCCTCAGTTTCAAAGTCCTCCCAGAATGCCTGGTATGATGGGACTAGGAATTGATTCTGTACCAGGGAGTTGCTTTTAACTCAGAGCAAGCAGCAGTGGAGCTTTGGGTGTTCCCCTGTGTATGGGCTCCCCTCCCAGTAGGTAAATGGGATGGGATGAGGGGACTTGATGGCCTCCTTGAGTCCATCCTCCTTTCAGGAGGAAAAAACACCCACCCAAGCCCACAAAGGAAAGGCTGTTGGTGAGCTTACTAGCAATGGATTTCCATTGCTACCAGAATTTGGGAGGGTCCTTTTAATGCCAAAATGTCCTGCTTTGTCTGCCTTTTCCTGGGTGGAGTACTTCTGTGACACATTATGGGCAGCTGGTCTTACCCACTACTGTGTTTCTGCTTGTCTCCACATCACTTCTTCTACTCCTGGCTCAACACTATGTGAAAGCTTTTCTTTTCTGGCTTGTTTTGGGAGTTAACCAGTTGTGAACTGTTAGTCTGGTCTGGGAACCCTGTGGTGCAAACCCCTCTCTCAATGTCTGAATAAAATGCTTGGAGGCCTTTTTCTTCCCACAGATATCTGCTGGCAGCACAAGAGTGTCTCTAACTCTGGCCCTGTGCTTTCACCTTTTTCCAGAACTTCAGCAATAAATCTGGAAATCGTGACACTGGTCAAAGCTTGATGCAAGAGAGAAACATAGCCCTGAGTCTTGTGAACGGTTCAGGTTTTGACTCTACTCTGATCTGCTTTTACACCCTGCTTACCCTGACATTAGACACTGGAGCTGCTCTCTTGCTGAGCAGAAGTCATACCCCTTGACATATGCTTCCCTGCCTGATGTCAGCAGGTGATGCTCACCCTGTGTTCCTTCTTTATGGTGAAGAACAGTGGAGGCAGTGTTGAGGATATCTCTAGACTGCCTCATGCTGGCTGGTCTAAGATGGTCTTAGAAGCAGAAAGAGTGATGGGAAGGTGTAGATGATTGCTTTCCTGACACCCAAAAATCTCATGGAGGTCTCTGATGGCAGGACAGCCAAGTATCTATTGGTGGTGACTTAAGCAGAAGTGATATAGGTGGCAGTGCTGGGGTATGGAGGCTCTCTCTTGGTAATGGTAGACTTCAAGGCAAAGGAGGCATGGCTCTGGCTCTCTTAAGTCTCATGAGAGAGGATTTGTATTCCTGATACTGTCTGCCTCTCCATGTAACTGATCACACCTGAACCCTGCTGCTCCTACCTGTACCTGCTTGGGCATCTTGGTTACCCAGAGATAAAACCAAAATGGTGCATTCTCAGGCTCTCCTGTTTTTCCATCTTAACTGTATTCTTGTCCTTTCACCTTTGCTGGTTTCAAAAAAAAAAAAAAGCTATAACTGCCTCCTAAGAACTTTGCCTCTCCTGCATCCTCAGCCTGTCACTGCTGCCCTGTAAACCCCTCTGGTTTTCCTCATTTGCTCCTGCTAATTGCTGCCTAGGATCCTGCAGGCCATGCTTGTCCTGAGCTCCTGGCTGCCCTTCCAGCTCAGCCTTGTTCCTCCCAACAAGGATCTTCGGGCCATACCTTCCCCCATGCATGCAAAGGACTTCTGCAGGCTTATGTGTTAGAGTGCATAACGTGACATTTCTTCAAATAGAACCCAAGAGAGTTTTTGTCTGTTCCTGATTTCAGTTAATAACTGAGAACAAAGAAAACGTCCTCCTCCTCTGCTTCAGCTACAGGAGCGCAGCTGAGAGGGACAACTTTGGGTGAGAGCCCAAGCGGTGAGTATACATAGTCTTTTGGATGTGGGTATGGGGACGTTTTGCAAGGAGTCCTACTGGCCAGCTGCACGCCAGTGTGGGACTGGGAGCTGTGCAGCGAGGGTAAAGAGTTCTCTGAGCTAGTGATCTGGGATCAGAGCTGCCTGCAGGCATCTGGCAGAGCTGATTCGCACCTTGCTTGCAACAGCCTATGCAGAAACACTTCAGGGTGTATACCCAGAGGAAAGCTCTGTGAAAGACAGTGTGGTGATTTTGCAAATGCTTCCCCTCCCCCACAGTGTTCAGTCTAACAGCTTTATTTCTGGCTTGTGTGACTATGCCACTGTTGCCTGCTCTCCTCCTGTGCTGCTACTGCTTTCTGCCAGGGAAGACTGCATGGAAGGCATGGGATTCAGCACCCTGAAACCAGAGGGGTGATGCAGTAGGCAGTGTGATGCCATCTTCTTTTAAGTGTCCCTTTTATTTTCTGCTGTTGAATTGAGGGCAAAAGGGGGAGAAAAGCAAAGGAAGTTTGCTACATGGCTACCTACCATGAGACCTGATAAATCTGCCAGACAATTTATTTGATCTTTGAACCCTGGGGTCCCTTGGAGACGGACTCGGAGGCCTGCAAAAGCAATCAGAAAGAATGTAAAAATCTAATGAGGCCTGGACTTGATCCCCTTCTCCAGGTGAAATTTACAGCAGCTGGCAGAGAATCAGAGCCGTTTAAAAATTATAAAACGTGTGTATAGATAGTGTATGAGAAGGTGTAGAGTTGCTCAGGCTTTCTGCTGCAATCCTGCATCCTTTGTGCTTGTGGCATTTCATTTTAGCAGTGGCCCCTGTCTGGATTTCACAATATCCTGCTGTAGAGGATTTTCTTAAAGTGAAAACACAGAGTGTTTCTTAGATTTAGTATCTTGCTCTAGGCTTGGCTTTGTAAGAGAGACCTAGTCCATCCCCTCAGCGAAGGGGAGATGTCATTATGTCCCTGACTGACTTGGGATCACAGGTTCCATTGACTGGGTTTTGCTCCCAAGTGTTTGTTGGTTTTTTTTGGGGGGTGGGAGGGGGGGAAGACTAAGAAAAGCTTTCTTGTTCCCTGTGTCAGTGCAACGATACAACTTCAGGAAAATCAGCATAGATGGAGCTGAGTGTAGAAGAGGTTTTCCCTCTGTGGCTGTAGTTGCTGGCCTGTGTGTTGCTTATACAGTGTCCCCACATCCTGAGATGGGGATGGCTGTTGTATGGCATATTGTGGATAGTTATGTTAATGCCACAGCTTTTCTGCATGCTCTGCTTCTGGATGTGACCTCTTCTTGTTGAGGAGGAGGGTGGGAGAGATTCCTATAGCTCCCAGAGCATTGAATGTTGTGGGTTTGATGCTTTCTAGTGGGCTCAAAGAAGAGCATACAAGTATCTGGAAGAGAGATGTGGTGTGCCTTGTCTAATTTGAGTCTTAGGAAAACTCCTGAGCCAAAAATAGTCTGAATGCTCAGGTGACCTCTTGTATGCTGTTGGCCTATTCTTGCTCTTCCCTGGGTACCTTCTTTTGGACTGTGTTGGAAACGGATGGCTGTCTAGATGAATCAGCAGCCTGATGCAGTATGTCCCCTCTTTCCTTATAATCAGGTCCTGTGTGTGCTGTCTTGAGGTCACTGCTGATGACAGTAAGATGCTACCTTGCCTTGGTGTGACCAAGTGTCAGACCAGATACGGGTAAGTCACTGCTTGAGAGATGGCTTTTGGCTCCTTTGATCTCAGAAAGATGATCATGTATTGAGCTCATCTTTTCTGCTGAGAGGTGGACAGCAAGCAAGGGGCTGCAAAAGTCTTTCTGGGAATGTGAGCACAAGTTGTACAAAGAGTGGCTGGAGGAATTTGGGTTGTTTAGCCTGGAGCAGAAGAGGCTGAGGGGAGACCTTGCTCTCTACAACTACCTGGAAGGAGGGTGTAGTGAGGTGGGGGTTGGTCTCTTCTCCCAAGTAACTCGCAATAGGATGAGAGGAAAGTCTCAAGCTGTGTCAGGGGAGGGTTTAGATTGGATATGAGGGAAAATTTCTTCACTAGAAGAGTGGTCAAGCATTGTAACAGGCTGCCCGGACAGGTGGTTGAGTCACCATCCCTGGGGGGATTAAAAAAGCATGTAGATGTGGCACTCCAAGACATCGTTTACTTGACATGGTGGTATTGGACAAATGGTTGGACTTGACTTAGTGGTCTTATCCAGCCTTAAAGATTCTCTGGTTCTATGTGCAGGCTGATTTGCTTCTGTTTCTTCCCCTCATCTCTGCACAACCTCTACCTGCTGTCGTCTTCTGGGACTGGTACATCCAAAATTTCTGTTTCTGACTTTGCTAGTCCTTGGGGCTTCTTCCATTTGCTGCTTAGGTCTAGGCTAACCACAGAGTGTCCTTGTCTGAGTTGGAGCAATGTGAGAACAGGAGGTTGTTCAGGAACCAGCATGTCTCATTGTCTAAGCACTAACCCCCATGGGGAATGGTTGTAGGACAAGACAACTAACTAGCAAAGTGATGGTTGGAACTAAATTTCCAGCGGCGCTTTGCCC
This sequence comes from Heliornis fulica, assembly GCA_013399135.1. Lineage (NCBI taxonomy): Eukaryota > Metazoa > Chordata > Aves > Gruiformes > Heliornithidae > Heliornis > Heliornis fulica. The sequence goes on along the minus strand of VXBZ01000966.1, from coordinate 338,055 downwards.
TAACTGTGGGAGGTAATTTCCCTTTTCCTTCCTTGAATTTTCATGAAGAACCATACTCTTTCTCTTATTTTTAACCTGCTGACGTGTTTCTTGTCTGTCTTATGATGTGAAGGAAATTTGCTGAAATCTATAACTGATGTGGCAGACACTCGAGATTTTCTTTTTCCTAAGGATTTGTTTTGTCCTTGTTAAAGTGTAAAGCTGGTTTAAAAAAAAAAAAAACCAACACAAAAACCCACCTAATTTTCTTCTGCTTTTTGAGAATCTTGGTTTTGCCAAGATGCTGGATGGAAAGCATTTCCCTGGTTCAAGGCAGTGGGGCAGTGACCTGAATGTAGTGGAACAGCTAATAGCCTTACTTAAGGGCTTTCAGCCAGCAGCTGGGGCAAGAGTGGTCAGGTCCCGCTCCCAGCCAGGTGGAGAAAGACCCCAAAGTTTTCACCTTCATCTCCAGCTCATGGATATCCAGAAGTGAGTCCCTTCCTGGCTTTCATGCTGAAAGTGTTGGTGAATGGGGTTGCGTGTGGCACAAATGTATAGGATGGAGCTGCCTTTGTGTCAGGCCCTTTAAGTGTGGAAGGATGGGTCAGTCCATCAGGGATGCTGGCATGTATGTTATGGTGACCTTCACATGGGATAGGACAGGCATCTGTGTTTGCTCTCACACCTAGCTATGCCTGCTGGAGGTGGTACCAGCACCAGACAATTCTAGGTTTTCCTTAGGCAAGTGATGTGCAAGCTCAGACCTGCCCTCGCTGACAGGTTAATATTGGCTGTCTGCTCCCCAGGGGTTAGGAAGCACTTGTGTGGCACCTCCTGTCATTCCTGTGGTAGAAATTGTGAGCGGACTTCATCATGAGCTGCTTCCCAGCTGGACCTGAGCAAGTCTTCTCTGGCACAACTTTGTTTTTAAGTGAAAAATGCACAGTGGGTTCAAATGAAGCATTTCTGGAATTTGTGTTATTTTGGACACATTGTTCTGATGGAAGCATCCAAACCTTTAAATAAAACTGAGGGTGGGGGGAACTAAATAGCTCATTTCAGTCCTTCCAACCAAAAAAATTCAGCTTTGGATTTGAAGTGAAGCTCTCTTTTTGAAATTTATGTTCATTTTTATTTTTAATAAAAGCTTTTAATAAGCTCAAGGAGGAAACAAGACATTTCATTTTGAGTCTGGTGATGGGCTGTGTTTGACCCTGCTGTGACACTTTTATGGCTCTTTGGTTTGCTGAAAATTTTTAAATATTTCTGTTTCGGTCTGACCTGATGCAAATCTCTTTTCCAGTTTCTCAGATCTGCTTGCAAACTGAGAAATCAGAGATCTGCAGAAAATAACAGCACCGTCTGTCTCTGAGCAGAGACAGCAGGATCACAACAAAACTAAAGGCTGTTCTTGCCTGGTGTTGGCACCTACTGCTCTGCAGTGAGACAGCAATTCCTTCTGCCTGACAAAAGACGGGGTCTCATCTGACACCCATAAAGGTCAGTTGAGTCATGGTCTTGAGCTGGGATTTGCCCTGAGAAGGGATCTCCAAACATGAGCTCTTTGGTAGATTATTCATGTTGTGATTGGATTGGGGTTCAGTCCCTTAACTTGGAGTCGATATCCAAACTTTCCACAGTCTAGCAGTACTGGGGTTTTGCACGTGCTTGAGGAATGCCTTAATTCCATGCCTTCAGCTTTGTAGGATGAGCATGTAGCAGGAGAACTGGGTTCTGATGGGCATGGACATGAGAAATCATTAGAAAGTGAGTCATTTGGCCATCCTCTGAGATGGGCTTTAAGACGGCTTTAAGCCTCTTTAAGGACCTCAGGGCCTCCAAACCAGTCTGGCTTGCTTGTCTGAAGTCTGATGCTTACACAGGTCACTTTAACCTTGTGTGGTCTCCCCAATCCCTTCCACACTGTGGTGCCTCTCCAGGATTTCATGGAAAGCATGTGATGGGTTTTTAGCAGTAACCCTCCAGCCAGCCTGAGCAGAGGTGGCTGCAGGATGTGGCAGTTCCCTCCTGTCCCTTGTTCTCACAAATGCTGGGTGGTAAATAAGCAAGTGGGAAGAGCTGTGAGTGCTGTGGCCCTGTCCTACCAGCAAGCTGAGCTGAGGCTAGCACACACACGTCTGCTTGAGCTGTGAATTGGTACCAGATCAAGTGGTTCAGATGCAGTTTCTGAGAATGAGGTAGATTTGTGCAAGCAGTAAGACCCAGTTGCCCTAAAATTAATTATTGCACAGTAAAAAGGAGAGATGTTGGAGGCAGGTCTGAACAGACACTGGACTGGAAATCAGCTAAAAATATTCTTTTTTTTTTTTAAAAAAAGGCCCACAAACCCTCACAGCCTGGGTTTTCTATGGAAACTGTAAAACCTCCAAGGAGTCCCCAAGCAACAATTGCTCTGTCTGCTGTTGCATTTCAGAAACATGCTCCGGAAAGTCTACTGTCTCCTAATAGCTCACTGGCTACTAAACATAAATGGCCAAGATTTATTTGGGGTGAGGGAGATGAAAGGGAGTCAAGTTTACAGGCTTTGCATTTTGGTTTGTAACAACCCCAGGCTCAGGCAAATGAAACTGCCTGCAGAGACTGTCTTGCTCTGGATAAATTTGCAAAGCCAGAAGCACAGTGGGAAAGGGCAGCATTTCATTCTCTCAATCCTGTTTATCGATGCTCCCAAGTGTTCATCTGTCTGCTGTTACAGCCCTCGGAGCTGCCATGTTTAAGTGTCTCTCAAACACTAATTAAAGGAGTGAATCCTCCAGCCACTGTGCGGAGCAGTTGGCTATGGTAGATGGATACTGGTTGGACCCAAGGGATGCTTATGCTGTTCATTAAGCTGCTGACTGTATCCAAGCTTCAGCCCTCACTTGGAAATGATCCGAACTACTAAGTCTCCTGCCTTCCCCTGACACCTTCTTGGAGCGTGCTTGCAAGCCCTCGAGGATCTGGATGCTAGCATGGCTTGAGTTTTCCCGTAAATGTAGTTTGGACCACAAACCACATGGAAATTCCCAGAACTAGCAGCTGTGATTTATGTTTTTCAGGTTGGCTTTTTGCTGGAGCAGGGAAGGTGTGCTTCTGTACTTACGTACATATCAGGAGGGCTGGGTATTGGTCTCCTCTTGTTCTTTAGCTCTTCCAGATTGTCTTCATTGAGATATAGTAATAGCTTAGTGGAGTTGTAGCCTCCAACCCCTGTAAGCCATTGACATGAACATGCTGTTGGTCCCTGAACCAGATGGGTCAAGGCTTTCACATTTTACAGAATCACAGCATGGTCTGGATTGGAAGGGATCTCAAGGATCATCAAGTTCCACCTGCCTGGCAGGGCCACCAACCTCCAGGTCTGCATCTGGACAAGGTTGCCCAGGGCCCCATCCAACCTGGCCTTTGAGATAGGACCAACAGGTGAGCAGCATTCAGGAGGAAATCATGTGTTTCCCATGTCCTGACCATTGCTGTTTGAGAGATGGAAAGATCTGTTGACATCACTGATCTAACTTGGAGGGAAAGACACTAATAATCTCTAATAAAAACAGAACAAAAAACCAACCAAACAAGAAAAGAAACCCAAAACAAACCAGAAGAACCCACCACAAAATCAGGAGACAAACTCTGTTGGTAATTAAATCCAATACCTGGACACTTACCAGTTTTGGAGAGAAAAAGGGGTGATGTGAATTCCACAGAGAATTTTGAAAGATAACTGCTTTGATTTGTCTTCAACCAAAAGTCCAGGGTTTCTCAAGGTAGACTGTTTCAGCAGTTAATTCCACATATTGTCAGAAAACTTCCATTTAATTTCAGACCTAATTTTGCCTCCTTTTGGCTTCTGACTCTTGGATTTCATTATGTAGTCATCAGCTGTTTGATTAAAAAGCCGTCTGCTATCAAAAATCTCTTACCTAGACAGATACTTGTAGGCTGTGATCAAGTCACCTCTTAACCTTCTCCTGGATAAGCTATTAGCTTGAGATACTCATGGCAGGTTTCCCAGACTTCAAACCATACTTATAGCTTTCCTGAACCGCTTCCAATTTTCCTCCCACCCCAATGTCATTTCTGAAATGTGGAGAGCAGAATGCGACAGTCTCTCCAGTCAGGTCTCATGAATATTCCATACATGAAGGACATGCCATCTTCTTTCTCATCACTTGTGTACACACCCGAGGGTTGACTTTGGGTCTCATCTCTTTGTCTCTGACCCCAAGTGTGTCCTGGGATTTGAGACTCTCTGGGAATGTACTCACTGAATGTGACCTACTTTCCTTGTTCCTGGAATTGCAGTCCTGTAAGAGGAGAAAGCCAGCCCGTGGTTGGGGCAGAAAATTAGGGCTTGATGTGACACAGGTTCAGCTCCCTGTCTTCCAGAGGCTCCTGGAGAAAGTCCTCTGGGATCTGCAGGCTTGAAGTATTCACATGGGTTTGGGGTGTGTGTGTGTGTTCCCAATTTGGGGCAGCTGTGGACTTCTCAAGGTGCTTTCTATCCCAATTAGTATTAATCTTGTATACTCCTGTTTGTTGTCTGTCTGAGAAGGGTCACTTGGAATGGTGCATATGCAATGGAGCTGCTGGCAAGAAGGAAATACGACTTGCTGCCTTAGCCACAGATAGTGGATATTAAGTGGTAGTAGGCATTCCTCTCTAGTTTGGGTAGGAAAATGTCAGGAGAACAGTGAATTTTTTTCACTCCTACTTGTCATCTTTAACAAAAAATATTTCCTATATTCCCTTGCATCAATGATAAAAATGTTGAGGAACTTCAGATCAAGAGCAGATTTCCTTTTGAGATCACAGCAGAAGCATGTGTGTGTGGCATAGTCACTTCTCATTTACAGTTATGGTGGAGGAGAGATCACTCAACTGGTAGCGGTGTTCATCCTCTGTCACAATGATACATCATATGCTCTCTAGGCAGAATTTTGACATTAGAGCTGCTGGCTTTTAGTCTTTGTGATTATATTAAAAATAGCATGTATGCACATAAATGTGTACAAAATGTTATCTAACAGACAATAGTTGATATTATATGTAATTAACATGATATATTCCTGAGGGTTTGACAAGGCTTGTGGTTCAGGAATCTATTAAAAAATATGATTTATGCTGTGCAGTATGCTGTCGTCCTCCCCTCTGACAGAGGGGCTAGGGAATAGTAAGAGAAAGGGAAAAGACTATTGTTTAGCAATTGCTGTCTAGGGGGTAGTTGAGGGACTTGTAAATTATTATAATTACATATTTAAATGTTTTCAAGGTTGCCTAAAACCACAACTTCAGAAGAATAGAGCAGGCTAATAATTCTGGTGAGAGTTAACTTCAACAGGAAAAATGCTTGTTTGGAACTCAGTAGAATTATTTCAGGTGGAAATGAGAGATAGGAGGAAAAAAAGGAAACAGAAAAGTTAAAGCCCTTTAGCTTTTCCAAGGGCAAGTGGCTTTCTAAGATTAAAATATGATAAAAAAGGCAAAATAACCTGGGAAGTCCACAGGTTTTTTGGGCCAGGCTGAGATGACTGTATGTTTAGGCAGCAAAGTGAAATTGTCTTGTGTGTAGTGTCTGGCAGAACAAAGTGAATGTGTGGTTTTTGCTGGGCAGAGGTCATACAAGGTGCTGCAGAAATCCTTCTACAGGTTGTAGCTGATACTCACAGGCTTTTACTCCTCTGCTTGCTGTGTCACTATGATACACTAGTGTAGACCTCAGAGTATACATATATTCCCTTCAGCAGGTACAAATCTCATTGCAGGATGAAGCATAATGCTCTTTGCTCTCTTATTACTAAATATGTATTATGTTTATGTCACCCAAGACCCCGTCCCTTCAGCCTGAATCCCTGTGCAAATGGAGTCTTACTGCAAAACCATGAATCTTACAGTCCCAGAATGGTTTGGGTGGGAAGGGCCTTCAAAGTGTCCCCCCCCAGGACCACTCCTGCCATGGGCAGGGACACCCTCCACTAGCCCAGGGTGCCCAAAGCCCCACCCAACTTGGTCTTGAACCCTGCCGGGGACCCAGGGGCAGCCACAGCTTCTCTGGGCAGCCTGTGCCAGGGCCTCCCCACCCTCCCTGGGAAGGGTTTTTGCCTCCCATCTCCTCTCCATCTGCCCTCTTGCAGCTGAAGGCCATTCCCCTTGGCCTGTCCCTCCCTGCCTTTGTCACCAACCTCTCTCCAGCTTTCCTGGAGACCTGGACTGGAAAGGGCTCTGAGTTCTTCCTGCAGCCTTCTCCTGGCTGAACAACTTCAACTATCTCAGTCAGTGTCCAGAGCAGAGATGTTTCAGCCCTTGGATCCACTGTGTCCTCCCTGGACTTGCTCCAAGTGAAAGAGTGGGAAGTTGAACAGATGGGTCCCACTTTTGGACTTGCTGTCCCACATCAGCTGCTCTGAATTCTGGCTGGTTGAATGACCTTGAGGCACATGTCTTACCTCTTACCTTTGGCCTAGCCAAGCTAGGTGAAGTGAGCTGAGTTCTCATTTGGAGAAACCAGATCTTGCATCTGGTCCTCAGATGCAAGATCTGGTTCACCTTCATCTCAGATGAAGGTGTGAAACCCTGGGGAGGGTTTCACACCTTCAGGGAAGGTTTGGCACCTTGAAGCTACCTTGTCCTAAAGCAGGGTGAATACTTCCTTGAATTTGTCTTGCTGTGTTTACTTCTGTGCCACATGTGCCCAGAAAGACGTGGATAAATTGGAGAGAGTGAAGAGAAGCAGTGATAACTGTGGAGCTGGCAAGATCCTCTTTAAGAGGAAAGATTTAAAATACCACATCCTGCACTGGATCGTCTTTGCTGGGGCCTGTGATTAATGTTAGCTGGAAAGGAGGTCCCAGATAAAGCTGGGACATGATAATAGTTTAACAGTAGTGAAGATGTCAACACTGTGGAGGATAATGTATTGCTTAGTGTGCTCTGATGAGGTAATAGGATGAGATGAAGATGAACATTTAGGCTATCAGTGAAATCTGTTTGGCTTGGGATTGTCTGTGGGGATGGAGTGGTGGGGAGTGTGTACATGTAAGCCACTCTTAATACTAAAATGGGCAATATAATTTGAGGCAGGAGTCCACATTAGCTGAGAGGGGCTAATAGGTGTGTTCAGTCTCTATTTTATTTTTAAAACCAGGGATTTACTGTAGGCAATTGGTGGAAAACTTATTCCATGGCTTTCCAAACCAGACCACTGGAAATTTTTTTTTGCTTTTTTCCCCTTTTCCAGGTGCAAATGTTTGAGATTCTAATACAAAGCATGCACATTTTTGGGTGATGAGTGCAACTGAAAAACTAAACTTTGATTTCAGCACCATCCACTGGAGGGAGGAGAGGGGAGGAACCACAACAGATGTCATCTCAGCTCCTATGTCCCAGATGAAAGCATCTCTTTACTCTTGGTAGAGAGGCAATCACAACAAAACCAGCCCTAATTCTTTCCTGAGACACCAATGATGCCAAGGTCAGAGAGATATTTTTATGGGGTACGAGGACTTGATCCAGTAAGTGGTTATGCACTCGTACGTTTTTGCATCCCCTTTTCTTTTGGAAGCGCCTTTGTGTAATCGGACAGGTGCATCATATTTCGAACATATTTTTTCCATTATCTGCTGGGGTAGCTTCAACTTATCACTGAGATTCGTAGGGACTGGATGGCTTTGCGAGGGAGTTTCTGGATGGAACGCATTAACTGCAGACTGGGGTTACTGCCAGTGGCCTCCCCGTGAACTTGTAATTCTGGCCTTTGAGTAGCAACTGTGAAAAATCAATGACGATTGCTTCCATTTTTCTTGCCGCCGCTGGCTTATAAGGTCCATTATTCTCTTCCCTTTTTCTTCACTTTCCCAGCGTAAAGGGAAGAAATGAGGCTCAGGCATTAGGCAGCAAACAGTCATTGAAAAGAGACATATCAGGAGTTCCCCTTAGGAGGCTTTTTTTTTTTAATGTTATGCTAAGCTGAGGAAGACTGAGCAAATTCTGCTGCATGGTATGCAGGGTGAGTTTGTTCAGCACCTAGTGATAGCTTGCAAGACCAAATTAGGAATAACTTGGTGTGATCTAGATGAGGAATTGATGGGATTGATCTAGATTCATGGCTTCTGAAGGGTGAGTGAATTTGGGCTGGTTAGTAGAGTTTTTTTCCCAAGGCAGCTCTTGATATGGCAAAAGTTGCATGCTCAGCAGATCATGAAAAAGAGTGCAAGCTGAAATTTTTTTTCCAAAGCACCACAACACTGGGTAAACTCATAAAAACTGGGTAAATATTAGATCCAGGCTTAAGACAAGTGGAATGTGGGACACCTAGAAACCAGCCAACTGGGGGAGGAGCTAGAATATTTTTAAACCCACCTTGTCCATAGAAAAAGTTTGTTTAAACCAGTCCTAAGTTGTTTTAGTAAGAAGTATCTCTTCTTGGAGACTGCTGGCAATGTCAGATGTAGCTCAGTAGACCACTGATGGAGTGACTCTTGTGTGGCACTTTGATATTTGATGTTTCTACAACCCTGGAAGCATGAAAGGTATCTTGCTCCCACTACTTTGTGATCTCTTTCCTTTCTTACCAAATTCCAAGTGCAATCGTTGATGTATTTCAGCCCTTAAAGATGATGGAGGTACTGGCACATAGATTATAGACCCATAAAATGAGATCATCCCATGAACATTTTCTGTGGTTCTGAGAAGTTCAATTAACTTTTCTTGCTCAGTCTTCCCCCTTCCTTGTCTCCCCTATCCTGCTTTGTGGCTGCTTTGGTGTTTCCTGGCTCCAGCCGAGATCAAAAGCACAAGAGCGGAGTATTGTAAGGATGGCTATTTTAGCAGAACCACCGGGACTGTGGAAAGCAAAATGGGAAAAATGGGTTTGGTTTTGTAAATATCATTCAATCCTTTCCCCCCCAAAATCAAAACCAGGGATGTTTTGGAGCAGGTGATACTTATACTGAACTGTTTGGGGAATGTCCAGAAACGTAGCAAAGCCATGCTGCTCATTGATGAATATGTACTAAATGGGGGAATGTTGTCTTAATCCATTCCAAACTAATTTAAATAACACACTCTTGGGGATAAGATTCAGCTCTCTTAGATGTAGAGGTACTGAGCAATCTGTGGGGTCCTGGCCTATTTTAAGTGTATAGTCTTGAAAGAAAACAGTGAAGATTTTCAAGCAGGGATGTGATGCAGACCCCATTAATGGCAAATGACATATTGATTTCTACATGCAATTGGAAGACCATCTCTGGTCACTTAACCCAGAAGAGGATGATGTTCTAGGCAAAGAAAATGAACATTTCAACCTTTGAGCCTTGTGTTGGACATGCAACCCTGCTTCAACTGAAATGGCAAGAATGCTAATGACAAGGGTTTGACAGGTAAGCAAGGAGACCTTTCTTCCATCATGCTTTCCAGGAGAGAGTTAGCAATATTTGTTAGATGTGTCAGGAGGTATCATTTACTTGAGCCGTTTTTGCCACTGAAGACAGAGCTATGGTTCTGAGAAAGTTCTTTCTCAAACAATTTGGACATCCAATTTAGGATGGGACAAGCAACTCTTGGAGTACATTCTATCACTCTCCTGACAGAGGGAGCTCAAGCTGTGAGTTTAGGTTGAATGGCCCATATGGAGACTCTAAGTCAGGTGAGGTGAATATCACAGAACAAATACAAACCATTTTCTTTAAGAAAACATGTCATTTGGGGGAAGAGAACTTGTTCCTGTTATCTGCCCATCCTTCCTTTCTACTTTCTGATGATTTCATCAATGCTGTTCCCATCCCAGGACTAGCTGCTTCTCAAGATCTCTTAAGCATCTGCAGTTCTCAGGAGGAGTTTATGCAGTTGCTTTTACAGAAATGATGCTGTAGGCATAGTAGCATGAAGGCATACTCCTAGCAGCACTGAACAGCATGTCACACAAAGTGTATTTGTCCTAAGCAGTGAGCTATTTTCCCCTCTAAACCCCCTGTTTTGGTGTTTGGTTGGTGTTTGGTGGTTTTGTTTTTTTTTTTTTTTTTTTTTTTTTACTGTTTTACTCCATGTTTCCCTCCTTCCTTTGGACTATTCAGCATCATGGGCTGGTCTAGGAAGTGCTGCAAGCACGTCCAGCCTTGGCTGCCATCAGCATATGCTCATGGGTTCTTGAGTCAACAATGTCTGCTGCCATTGAGGGAGATGTCTTTGTCTCCAGTGCTTCCTCCCTCCTGGATTCTCACTTTGTCACTTGCTAGGCCAGGCAGCAGCAAAAGCCATCATCTGGGTGGGGCTGTCCTTGGAGGAAGAGGTGGGTAGGAGGACTTGGAAAGTCATGAATGTGAAGTCAACGAGCCAAAGCTAATAACATTTCCAGGGATGCAAGTGCTGGGGCCTGGGAGCCCAACCTCATCTTCATCACATGCTCCTTGAAGATGATGATCACTGAGTTTTCCCATAGTAAGGGTTGTCGACTAGTCCCAGGCACTGTTGTGTGTCCTGTCTGTAGCGGTGATCCAAAGCAGCCGCTGCAAAATCTCACAATGGGGCTGGGGGTGGTTAATTTGTAAGTCAATAATATTGTTGTAGGGTGGCTTCTGAGAATTTAGACTCTTTATAGAACTCTTCTAAACAGGCAACTAAAACCCCCGAAACATTTAGTGTGTCCATCCAGTCTTGATGTTCCTTTAACTCATATCCTAGATTCCTCTCAGTAAAATACAAGCAGTCATTTGAAGATGACATACTGCCTTCAAGCTAGAGGTAAAATAAATGAATGGGGAATGTTTGAAAAATCCATGTCTTAAGAAGAAACTAAGAGGAATTGTGGAGAATTTCACCTCGCTTTTGCTTCAGCTGACATTTGTTGTAAATTTGCCACTGCTCTAGACTGTAGAGATGAAGGTATGATAGCTGTGATTGGTCACATGCCACTTGTGTTGCTTACAGGCTGACTTCTCCAATTTTTCAGAAGAATGTGGTTAAAGGGAAGGTCTGTATTCTCAAATTATGTGTTTCTTTCCTATCCAACCTTCTTATGGGAAGTTTTCTATGCATGATTAGATAACAGGAATCAATGCACTTCAAGAATGTTACAGTTCTGGTCAGACTGCCACCCCCAAATTCAGCTACATGCCAGAGGATGTGCATGTACTTGGAAACAGGGTGGTGGATAAGTTCTTTGGCAATACTGCCTTCCATCTGGGACAGGCATGCCAGGACAGCTGTGTTTAATATCTTTGGCCCTTTCCACTCCAATTCCAGACAAAGCTTGAGTTAAAACAAGGAATGGTCATGGGCCAAAGAATTGATCTGTCTCAGTTCCACACGTGGCCTCATACTTATAAATCAGAGTTGAAAATTCTTTGGGATTACTAGGCTGAGGTCCACGTGGTTGAGGGATGCTGGGTTACATGACAGAGAAATGGTCCACTTCTGTTTCAGTTCTGGGAGTGTTTTGGCCTTTCTTTGCCACTGAAAGTATTGCTTCAGAGCCTTCTTGTCTCAGTGGCTGGAAACTTGCTGGTGATTCTCTGCCTAAAATGACTAATGGGTGATATATATCTGTTCTTTCCTAAGCAAACAATACTATAAGGTGGTTCCTCTCTATGTTGGTACTTGTCTCTTCAACCTTGATCTCATGTCCTTGAAGGCCTGCTTTTATCTGCAAAAACCAGATTCTTTCACTGTATATTCCTTATGTTATCAAAACATTTCACAAGTTTGTTGAAGGATGAAGCAGCACTCTGCAGCAGTATGATTGTTGCCATCTTGTTTTTTATTACTATTTGGTGGAAAGAAGCTTAATACTCCAACCTATTGTATCTTTTTTCTTTTTTTTCAGAGGGAATAGTTATTCCCAGGAACAGAGTTACTGGGGAGAAGTTTGCTGCACCCTTTTGGAGCCATCCCACCATACAAATCCTGTAACCCCCCCCACCCCTGTCAAACAGAAGGACCCTTCAGGATATTCTCTCATATAAAGGTAAATCCATTTTTCCTCTATTTGCTTCTGTTTTATATGCTGAAGTAATTTAATAACATTCGTAGAGTCTAGATTTCATGATTACTCTTCATAGCTGCATCTTTGATTCACTCTTTCCCCAGTGAAGCCACGAAGCTAATGCTTTTTCTTTCTCTCCTAAAAGCAGCTCTTTAGCTTGCCTATCTCCTGTCTTACACTCTCCTCCTTGGCACACTGCTTGCTATGATTTCTGTTTCACAGAACTGGGCTGTTCATTATATGACTGAGCGCAGATGCGTTGGGGTCACCCTGGAAGCTCTGTCTCTTCAGCAGTGGCACTCTTTGCAAGGCAATGGTTTGGGACGGCAGGGACCTTTTAAAAGCCATCTTGTCCAACCTCTCTGCAGTGAGCAGGAAATCTGCAACTAGATCAGGTTGCTCAATGCCCTCTCCAATGTGGTTTTGAAAGCCTCCAGGGATGGGGCATCTGCAACTTCTTTGGGCAACCTGTGCCAGTGTTTCATCACCCTCACTGTTAAAAATAGACAAGTCCTTCCTCTAGGTTTGCTCTGTGACTTGCCCAAGGGCATAAAGGAAGTTTTTAGTGGAGCAGAAACATAACCTGAACCTTTCAGAGGCCACTCTTCTCCTACCATTGCACTCCTGGAGGAGACACCCTTGCAAAGGGAATGGCACTTGAAATCTCTTTCCAGAGATCACAGGAAGGATTGTAAACAATCACCAGTGCTCTTTGTAGTAGACATATCCATTGCAAATAGTGACTTTCTGCATGTGTAGACACTAAGGAAAGGTAGAGTGGTAATATTTGACTGTAGGTTCTATGAGTCTGCAGTTGTTAGAAGTGAAACTAGATCACATGTCTCAGCTGGAAGACATTGCTCCTTTAAATTCTCCATCGACATTAATTAGGAGTCCCTTATGTGACCCTGTGGATGATGGTTTCCCCATTGCCTTCCAAACTGTATTTAGTGAAAAAGCCTGCCTTGCCAGGTGGGTGACTTTTCCCAGGATCTCACAGCACTCAGATTCATACTGATGAAAACTTCTTAATCTTCATGAGAATTTAGATCCAAGAAGTGCTGTTTTTTTTCCTCTAATTTCCCATGATTTTCCATTCCGAGAACTATCCTTTTGAGCATATTTATTCCAACTTGCTCAGTTCAAGGTCCCAGAATTTGACATAGCCTCTTCTACCTTCCAGATGCTTGTCAGAAAGGGGCTGCTCTTGTACCTCCAGAGGGTTGTATTTTACAGTACAGGGTGTGTCTCTCAGTACAATTTGCATCAGCAATAATTAGGGGAGACTGAGAGCTCTGAGTGTACCAAGGCTGGGGAAAAAGGGCTGCCCCTGCCCTTTACTTTCCAAAATGAGACTTTTTCCTTGTCAGCCATTGAATTCTCAGTCTTTCTCCACGGAGTGTTTGGATTCAGGGAAAGAAAGAGGAAATTGAATGATATGTTGAGTCTCCATGAAAGTTATCCAATGTCTGCGCCCTACCTAAAATGAACAGTCTCGAAAGCGTGATGCCAAATCTGCCTTTTTTTCCTGTCTCTGCCACTCTTTCTCTCTATGATGGCTTGGATGAGAGACAAATTTCCTTGCAGACGGGGAAGAGGAAAAAAAAAAAAAGACAGTGTTTCTGAGCTGTTATCCTGTGAATTTCATGGGTGTGTGGTGGGAGGCTGGGCACTCATCCTCACGCACTGTAGTGACCGAGGTCTTCCCCAAGATGTATGGAGCCCCAGTCTGTCACCAGGAGATCTTCAGAGACACCTACATCTGCTGTAGACATGATAGAGTTGTTGAATGTCTACATCAGTTGGAGGTATGCCCAAAGGGAGGAGAATTGGTCAAAACCAATATCTGCAAAATACCCTGTGCTTCAGATCATAGAATGATCAGAGTTGGAAGGGACCCTGGGAAATCATCTAGTCTAACCCTCTGCCAGAGCAGGATCACCTCAAGCAGGCTGCACAGGAAAGCTTCCAGGTGGGTTTTAAACATTTCCAGAAAACCCAGGTGGGTTTTGAATGTCCCAGCGCTCTCCCACCTTCACAGAAAAGTTCTTCATGTTTAGGTAGGAATTCCTATGTTCAAGTTTGTGGCCGTGGCTTCTTGTCCTATCACTGTGCACCACTGAAAAATATATCTCTCCTTTGCTGAGCTGTTTTATGTACTAGGCATATTCTGTAAACAAACACATCCTCTTCTGGACTACACCATGTCCCAAAATCACAGGTTAACCAAAATCCAGTGCTCCAGAACAGAATATTTCTGTTGAAGTCCTTCTAGGGCATTGTATGCAGTTTGAGTTTTAGGCCAGGTTTCCTCAAGAAATAAAGTTTAGGTGTCCATGTCTTGTGTACATGTCCTGCTGGGTTATGTATTTATACTGAACTTTGATACTTGTGGCTGGTTTTAGTTACAGTGGGTTTGGGACAGGAGGGTTAAAGCTGCGATGTTTTGGCACATTTTTGGTGAAAAGAGCAGTGTTTAAAATTATATTTCTAAACTTCCCAACCGAGGAAGGTAGATGTGTAGTTCTTTGCATGTTGTTAGTCAGTGGAGAACCAATAAGGAGAGAAACTGGGGAAAACGGGCTGGGTGCTTCCTACCTGGGGATCAGATTTGCTGAACAGCATCTGGGCGGTCCTGGTGAGAGATAGGCTTTGGCAGCAAAGGTAGCCAACAGCATCCTGGGCTGTAGTGGCACTAGCACTGTGAAGATCCTCAGGAAAGCTATTACCCATCTCTAAACCACGCTTGTTAGATGACTTCCAGAGCCTGCATCCAGTTTGGGTGATGAGCACATCAAAAAAGGACACCTTTCCTTCAGCATGCAGAACTGAGACCTGTAAGTTGGGATGCTCACAGGGAATTGCCTCACCAGTCACTCATCAATAACCTCTTCTTTTTCTAACCACATTGGATAATGGATTTTTATTGTTGTTATTTGGTTCAACGGCACTGTGATTCTTCTTGCCTAGACCTTCAGGGCCAGTCTCACCTGTCTTGACCTATATTGGTGTTTTTAAAAAGAAAATAAGCTTTTAAAGTTAGCAAGCATGATTTGGCTTATGCTGATGTATGTTGTTCAGCCATAAGAGCGATCGATAGTCCAACAGCCAAGACATGTGTTTGCTATGGGTTAGACCAAAGCCCCCATTCCTCTACATCCTTCCACTATGCTCTTTGTCAGGCTACTAAGCCTTGCTGTCCACCAGTCCTTTGGGAGTCATTGAGTTTGTATGGATAGAGCCTAAATAAACACTTTAAATGGGAACAAATGTTAGAAATGGTCCTGGAGTTTTGCTGTAGATACAATCCTGAAACAGTGTTTTGAATTGCAAACACAAGCAATTCAGACTTTCTCTCTCCATGTTCTGGCTGGTATCAAGACTTGCCAAAGAGATATCTCCAAGAGAATTAATTCCTGGATTTGCTTAAGGCTCTGTGCATTATGGAAAGGGCCCAATGGAGAGATTTACTGTGAACACATCCATTCCTTCCCCTCAGTGCCAATTTCGCAGCTTTAATACAGAAGAGTTGTGTTGTTCACAGCTTCCTTAGAGATTGTTACTGAATTGCCACTGTAGTGGCTTTGCTCCTCTTAGCAGCCTACAGCTTGGAGTGGTGGGAGAGTGAGAAGCATGGATTTCAAGTCCAGAATTAGTCTTCTGGCAACAAAGTGACCACTAGCAACAACTGAAATTGCAAAAAGAATATTTCTAAGAAAAGAGAAAAAATCCTTAATGTTTTCATACCAGGTTGGACTGTTTCAACTAAAACTTAAATCACCTTGATCAAAAAAAATAAAACCAAAGAAAACCAACAAACCTGAACCAATCCTAAGCTCTGAAACAACCAAAACTTTTGAAAGATTAACATTTCCAGTCAGAAATGCCACTTCTGTGCCCTCCAAGAGTTGTCAATTGGACGTTTGTTTTCTGTTCATTCTTTTTGAAGGTTGGCATCACAGCTGTGCTGCCAGAGAAGAATCAGAGGAGTGCAGTGACCACGGGGCTGTAGCCTGGCTGGGAAACAAGACTTGTGGTGGGACTACAGCAGCCATTGAACGCTGCAGCTGCCTCTCTGAACCAAAAATTGCAAATGTGAACTGAGAACGGTTTTGGCTTCTGCTTGCAGACCATTATCACTTCTGAATCTGTAAACTGGGAAGTGCTTCTTGAGTGGTGGGGCTGGGATGTTCAGGGTTGAGAGTAGATGGTATATAACCGGGTCCATTCACCTCTGAGTGCCTCCATGGACAGGGGGATAATAGCGATGCTGCGTGTAATGTGCTCTGTGGTCTGGAAATGCTGCAAGAAGAGGGGGGGAGCACCGAAGGGCATTTTACCCCAGGGGGAAAACTTCCAGGGAGAGGAGGTTAACACCTTTCCCCTGGAAAGAAAAACAAAGCAAAGCAAAGCACAGTCATGCCAGAACCTCCTGAACGCCTGAGATGGGACAATGCCTTTTTCTGTCCTGGCCTCTTCAGGCACAGCGCCCTCTACTACAGCGAGGTTGGTCCAGAGGGAGATGGAAACCTGCCACCCATTGAGTCACTGACGCCACCTCCCACATTACTTTCCAATGTCCCTGTCTCCTAATTAGCCAATAAATTCACAAGAGCTTTTCTGTCATCCTAAGGCTGCTCTGTCAGCCTCACACTGGTAACGTTTCAATTGTGTGTGTCTATGTGTGCGCTGGTCCTGCCAGCTTCTGGGGCTTGGGGCCGGTGACGGCGCCCAGCCAAAACCACAGAAAGGCTTTAATGAAAAAGAATATGCTCCGACTACGAGCAAATTGGTGTATTCCATTTGAGGTGATATTAACTGCTTTCTGCACAGTGACTTCTAGGGCACAGTGCCTTGGCCCTGTAAAAAGGAGTGGTTTTCAGTGAAAAGGCTCCAAACTCCAAGGCACACAAATGCTGTATTGTGCTGAGCCCCGGGCACTTTATGCCTGGTTGCCTGTGGGTGTCCAGGTTGTCTCGGGAGCTGCTCTGGGATTTGCACCTCTGAGACAGAAGGCTCAGGCTGGTGCCTTTCTCCACCCCCAACTCTTGCTGCCTGATGAATAAAGCTCAGGCAAGCTCCCTATTTGAAGAATCTTTCTCTACCCCGCCAAAAAGACATTCAGTGCTTTGAGTCTGTCCTCGCTTTGATGCAAATAGTTGGAGGTTCCTCTTGTGCGAGAGCTGTGATTGGTTAGCAGCTTGTCCTACTGATTGCAGCCCCTTGGACTGGATTGAGTACCAGAACATCAAAGGTGGCATCTGAAAGTCATGAAAGCTGTATTGCTGAAGGACAACAGAGAGTGCAAGGCACTGTGGCAGGGAGGAAGTTGTATCAGTAGTTATAAAGGTTTCATCAGAAGGACAAGGACACAGAGGAGGGAGTGTCAAAAGAAGATTTTTTTCAGCGTATTTGGCTGATAGATATATATCACAGAAATGGGCTGAAACATGGTGATGATGCTCTGCTCTGGTATTTACTTGCAGAAGGCTTACAGGCTAAATTCCCAGGTACAGGTCCCTTGGGAACTCTGGTAGAACAGGTTTTTCTTGAGAAAGGAGCTGTTGGTTTTAGGTTGTGTGTGAATAAGGGCTTATCTCCACCAACACAAACAAGAGCCAAGGTTCAGCCATCCCTAGGGTAGCAGTTGGCTTTGTGGATGGGGTAATGCCCATCACTGTGATCTAGGCAAACTGTTTTTCAGAGCATCTCACAGACCAAGGGGTTGCAGAGGAAGAACACTTCAGAAATGCCTGAGGCTTAGTGTGGTAAGTTTAGGATACAGCATGACTTTAGGGGAGAAGCCAAAGCTGGGCAATGAAGGGGGATCAAGTTGTTTTGGGGAGGAACAATTGTGGGGAAAAGAGAGGGATAAAGGGACAAAAGGGTCTGGCTGCTTAAAACAGGTGTCAGGGCTGTGTCGGGGCCCTGATCACGTGCTAGGAATCCTGCCTTGCCTCAGCCGGAAGACTGCCTAGGAACAAAGAGACTACAAGGGGAGTGACCGAGAAGATTGAGATTCCCGGGCTTTATGCATTAACCAATCAGGACCGAGTATTTGTTGCGTAATCGGAAAACTATAACCAATGATAAGTTCACCCTTGCCGGATGTTCCCGGACACTGGGTACAAAGGGTATATAAAGAGGTGTGAGAGGAGAAATAAGGGGATTTGAATCTGCACCACGTTGATGTGTACTTTCACCCCGGTCCGCGCCGTAAAAGCGGGCTCCAGCAGGACTGTGCCCTGCTCCTGACCTATCCCATCTGTGTCTTTTTCTTCTTTCTGGTTCCTGGGTGAGGGGCTTTCTGATCCATGTGCACAAGTTTGCTCAGAGGACCAAGTACCAGAAGGTGGAGTGGTACCACAGGTCACAGCCCAGTTACTGGAGGGTCTGTGGGACCTACAGGTTGTCTGCTGGCACTGTCCTAAGACTGGATGAGCTGGCAGGAAGACCTCACTCTGTTTGTGTGTCTGTGCACTGAGGCAACAGGGACGCCAGGGATCTATGTTGTGTATGTAGTTATAGGTGCATGTGTTTTCCATTCTTAAGCTTTCATCGTGGGGCTGAATATTGCTGAGCAGCGCCAAGGACACTACATCTCCAGGAGATGTGTCCCAGGGTGAGGTGTGGAGTGTTCTTAGCCACCATAATGGAGTGTGGGCTGAAAAGAGTTGAAAGTGCTGGATGAAGGTGGGGTGAAGATCTGAAACCCGAGCCCTAAACAGTTTCTGAAGGGAACGCCAGACACTCCCAGAAAAGGAGAGCATGGCCTTCCCATTCTCTCTCCTCTTACAATTTGATTTCATCTGAAGGCATTTATAGTAGGAACATTTCTTTTTATAAACTCTTCCATCAGCTGGATGTGCCTCTGCGGGGCATGTTGACACATCAAATTAGGCTGTGGTTTGGGTGGCAGCCACCATGGGCCTGAGGATGTGAAGATGCAAGTGGGAACATTGGAGAAGGGAAGGAGGAAGGCTTCTGACAGCTGAAAACCTGCGGTCAAGAGCTGGCTCTCAGCAAAACCACCTTCTTCAAAGCTGAGCCATCCTTGCTGCTGAGCAAGGCAATGGGATCCTCGTGGTCTGCACGTCCCTGGTGTCCCTTGGGCAAGGAAGGGAAGGCGGTGGGGATGTTCAGAGGTGGCCCCGTGCTTCAGCCCACGTCTCATCCTGCACTGACATGTTTTTGTGGGTGCTCTGAGACATTCGGTCCTCTTCCTCCACTGTTTTTCATGTCTCTATGCTTCCCTATTCTGGCTGGAAACACTGGAATCTGTGCCAGAAAAGGCTGTTTTCATGGCATCTTGTGACTGACTGGCCCAACCCTGTGAGATTCCCACTTCCATCCAAGAGCTTGTCCTGCTTTCACATCAGTCTGGGGAGATGGCTCACAGTATGAAATGTCTTCCCCTTCCCTTCCTGCTTTGGGAACTCACTTCAGCTATCTCCTCTCTGCCTGTGGTGTTCTTAGTGATACCCCTGTTCTGCTCCCAAGCTCCTTGTCAACTGCTCAGCATGTCCACAGCTGGAGCTTTCTGAGTCAGTGATGGTAGTGAAATGCACGGCCAGGGATGGGATGGAGAGGATCAGAAGGCATTTGGGAGACCCAGGTATAGTGAAAGCAGTAAAAGCTTTAGCTACTAGTTTTGGGTTACCCCAAGAATCATCCTTTCCACACAACTTGGTTGGGTGGTGTTGAGGGTGCATGGCCTGGGACTGTCTGTGTTTGAGTCTGGCTGAAGCTTCTTGGGCTCTCATCTAGCCTGACATCTGCTTTGGTGTGGAGAAAGAAGGCTCCTTTGCCATGGCAGGACAGGGAGGAGTGTATGGGTTTTCTTGCCATAAAGTGCTGGCATGAGGATGCCTGTCATAGACCATCAGTTCCATGCTAATTTTTATTTCTGTGGAGTTAGACAATAGGGGTTGGTTTGCTAGCAGAAGGTGGGTTTTTTTAACCCTGTGACTGAACAGAGCAGTCTACAAGAGTGGACCATGCTTTGTAACCAGCCTTGCCACCACCAGGTATCCTGGCCTCAGGTAGGTGAGACTTCCTGAGGCCATGCCTAGAATAGCCTAGATGTTTACTACTGAGATTTATCCACACTATGGCTAGGCTCCCCTCCCACAGGAGGGATGTAAAAGCCAACCTCTGGGAGAATAGAGATTCAAGACTAGTAATGGGGATAATGTGTAAATGTCTTATAAACATCTGCTACTCCTGCCTCTTTCTTTCTTAAAACCTAATTTAGCTGGAGAACGAAGTAAGGCCTTGGATTTCAGAGTTGCAATATTATCAGGACTACGGAGTGGCCCCAAACCAATGTATAGATGCTGTCGCTGAGGATAAAAAATAGCTCTGTTCTTGCAGGCTTGCTGAAATCTATATGTGTGTGTGCAGCTGACCAGCAATTCCCAGTTGCTCTGCAAAAATAAAGGCACTGAGATCTGCGGCTAAGAATTATGTAGAAGTTGGTAGTTCTGCCAAAAAGAAATCTGCAGTTTAGGTGTGGTAGATACCTCATTACATGCACCCTTGTAAGAGGAACGAAAGCACTTCCTTCTGTGTTGATGGATGCTTTGGAGGGTCCAACAGAAAAAGAGACGAGGGAATAATTAGTTCTCTTCAAAGAGAGAAATATAATGTGGTTGCTCCAAGGCAAAGAGGGAGGAGATAAAAAGCAGTGTGCTGTTAAGGACTTTGGTCTGGCACTCATGCCAGTGACAGTGTTCTCTACCTATCAGAAAAAAGAAAATCTGAAATGGATTGATAGACTTCTGGAATCATGCTGGACATGAATCACTTGAAATGTAGCCTTTCAGGAGGGGAAAGGATCCAACTCCTGTAGCAAATGGTAGATTCATCGAACGTAAGATGAGAAAAGATCTCTGACCTCCTGAATAAACCCCCCACCGGCCCATGAGTTCCTGTGCCGTAACTCACAAGGGAGTTCGTGTGTGTTTTAGAAAGATATCCTGTCTTGATTTCAAAGGGAGGACCCACACCAACCTTAGGTATTGTTTCTGTAGTTAATTATCATACTGAAAGAGAAAGAAGTGTGCTTTTTTCCAGGTTGAATTTGTCTGGCTTTGGTTTCCAGCCATTGGATCTTGTTAAGCTGTTGTCTGCTAGATTAAAGAGCGCTCTGCTGAATACAGACAAATTGGCAATCTAGAAACAAGAAGGTCCAAGGCCAAGCTCTGTTCTTTGTTAGACTTGCATAGCCCTCCTCAAAGGAGGAGCACAACCCTCGGGGTCATGGACTGCTGGGCTGGGTCTCTAAGAACATTCTCCTTTTCCATCCTTTGCCTTCCTTTGCCTTTGGCTTTACAGCTGTGAGGTCTCAGAGTGTTTTTTTTTGGATGACAGGTTGAGGCACTGTCATCATGTGTAAAGGAAGAGAAAAAGCAAAGAAGCCTTTATCTCATACCTGTCTCTTATTCACTGTAGACTAGGTGAACTTGGAGGAAAACATAAATGCTTGGTGCTGCAGCTTGTGTTTGCTTTGCAGAGCCAAGACATGCTTTATAGCCATTGTCTTGGGCTGGACACCTGGGTCCTGGTGTCAGAATATGTGGGCCATGCATTGGGTCCAGAAAAGTGGACATCATGCTTCCTGCCTGGTGGCAAATTGAAATGTTTTTCAGTGGCTTTGACAGTAAGAAAAGAAACATTATCATTTTAAAAAAGGAAATCAAGCTAATCAATAAAGACAAAGTCCCATTTGATGTGAAATGGACCAACCCAGTTCTGTCGATGACTGCTCCTGGGCTGGGCAGAGCAAGAGGCACTGGAGGAGAGACTCGTTCTTGGGATGCTGCCATCCATGGATGATGGGCAGGGCACGGTATTGTGGTTTTGTCTGTAGGTGGGGGACTTGGGCATAGCCTTCAGCAGCTCTAAAGCTAACTCCAGAGGGAGGGCAGAGAGGAGACATCCAGGAGGAACCTGGAAAGAAGGAGGCCAAGGATCGAGCAAAGGGCCCCAAATTGGAAGGCAAAAAAGAACAACTGTAGTTCTCTTCCCCCTTCTCCGTCCTCCTCCTCCCAGGCTGACGCTAAGTACAAGCTTCCCCTCCCACAAAATAAAGGCCTTGATGACAGGCTGTCTTCCCCAGAACAGAGTGTAGAGTTGAAATCTGTCCCTGAGGATTTGTGGTGGCTCAGGGCAAAAGTCAAAACAAACACAAACACATTCCCCAGTGCCGATGTCACCCTGAAGAGGAGCCTGCGAACCAGAGTTAACAAGCAGGAGAGATTTCTGTTTGCGTGTGCTAGGGGTACATGGGGCATGACCAGGAAAACAACAGTGGAAACTGTGGCTTCCCTTCAAATTCCTGGGGCAGAGGTCTTGCATTGTTATCTTCTGGAGAAAATCAGTTTTGTGACTTCTTTCCAGTTGCAATGTTGGCGCTTCTCTTTTCCTCTTCCCTTGAACTAGTTTTTTGCCAGTCAGATCCAGTGGTAGCCAGATCTTGCAGGCTTTGCCAAGAGGTGGCAGTGCTGGAGCTCGATTGCCCAGGCAGGCAGGTGTTTATGCCAAATGTCTACGTGTGTCCATGCACAGCACAAGTGGTGTCTTTGGGGTGAGGCGTGAGGATGTGAGTAAAGATTTTGTAGTGCGGCCCAACCGGAGCAATGCTTATTTAAGACAGGATGGAGTAGAGTATAAAAGGCTTTTCCTTTAATAAACTTAGTGGTTGGTCAAGCATTGTCTCTGAGAGCAATCCCCAGCACCAGCTGAGGTCTCTGGATTTTCAAACTCTTTGAGTGTGTTATTCTCCTAGCCCACTTTTCAGTCAGTGTTTTGCATGGTGAGTGGTAACATCTACCCTATTGCATGGTGGTGGAAAGAAAGGTTGGAAACCAGTCTTTCTCCCTAGTCAAAGAAGTGCCTCATGAGCTTTGGATACCTGGTCCAAGGAGGGAAAATAATACTCAAAAACCCTCAAGGAGAGCTCAGAGTTGTTGAGGTTTGGGTAACGTCAGCTAAGGGCAGTGGGCAGTGGTCTCTTTAGAGCATCTGCTAGAGTGTGGGTTGAGGATAGGGGCACACACAGCCTTAGGATGATTCATATCCAGCCAGCCATGAGTGCAGCCCAGCTGTGATATTCACAATCTGCCTCTTCTGGCCGGGAGGTGGAGGAGTGGCCCACTGAAGTGCCGTGTTTCATGGGAGTTTGCCCATGGCTGTACTCTGAACCAAAATACTTAAACAGGGTAAGGAGGAGGCATTTAACATTCACTGTTCATAGTCAGTCACAGGGAGCATGCAGCGCTTCACGCATCTGCAGTGCCATTTAGGATCTCAGTGATCACATTAAGTTGAGCAATTAATCCTAAGAATATCAAACATTGTAACCAGGGTTCATGTGGAGTATTTGATTTAGCTCTGGAGTTCTTTAGGAAAGGAAAACAGAAGCTGCCTCCTACCAGACACCTCCTGAAGCTTAGACTTTGCAAAGCTCAGTGTTAAAGCCCAGTTTGGAAGCAGGCGAAGAGGCTTTTCTGTGTAATCAAGTGATTAATGTAAACCATGTGGTCTAATGATCTGACATCTAAGATGTTGCCCTCTGCCACTTCAGATGCTGTGGTTTGAAAGAGGACCAAGCAGAGCTCGTCTCTCCCTTAAGTTTATTGAGTTTCACTGGGTAATACATTTCAGCGGGTTTGTGCCGTGCGAGCAGTGACGGATGAGAAGCTGGGAGATACTGTAATAGCAAGCAGTGTGTGCAAGGCTCATCCAGCTCCTGTGGCACTTCACCAGTAAAAGAAAAATGAGAAAAAGGCTTTCCTCACATCTCTTCGTTCATTGTCAGGAAGGTTCCTGCTCATTTGACAGTTGTCTTAGGCATTAGGAATAAAAAGACCTTTGAAATACTTTTTTTTTTTTTTCCCCACCTTATTCCTACATGTTTTCTGCTTCCACGGTATCTCAATACCTGAGCTCCTCGATTAATTCATAATGCATTTCTCCTGCAGGAGAAATGGCCTTGGAGTGGCAGTGTACCCAAAATTTGTTTCATCTCACTTTAAGCCATCTAGGAGCTGTCCATCCTGCCCAAGCCTTCTCCACTGAAAGGGCTGCCAAGCACTGGAACAGGCTGCCCAAGGAAGTGGTTGGAGGTACCTGGAGGTATTTAAAAGGCATGTAGATGTGGTGCTTACGGACATGATTTAGTGGTTGGACTTGGCAGAGCTGGGTTTATGTTTGCACTCAATGCTTTTAAAGGTCTTTTCCAACCAAATTATTCTGTGATTCTGAATCATCTAGGCTTCCTGAAAGAAGAAGAGCCAGCTCCATCTAACCATCCACCCACTCATCCAAATTCTGGGGTGATGACAGAGGGGCTTAGATAGCAAACCTAGTTCAGAAGCAGATTATAATCAAATTGCCAATCTTGTCACAGCAGGATGTTGATGAAGTGAAGGTTTTTGGAAATTTTTATAGTAAAAAAAAGAAGTTATGCAGGTAATATCAAAAATTCATTGCGTTTTTCAGGGTTTAAACCAATGTCTAAGTATAGGCATTAACTCAGAGGGTTGATACTCCCACATCTCTCTTCTGTGGAGAACCTACACCATCCTCAAGAAACACTAGAATTTGACAGCTGCCAGAGGCAAGATATTGGTCAGATTGGTTAGACCTTGGGGCTAACCTGGCTGGGCATCTCTTTCCATTCTTTCCAGTCAGGGACCATCAGGAGATGTACTTGATTCCTCCACCGACTCTCCCTAAACCATCTGGCCAATCAGAGGTCAAGAAGGTTCGATATTTTCTATGGAGACTGAAACAAGTTATCCTTCTCAGATCAGGACATAAAGCATCCAACTTCTCTCTGTCCCTCCTCAGCCCTCAAATCAAAAGGACTTCTTGCAGCACTCCTGAGCTCAGTCCTTTCAGACTTATATTACTCTATTTAGCATTTTACCCTGAACTTTTAAGTTTTTCTCCTTCTCTTCACTCCTTCTGTCCTTTCCCATCAGTGACAGTTGTAGCCTGTTTGATACAGGCCAGGTTACTGAACCATGACTGTGTAATTATGGTTGGAACCACAGAGCTATTTTTATGCCCTGCCAGAGATTATTCACTTATCAGGAATGTATATTTAAGTGGCAGGCTCTGAACTATCCACTATAAATAGGCAAACCCAGCGCCCTCAGTGTTTTCTTTCAACTCTGTCATTTATCACGCCTTCAATTTCCGCAGCCACATCAATGTCAGTGCAGAGCAGGACGAGTAAGACTGGAGGGGAGCAGCTGGTGATCTCACTTTATAAAAAAAAAAAAAAAAACAAAAGGAAAGGGAAAGGAAAGGGAATGCATAACATCACTTTTCCTTGAGCCTGTCAATAGCCTGGAAGTGGAAGCAGGTCTGTTATGCTGTCTACTAGGGTTAACTTTCCTTTCAGCATGGTTATTGCTTGACCCCAGGGTCTATGTGCTGCTCTGCAGCTTCTCTCCATCAGCAACCAATGCTCAAGGGGTGGCAAGAGGACCTGGGTGCTGGGACAGATGGGACAGGCGCTGACTGCGCTTTCTCTATCCAAGCCCTCACGTTACAAAATTTGGTAAGAAAAAGGCAAAAAAAAGTGCTTCCAAACAGTAGGGAGAAGGTTTATCCAGGATTAACATCTGCAGCCTCTCTGGAGTGGTGGCTGCACAGGTGTGGGGTCACCAAAGTGGGCACAACCTCTTCAAGGAGTGGTCCCCAGCAGGCAATGATTTCCTCTAAGTCATGGCTGCTCTGTTACATCTCCCAGGAGGTTTCCACTGGTTTGCAGCATAGATACCTCACGCTGGCTCTTCCTGTGTGTGATTCCTGCATGGTGGCATGAAATTGCAGGAGGGTTGGTGTCTTTCAGCCCACCAGCCTGTCTGCTTTATGACAAGATACCAGGTTGGCAGCTGCTGCACTGAATAGAGTCATAACCTCTCTTCAGAGCATGCCTTGCACCTTGGAGCAAATGTGGTCTTAATTCTTGGGTAAATCTGACCCCAGAAGGCACAGCCAGTCTCTTTGTTTCCTCTCCCGCATTGCTGGCAGACCTGTTTTTTGTGTAGGAAATTCAATAACTTGAGCTAGAAATTTTGGATATCTTTATTCACTGTGGACAGTATCTGATTAGCAGGTTATGCTAGTTTTGGGGGTAGTTCTGGTCCCTGGGTAAGGCTGAGCATTGGTGTGCATGTGAAATACCAGTTAATATCAATTCCTCACACTTTCTCGGGTGCATGCTGTTGTCCATCACCCAGATTAAGGGGTTGGTCAGCAGTTGTACCTGGGGCAGCTTCTTTGCAGGAACAGGGAGCTTTAGTTTGAGAATCACTTCAGGAGAAACAAAAAAACCAAACTCTCAATCTAAACATGGATAACATCTAATGTTGCATCTCCCTTTGCCAGCCACTCAAAGAAATTGTGCCTACATAGGGAAAGATATGGCAGGAATAAAATAATTCTCCTTTTTTTGCCATCTTTATCAGTCTCCTTACTTTACCATACTCAGATGTAGCACTTCAGACCACTTCTCCAACCTGCAAATTTACTCAAGCTTCCTCCCGTTTTTCGCATAGCACATCGCGTCCCTCCTGACTCTTTCTCAGAATTTCTGGTTGCACATTCCTTGGACTTGCTGCTCAGTCCCCTTTTAGCAGAGCTGATACAGTACAGTAACTCTGGTATTCTTTCCCTTTCAGACTTCCCCAAATGCCAGTGGAACTTGTGGTTTTATGCAGACCGTTGTGACTTCGTTGTTTCTTTGAAAAAAAGACGGGAGGGAAAAATAAAAAAGACTGGCTGTATCATTGCTGAGCTAATTTCCCCCTTTCTGATAAGGTATTTCTCGATGCTGGTAAGAGTGACAGTGCGGTGTGTTCCTGTGAATCTTCCCATGGCTTTGCATTTTGGCACTGCACAAGAAGGGAATTGCTGGGGAAATTTTCCTTGTGTTTTTCCCTGCCAGTATCCCCCTCGGAGCAGTAAGGTCAAACACTGAGGTCTCAATAAAGCAATGATCAGAGGTGTGGATTTGGGAACTGTTTCAGTTGCTGCAGCTATTTCTATTTTATGATGAAACCTCTGGCATTTGGTGACAAAGTCCAGTGATCTCCTTCCAGTGTGTGCACAAGGAGCTGAAGACCATACACTCATCTGCATATGCTCCCTCTACATATCCATATGCTTGCTTTGTGACTTTGCTCTTTCACATTCTGCACGCTGAGCATCTGAAGGCGCTCCTTCTATTTGTCACCCCACATTTTGGATTTGTTTTGGGCAGCCTTTTCTGTTTTGGGAGGCCCTGTCCAGACAGAAGTCCTTGCTGCTTTCTGTCTCTATTCTCATCAAAGCCTTAGACGTGAAATACCCTTCTCTAATCTGGCAGTTTTATGGGAATTGTAAGCATTCACCTTGGATCCTTTCCAAAGCATCATCCCTTTCTGGAGATATTCCTAATACTCTTGTTGTTCTGTGTTGCTTGGCTACTTTCCTATGCTTTTAAGTTACACAACCTGTCTCTCAGAAATAACACTATCAGGATTTTGTCACAGCCTTTTCCACTGTTGTCTTATTACTGATAGGAATTTCTGACACTTATCAGTCCCATTGGTATTGCATGCCTTTTTAATTATTTTTTTTTTTCCTGGAAGGGTGTCTTGTGCCAATTCTGCTTCAAAAAGGCCCTTTTCTTCACACCAAATTCCAAAGCAAAAGCTGAAAGCAAATAACTTGTTGCTGCCTTTCCTGACCTGGAGATGCAGATTCAAACTTCATTAGATGAAGTTTCACCGAAGTTTAACCAAGCTGGATAATAGAATCACAGATTCATGGATTCACAGACTGTGTTATGTTGGCAGGGACCTTTAAAGACCATCTAGTCCAACCCCCTGCAGTAAGCAGGGACACATTTAACTAGAGCAGGCTGACCAGAGCTTCATCAAGGCTGATCTTAAATGTCTTTGGGGATGGGGCCTCCACCACCTCTCTGGGCAACCTGTATAACAACATAACGTAACGTAACGTAACGTAACGTAACGTAACGTAACGTAACGTAACGTAACGTAACGTAACGTAACGTAACATGTATAATATAAATCTATCTAATCTTAATATAAATTAATCTAATATCATCCAGGTTTCTAATCTGAGCCAATCACCTTGAGTCTGTCTCTTTTCAATGTACGTTGGTAGAGAAGATGCTTCATCCCATTTGAAGGGTGCTGTGTCAGAGGGTTGGATGAGGCTGGCTGCAGGCTCACTGCTCTACGTCATGCCCATGTAAATGGCTGGTTAATCTTCAGTGCCAAGGTATCATTCTGTGTTTAAGAGACCAAAATCAGAGTCTTCACTTAGGCAAGTGGTCCAAATGCCTGCTATATTCAACATTGAAATCATTAGTTCAGACCACTGGCATTAATCAGTGGCTAAACATAAATATTTATTGACACTTGAAATACCCAAGGAAATCCTTCCCTTACCTGTAGTAATAACAGAATTGTAGGGGTTGGAAGTGACCTTGAGAGATCATCGAGTCCAACCCCCCTGCCAAAGCAGATTCCCTAGAGCAGGTTGCATGGATAGGTGTCCAGACAGGTCTTGAATATCTCTATAGGAGTCTCCAACCCCACCCCCGAGCAGCCTGTTCCAGTGCTCCATCACGCTCACTGTGATGAAGTTCTCTCGCACATCAGCGTGGAACTTCCTGTGGTCCAACTTGTGACCATTGCTCCTTGTCCTGTCCCCACAGGCCACTGAAAAGAGGTTGCCATCTCCCTTTGTCTCCCACACTTCAGATATTTATAAACACTGATGAGATCCCCTTTCAGTCTTCTCCAGGCTGAACAGCCCCAGCTCACTCAGCCTTTCCTCATAGGGGAGATGCTCCAGGCCATTGATCATCTTTGTGGCCTCTGCTGGGCTCTCTCCAGGAGATCCCTGTCTGTTTTGTACAGGGGAGCCCAGAACTGGACACAGGACTCCAGGTGAGGCCTGACCAGGGCAGAGTAGAGGGGGAGGATCACCTCCTTCGACCTGCTGGCTATGCAGGTTGCTGCTGACTATGCAGTCATGGCAGAAAGGTCATAATCTCTTCCTGGCCCCATGTTGCATCTGTCAACCCTAAACCAGAAAATCTCAAACAATGCTAAGACACCTACATTTAGGCAAATGTGTTGTGTTGATCTTCATTGATCGGAAAGGGAAGTCACCTGTAGAAACTTGCATGTTATAAATCTGAGTGTCTTGGTCTACAGGTTGACACCATCCCTGGTTTTCAGCCAAATAAGTGAATAAAAGAGATCACTCTGATGTGGACAAGGAGGCAAACACCTCAAAGAAAGTGATAAAACCATAACTACCATGATAGATAGATAGATAGATAGATAGATAGATAGATAGATAGATAGATAGATAGATAGATGGAAAGAAAGAAGGATACTGGCCCACGTGTCCTGCCTTTGATGTCTGAAGTGCTCACAGGCTTGTACACGTCTCCTCTCCAGGGTGTCCGTACTTTATTGTGGCAGAGATGTGAATTTTTCTAATAGATGGAAATAGTTAACAGGTTATGCTGAATTCCTAGACACATAGGACACTGGTTTTGGTTCAAACCCTACAGGAGGTTGTAATTTTTACAATGGATTTACATTAATTCCTCCTGTTTCCTGGGATAATAAATGTTCCTTTGTAACTGACTGAACACTGGTTCTGACCCAGGCCCAGACAGACCGGATTTACATTTTACATCTTTACAGTATGCAGCACACCGTAGTCCAGATGGAGTAGAGCAGTCCTTTCGCTTACGTGCACAGTAGGGTTAGGAGCCAGGTCATACATTATTTTTCTTGGCTGACACCTTGAAATAGATTGAAACTTTTCTTCTTTCCTGCAGAGATGAAGGGAATCATTTGTGGTGGAGAAGGAGCGGCTGCACATCTGCCAAAGGGTATGGGAAGGTCATGACGGTAGTGCTGTTACCTCTACATTTCTGTCCTACCTCTTTGCTGAGGATGTATAGATCTCTAAAGTGATACGTTGACATCAGAAGCAGGCATGGCTGAAGTGACACATGGCTAGCAGGCTGCTGTACCTATAGGAACCACATCTGTATCCCAGCATGTCCAGCCACCGCTGAGAGGAATTCAAAAGTAGCTGGGGAAAACAAGAAATGAGGAAATCCCATTCTTGTGTGATCTGAATTTTAGGTTGTCTCTATTTTTTGCAAAGGGAATTTACCCTGCATGACCAATCCTTCTCCTGCTATATGTTTGTGGCATCTCAAGATGTTTTGCAGGGTATGAAACCTCCAAGTTTATTGCAAGAGATAGTTAGAAAGAGGCCCGTGCCTCCCAGGTAGGGATATCTAGGAGCAATTTTTGTCTGCACAGATCCCCTCTTCCCTTTTGCACCCAGACAGTACTTTCTTTGAAACCAGACCACTGCAAGCTGCCCTAAATTTTACCAGATGATCACTTCTTGAAAGCCTAACTGGGATTGCATGTCTTGAGCAAGTTCCAGGAGGTTTTGTGAAATGAAGAGTCCAGTTGATGACATAACAGCATCTATAGCAATTCCCTCCATCTCTTTAAAATAAAAGAGTGGTTTTGCAGGATTTTGTTCAAACTCCTGACTGCTTCCTAGAAAACAAAGATTTTTCCTCTTGACAAATGGCAGGGTGACCTAGTAACAGGTGTGGTGACTAAGGAGGTAACATCCAAACTCTCTTTAATATACGATGCCTTTAACCATCACTGTCAAAACCTTCCCTCTCCAAAACATACATTCACTCACTTAAGCAAATAGCAGGGCCATGGGAACAATAAACCCTCTGTTGCCTAAATACATTTATGTTGGCTCACTTAACCCTGAGCACTGACATCAAGAGGAGTACATAATTTTTTTCCTTCTTCTGTTCCTAAAACATACAGACTTTTCCCACTGGAGTTAGAGGAAAAAGCCCTATTAGCACAGGACTAAGATTTTTTTTTTTTTTTTCTGAGAAGCCTCCAGGCAGCATGGCAAATCCCAGGAAGAGTTGGCACCTGCCTACACAACATGTCCTCTGCCTCCTACTCCTCTCCATTGACAGAGCATTAAGAAATACTTGTGCCTGACTTTGTCCCTTGCCACTAATTCATTTTTATTCACGTGGCTATTCTGCATCTTCCCTTCTCCATCTCTGCTAATGATATTCCCTTGATTTCTGATAGGGCTGATGCTTCATCATTTTGCACAACCCCTGGAGCTCAAGAGCTTTTGCTGCTGCTGGACATCTTTGCCAGAAAGGGGACAAAGATGCATTAAATGTGTCATAATTGTATAGAAAGCCTCAGATGAAAACATTTTTCAGTAACTGAGGGTTGCTGAAAACTGACATACGCTTTTTTAAAAAAAAGAAAATACCAATAGGAAACACAAAAGTTTTCTGCTTTCCCTTGAAAAATTGTGTGCATCAACAGAGAAACAAAGGGAAAAAAGATCTCTTTTTCATCCATCTCATCTTTTTCATTAATATCTGTATGGAAATGGAAATATTTCACACAGAAGCAGAAGACAGTGTTACAAAATCAATGCTAACCGTGTATAGAGTTGAAAGATCAGATGAAGGTCTGGAATGTCTTCTTTGTAGAGCTCATGTGATCTCTAAATAAGATATATGAATAAAGGAAAAGCTCCCAAAAAGACTTGGCCAAGTTGTGATTCATTTGCAGATGAGCCTTGTCTCAATGAGAAAAAAAAAAAAAAAAAGACCAAAAAAAGAGAGAGGCTTATTAATCTAATGGGAATATTATAAAAATGTTGTGCCTTAGCTGTTTCAATGAGCAAAAGTTGTTCTGGCAGTTCCAGCAACACAAGTGTGTGCTGAAAGAACATTTTTGGTCTTCAGATTCATCATTTTGTTGCAGACACACTGTATGACAGAGGATATATTACATGGTGTTTTCTTTCACTAAAACAAAGTGCTCTTAAAAAAACTTTGTTTATTTGACAACACAAAAAAGTGCTTGGAAAATTTTTGTTGTTAAAGTCAGAAAAAAAACGAATGGTCAAGAAACAATAGTTTTAATTTTGAGTTTCAACACTCTGTTTTGAACTAAGACTTGAGTTTGATGAGTGTTGGTTCTTACTGGTTTGTTCTGGTAATGAAGCATTTGGGTTTTTATTTGTGATGTCTTGAACTAGATCTGAACTCAGACTGGATACAACTATGGCCAACCCCAAAAAGAGTAGAAAGGCTGTCCATCTCTGAAAGACCTTCTTAGCTCCCTTATGGATTTGGTATTCTCTTTTTCTGTGAATATGACATCATCCAATGGGTTGCTGGAGATATCAGCACTGCAGGTGAAAGGGCAAGTTCAAGGTCAGCCTTAACTGTGCTGACCCTCTGCTCCATACAATGTCTGTCCAGCCTGTTAGCTTGGTTATAGCACAGTCCAAAGATATATACATATTAATCAATGAAATTGATTAAGAGCTGTTCTTTGTTTCCAGTCCCAAGACACTTAACCAGGATTATGTCCTCATGGCTAAACTCTTGTTCCTCCAAAGATGGTGGCCTCATCCATCCCATCAAACACTGGAACAGGCTTCCCAGGGAAGTGGTTGAGTCACCATCCGTGAAGGTGTTTAAAAGATGTGCAGACATGGCACTTAGGGACATGGTTTACTGGTGGACTTGGTGTTCTTGGGTCTTTTCCAACCGAAGTGAGTCTATAATTCTGTGATTCTGTGTGTTAAGAACTATCCTTACTATCCTCTTAGTTGTCCATGGGAACGCCTGGAAAAGCACTGGTGGACAGAGAACAGAAAAAAAAAATGCCTGGAGGCTTGTGTGCCAGCACACAAGTCCTTACCTTGCTTACACCTTGCTTACTAGTATAGACATAAGCAGGTAGACCTCTGGGCAGGAGAAGAAAAGATGCTCAGGCTTAATCTGTCCAGGTATGGGAGGACTCTGAATCACTCTTCTGAGCACAGTCAGTCTCTGCCTCTCCTGCGAGCTTGGACTTGCTCCAGACCTAAGTGTGACCTTGAGCTCTGCAGAAGCCAAAGCTGCATGGACACGTGAAGAGGTGTAGCCATGGGCCATGGGTGTAGAGGCACACTGTGAGGATAGAGGCTCAGAGAACAACTTGCCTTTCTGGGAAGAGGCAGCAGTGGAAGGAGCCAGGCATCCCAGCTAGGCAGGGAGTTTTCCCTTCAGCAAGGAAGCTTGGCAGCTATTTCACGGAAGGTGGCAGGTCTGCAAATGAATTCACCCCAGCACGACCCTATCAAAGTCAATGCAAAATAACCCCTCCGAGGTCAACTGAGTAACATCTGGGATGAATTTGGCTTACTGGAGCTGTCTGTATTAAAAACAAGCAAACAAACAAACAAACAAACGTGTCAATTAACCCTGCTCCACCACCACCGCCACCGCCCCAACAGAAAAGTATGTGTTGCAGGGTTAACTTTATGGGTTATTTTATCTAAGGCTAGAAGATCAGCTTGCTAACTCAAAGCAAAGGCTGGTTCTGCATTTAA
Source organism: Heliornis fulica (assembly GCA_013399135.1). Classification (NCBI taxonomy): domain Eukaryota; kingdom Metazoa; phylum Chordata; class Aves; order Gruiformes; family Heliornithidae; genus Heliornis; species Heliornis fulica. The sequence goes on along the minus strand of VXBZ01000966.1, from coordinate 304,574 downwards.
TATCCAAGTCAGGAAGAAGATGATTGGCTTTGATTCCTCCTGATCCCTGTCCAGAAGAAGTTGTGTCTTAGTTTATTAAGATTTAAGGGTCCAGGCATGACTGCTAGCCTGGACTCAGGAGTTTCCCTTAGCGATTCTTTATGTGGGCTCATTTTCACATATAGTTAATAAATAGCCATCCCCATATTTTACAGTGACTGCTCTTGATTTTATGAACAGGAGAGCAAAACATCAGAGGTTGCCTGGAACATGCTAAAATAATTTACTGTAACTTAGAGTTCACTTTGTTTTGCTTTGGGTGTCATGGGACAACAAATTAGATATCACTTCCTCATCAAGAATCTTATCTTCATCTCTTCATTGAAACTTTTCCCTGGTCTAAGCATGTCTCCTTTCTAATAGGTCTCTTCTCCTTTAAGTGACTTCTTTAGGATTGGGAATCTACATCTTCAGCCCTTTCTGTCACTTCCTATGTGTAGGGTCACAACTTTTTCTACAAAATACCGTGTTATTTTCCATGCTGTCTTCCTTACATGATTATCTATCTTAATGAGAGCAGATGCAATATGTGCCCTACATCAGTGTAATGTGAAGCTGTTCTTTCAAGATAGATTCCCCCCAAACCTCCCCCACCCCATTTATGACACATGCAATGAAGATTTTCTCCTATTTTGATGGGAGATGGAAACAGCAGCATCTGACCAAAAAAAAAAAAAAAATCTGCCTCTAAGAGATGTTTCCAGCTCAATTATGAAGCATTAGGAACTTAAAAGAAGCATCCAGATATTGGTTATACATCTAAATTGGATATACAGACATTCTTGTTTGGCTAAAATGCAGTTTACTTGACTGTGATAGAAGGGATAAAAGGAAAGTCAGTCACAATATGAAAAAGTTAAAATGAGACAGTTTTTTCCTTGCAAGCAATAATTTTCCCCATGAACTTTTAAAACAAAAAGAACCAGGAATTATAATTCAGATTGAATTATTTTAACATATCCCAGTCTGCAGAATTTAAAAGGCCTCAGATAAATTAGGGAGAATAAATCCATCCATGGTTATTAAGCTTGATCATCCATATGTAAATTTAATCTTAGTAAATTCCAAAATAGTTGACTCCCAGAGCCTGGGGTAGTACAATCCCGGAGGACTGCTCTAATCTGACTTTCTTCTTTAGGCACTTTTCCTAAGTATCTGGTGCTGGTCATTGTCAGAAACAGGGTAAGACCTTTAGTTTGACTTGGTGTGGCTGTTCTCCTGGTCTCAAACCAATCCTGTAGCTGTATGTGGTGCAACCTCAGCATAACTTCAGCACGCACTGAGAAAGGCAGGCGTTTTTCTTGCACCGATTGTTTTAGATTAACAATTATGCAAGGCTTGGAGGAAGAGCTAATGGTTTTTATTAACTCCAAGGATGTATTTTGAAAAATAATTTTAAAAATTACTCCAACAGACTAGCTTTCACAGTTCTGTTTCTGTTTTGAAATAACAGCAGCAGTTGTCTCAGTTAAATGCAAGTTGAAGAACAATTGCTTGCTGTTGAGTTGATCAGGTTAATCAGAGCGTCTAAGAGTGAAAATGTCTGGTACTTGTAACAAAGGATTGTTAGAAAGGTAAAATAGATCTATAAAAAGATACGTTAGTTATGGAGGGGAAACATAAAAGTCCTGTAAATCTGTATTTGAATCCATTCCTTCACACCATTTTTACTGGCTGAACAATCAATTTTAATAACAGGTTTTAAAGTGTCTCCCTCTAACCCAGATTATTACTGAAACTTTTTGGAAAATCAGATTTCCTTCCCAGGGGAAATGCCAGCATTTCTAATTCTGTTTTTATTCCAAATTGGAACACAGAAGTGAAAAATCTGAAACTTCTTGTGAAATGGCATTTTCAAAAGTACCTGGTAGGAAATACAAAAACATTTCTTGTCAATAGCATTGACACATTGCGTTTGAGCATCATCGTACTGTTTCTGTTTGATAGTATATGGTTGCTTCATTTTGCCAATGCAGAAGATTTCCACAAAAGAGAATTACTTTACATCAGAATAGCATCATGCTACGAAACAGTAAAGCCATTACTGAATGTGATTTCAAAAAAGTCAAAACAAAACCATAGAAAGCAGCAAGAGAGGGCTTTGTCTTATCAGATAAAGTGCATTGGCAATCCTAAAAGAAAAGGAGAAAGTTGAAATGGCAAATTCAAAGTTGAAGTGATGGGGCAGGGGAGGGAGTTGGGACAAATTTTGTCAAGAATTTAATGGAAATTGAACTACACACACAAAATATTTGGGTTTCATTGTCACAGCATTTGCCAATGGAAAATTGTCCCATCCAAAATTTTCCGCCAGGCGTACTCAGAACGTGCCTTGGCCCAGCAGTGCTGGTAGGCAAGGAGCCAGGTTTCTTAAACCTGGGGCCTGATCCTGGCCTCATGTGGAGGTCCAGCGGGGACCTAAGAAGGAATTGTGATTAATATTGAACCACTTGGTCAGCCAAGCCGTGACAGAAAGCACAAAGTTAACAGAGGCTGCTCTTCACAAGTGTTCACTGTGGAATGGAGCTGTGAAGCTGTGGTTGGCAAGGAGCTACCTAGTGAATGAGCTCGTGATGGGAATTTTCCCATGGCACACACTGACACAGGCCGGGGCCATGACATGCATCCAACAATGAGCAAAATATCACCTTTGTGCAATCTCATGGCAGATGGGTAAAATGTTGGTCTGAGGGGTTGCTTGGATGGGAGTTTAGCCCTTAGCAGAGCCATATCCTACATGTTTGAGGGCTAAATACAACATTTTCTTCTGGAGATTAAGAACAGGTTATAAAAACTTTCCCAGTGTATGACCCCCGTTAAGTTAATAGACACAAAGTTAATAGACACATGAAATGGCAAAGCAACCACATTCAACCCCCACCGTTGCTCTGATGACTTACAAGAAGATCAATTGGGTTTCCTGCAGCTCCTGAGGCACTTGAGAACTGAGAAGGATTAGGGGCAGAGGATAGAACAAGCCGTTTCTATGATCTTTCTATTATTTCTACATGGAAGGGTTGGTTTGGCTAGGGAGGTGTGACATTGTTCTCACACCCCTCGGGCTGTGGCTCTGATGTCCTACATCTTCACACGTGGCAGCAGCCAAGCTGTCCTCAGGACAGGGAGGAGAGCAAGCTACAGCGCCTTCAGTGGGGGAGAAACACTTGTCCAGAAGAACCATGGGAGCAATTCCACCAAAAAACAGCCAGACAGCCCTGTTTGCAGCTGACAGATCTTAAGGCATGGCTGAAAAACAGAGTCTGTCTGTCTGCTTCATTCTGGGAGACCCCATGAGCCAATTCCATGGAGCCATTCCCAGCAGGCTCCTTGTTCCCGTTAAACCACATCACAGGAGAGCAGGGCTGGCAGGCTCAGGAAAGCTGTTGTTGCACCCACTCAGATGTCCTAGGGCACAGTTAGCTGCCTCTGAGTAATTGCAAATGACACAGCCCTGCTTGTACCCTGAATCTGGCTTGTGAGCTTCAGGAAGAACAGCCCAATAGGTGGGTCCTCCAAAGAGCACCATGCTGCTGCCTAGTGCACAGACTGCACCTTCTCCACAACATGGGCTGGACAGAGATCAATGCTGTCCAAGATCCAAAAAATAGAAGGGGAGGAAGTGTGAGATGCTGCAAACCGTAGCCTCTACATCTCTCTCCAAGGAGGCTGTGTTCTTGGCAGCTTTGGGATGCACCATTCATTCCCCTCAAGAGCCATGCTGAAGTTGAGAAGACTGGGGGTCCTAGTCTCGTAGAACCTCTCAAAGCCAGGCAGAAAACCCAAGGCCAACACGGTGCTGGGTTTACATTTCTTTGAGGGCCTAATAAGTCTTCCTTCCCTCCCTCCATCCCTGGAGGGATTTCTGTTTGGATTGTTACCATCCTTAATTGTTGATGATATATGAGAGCACATTGCAAAGGTTTGTTATTCTTGGAAGAGCTATGAGGGGGCCCTTTCCAGCAATGTGTCAGGGTTTAGTGCACAGAGCTGTGTGGCTCTGGGCCCTTTTTCAGAGGCAGAGCTATATTTCAGCTGGAGGCCATTTAGGATGATAGGATGTGTCTGTTGGAAGTACCAGAGGTTGGTCACTTGTACTCCACAGGGAGGAGTGCCTGTTTTAAAGTCACAAGGGTGGATACAGGCATCTGTGTTTTGCAGATACTGTAGGGAATGTATGTGTTGTGGATTCAGACAATAACAGGTGTAAGTCCTCCACCCTCATCTTCCCTTCCCCTGTCTGCATTTCTCCCAAAACTAGGGTACAAATACAGGCAGGAGGAAAAATTACTCCTTTCCAGGAGATAGTCTTCAGTGTCTTCTTAGAGGCACTGCAGGGAAGGAAAGATCTTGAGAGAACATAAAAAAATCGTGTCATATCTGGTTGGAAACACACAGTTTGCAAGCATTGTAAGGCATGCTGATTGCTAGAGGGCAGTCAGTATTTTGGGGGTGCTGGTCACACATAGCAGCTGGACCCACTGCCTGGCACAGTGACCTCCTCAGCCCACTTCCCACACCAGCGATACTCTCTTCTCTGGTTGTTTGGGACTATGAGTTTGTTGTGACATTGTGTGTCCTTAGGATCAAATCCTTCCCTTCCTTCCTTGGAAACTATTTAAACAAATACCTCCTTTGGGGCCATTATGCCCATAAGTGACATTATCTATTGGGAACAATGTGGCAGGGTACTTTAAGGAGTCGAGCTTCTTAACTCTTGGAGCCAGGTTCTCATTGCATCCCCATGATACAGCCTCCTCTCACAGTATCTGTCACTCCCTGGATGCAATATAGACATCTCAGCACTGCTGAAAACCAAGGTTTTGGTGATAATTAATAACTAACAGATTTTTTCCACCGGGGAAAAAAACAAAACAACTCACAACAATTAGGATGGGTTTCCAGCCTGTGGGCGTTTGCTGAGCCTGATGATCAGAAGTGTAAACAATAATAAAATAATGTCCCCCTGCCCTCCAGGGCTTTCTGTAGAACAGTGTGTCCAATTTGCTTGCATTTCAGGGTAGGGAAGAGGTGGTGCTGTTCCTCACGGTGAGGACAAACATGGGTGGAAAATAACAGGGGGAACCATATGAAGAAAAAGTCCACAGAAAGGAAAAGAAATGTAAACTATAAAGTGGTTGGACGTGGGGGATAAAAGTGGCCTTTTTCTTCCAGCACCAGTTCTGGAGGAGAAGGATATGTCTTTGTAGAGCCAGTGGAAGCAGCAGACTGGGCAGCACTTTCACCAGTATAGTCCAAGGCACTGACAAAGTGGTCCTCTCAAAGACAAGCATGGGGTGGCTTACCACTGCCAAGGTGTTGCCCTGCTTGTGTTTGGTTCAAGAAGGTCTTTGCAACATCCTTCAGAAATGGGACTTCCATCTCTGAGATTAGATGGCCCTACTGCTTTTCCCAGCACTGACCACTTTGCTCTAAGTGTGGGGCTGGTGGAGACCTTGCCTGAGTGCCAATGCACTGATGAGGTACAAAGGTCTAGTTCTCCAGAAGGAATGGGAGCGACCTGTAAGATAAGATCATCCAGGAGACTAGAGATGGCTCACCATCCACAACTTTCCAGTACACCACATACACATACCAAAGAAGTAAGGGAAACAAGAGCTTTGGAAAGATTAACCTGGGTTATATTTCCCTGAGTGCAAAGATTTTCTGTATGTAGCAGATTTCATGGTGCGAAACTTTTAACCCTGAAAAGAACTGATCTGCTCAATATTTTGCTGATTAATCAACTCATTCAATACAATTCTCTGGGTTTGAAAAGGTACAGTCAAGTGGGTTGAGAACAGTATCTCCAGAGGGTCACCAAGCTCAGGTATGAGGCATCAGTTGTGTAGATGGAGGAGAGATCAGGAACAATGTGCAAATTAAAAAAAGAAGTGACCTATTCATGTAGTGAGGGCTCACAACTTGGAGAAAAGCACATATGTGCATCTCTCTTTGTGTCTTTGGAAACTCCATGTGTTCATTCCAGCTTTCATGAATGTAATCATATACTCAAGAACTGAAGTGATGCCTGTATCCATCTACCTAGCTGCATACTGCTGTTTTAGCTTAGTTGTGAGTGTGAAAATTTTCATTCCAATATTTGTAAGTGAATTTTACATTGCTAATCCTTAACTCTCTTCTGTCCTAGCACTTAGCTGGTCAGGAGCAAACCTTTGATTATAGAAAGCGAGAGTAGTAAGAAGGTGATGTGTAAACTCCGAGAATTCAAGTCATCAAATCCTGCGATGCAAGGACAATTCTGCAGAGTCAGTTGGCTGTGGACCACAGCCAGCTCTGTCTGCCGGGAGTTCCTCGGACTGATTTTTTATCAGCTCCAGTCCCTTCAATGCCCACAGCAGGTCTGCTCTGATAGCATGCAGTTTGGATAAGTTGCACCTAAAAAGAATTCAGTTTGTGCACTCTGAGATTTCCCTATGATATGAATCAAAAGCTCGTAAGTTAAGATCTGGGAGATGAACTTCTGAAGGGTACTTTTCATCCAGACCAGAAAACCAATGCAATTGTACCCCAAAAATCTTGAGCATTATTTGACCACCAGCATGGTGGGAGTTACTGTCAGTACCTGGCAGGAAATCACCCTGCAGAAACGGGCCCTTCAGTTGTGGCTGATGATCTGATGTCAATGGCTTCATGTACCAAGAACAGAGATGGAGGGAGTGAAGTTGTATTTCTGCATTCCTGTACATGAATTGGGGTGCACCATTGAATGTTCAACAGTGTGACTTTTCAGTTAGGCTTGTCAATTAGAAATACCACCCCTTAGACATGACCCTTTCTTGCTAATAGGTCAAGACAAATGGCTTGGAAAAGTTGCCCACCATATCAGCAACCATAGTCCATAAGGGTCTTTCCTTACAAGCCAAACCCATGCTCACTCTTGCTAAATATAGAGTAAAATTGCATATTTCCGGGAACAATGGCAATTTAGTGGGATTTGACTTAGGTAAACAGCTAGAAAAAAATGGAAAGATGAACTCTTCCATTGTATTCCTTTCCGGGCTTTGGCAAACAACCAACCAAACAAGAACGTGGATGGTGTTTATTTAAACTCCTGGGTCTGTAGGTTTTTCATTCTCTGTGAAACTGCCAGAATTTTCAGCTTCCAGCTGGTCCAGGAATGCCTAGGAGAGAAGAAGGTTCTTTTGTGGGTGGGTTTTTTGGGTCGGGGGTTTTTTTCTTCTTTTTTTTTTTTTTGTTTGTTTATTTGTTTTAACTTTTATGCTCCCGAATTTTGGCACATAGGCTCTCAATGTTGGCTTGAAGTGGGAAGTGTTGAGCTACAATGAAAATATTGAGCAGAAGAAGGTTATTCAAAATTTTTCAAACCTCAAGTAAGGTTTAGTGTGGGTTCACTTCATGTTATATGCAAAAGTATCAGAGAGATATTTCTTCATTGGTATTAAAAAAAAATCAGGTCTGCTGGACAAATTCTCCTCTGAAGGAGTTGGATCTGGTTTACAAAGATATTCTCAGATTGGTGATTGTATTCTCAACCTGGAGAATCCTTTCTAGTTCTTGAAGACTACTCCATGGCCAAAGACCTCAGCAAGAGTCAATAGAGGTTTAGTGACCTATATAGAGACCAAAACTGTAGAGTAAATTGAAAGAGTTAAAGTAGCAAAAGAAATAAGCAACAGTTTAGAAAGAAAACTAAATCCTTCTTAACTTGGAGCATCACAAATCTGACTAAAATTGTGAAAGAAGGAATAAATGGGAACTTTCTCCCATGAGAAATTATGTGAAAAACAGGTGAAATTATGACTTTTTTTGTAGTAAGTTTCTCAAAGCTGCCTTTCAAATATCTGGTCAGGACATCTCTGCAAGCAGATGCTCCCATGAGACAGATCTCTGGTCTGATCCGACAGGGAACACAATGATCTTCTCCATATGACAGATGCTTAGACACATCCAGGACCAAAATAAGTTATTTCTGCCCAGACTTTTATTGAAAGGTTTATTTTTCATCTTAAAATAATTTTTTTTAAAAAAGCAGATTCCAAAACTTTGTGGTATTTAAAAAATAAAATTCCAGACTTCAGAAACTGATTTTTTTTTGTGTGTGTATACTTTGTTTTTTCTATATTCCAGCTCAAAGATATTCCAATACCAATCTTCAGCTATGTCTTCTTTCCCTTGCCTCATGTTAAGGCTGTTTAGTTATTCTTCACTATTTCAAACAAATCCAGGAGGCATCTAAGGCATTTGTGTGGTCACAGCTTCACCTCTCAGGACCTATTTTTAAAAATTTTTCTTACATCGTAAGTTTTTCTGACACTGCAATTCATATTTTTCTCTGCTACACCCTGTTTGCCTCTCCCAAGCCTTTTGCTCCTTCTTCAATTCCCCAAAGTTTTCAATGCTCTGCTTCCTTATTCCTCTGTTCTCACTTGCCTCTTAACAGATCTACATGAAACTTCTTGAAAATAAAATGCTGCTGTATTTCTGAAAGAAAAAAAAACAAACAAACACCAAAAAACTCCAAACAACCACCCGAAAAAAACCAAGAAACAAATTTCAGTTAAAATATATATTTTTTTTACCACACAGTGAACATTTTACAGGTAACCTTTCCATGAAGAAAATCAATAATATGAAAACTTTCGACCGAAACTTACATTTTAAGTAAGAATTGCTGTTTTGACTGGGAAAAGAACATTATTCTCTCTCTATTTGGGCCAGGACTAGGCTTGTCTGCTGCTGTTTGCTAGCATAAACTGTTCCCAGTGATTATAATTTGCACTGTTAATCATTAATATTCCTTTACCCTTAGCTTTCAAAGCTTCCTTTTGCTTAATAGCCAAGGCAGAGCGCTCTTTGCTTGATGTTACAGGTAAGCAGGAGATACTAAGTGGATCCCAGAATGGAGAGCAGATTGCTCTGCAAGATGCCAGATTAAGTGATTAGTGGTTCCTTCAGTGTTAAAAATCTGTGCATCTACACATAGAAGCTTTATTCCATCTTACTGGATAGTCAGCATCGTGTTGCAGCACTCAGAAGCCTCTAGTTGCACTTCCCCCCCGCCTTGAATTTTCTCAAAACTTCTTGTCTTCTGCTTTCTTCTCAGAAATCTCACATATCCTGATGCTCCACCAGTGAGCTGTACTTTCCCAAATGTCACAAAAGTTGGTACTGAGATTAAACTCCCACGGTCCGGCTGACTCTTCATGCCTCCTGGATTTGGATACAAGTGAGGATTGGTAAAATTTTCATCAAAAACAAACCCTGAACCATATTCCTTTTTTATTATTATTAATTTTTAAATTCCCTTGTCTGATTAGTTGAACAACCGTATGCCCCTTGAGACACACTTACAGTACAAGAAAAGAATAGATTGATGAAGTCTCTCAACTACTTGAATAATGATTTAAGAATGAGAGGGAGAGAGAAAACGAGCTGCTGGCTTGCTCTTTTTCCTACACACTTTCAAAATTTGGGGAAATTTGCCCCTCAGATGATTCATTTCCAGGATGTGTCATCACACCTTCCCATGGAAATGACTTTTTGAAGCCCTTGGCAAGCAGATACCACCAAGTAAGTGTAAGTGCAAAGGCCTTCTCCAACCCTAATTGCTTAGAGGCCTTGAGTTAGCCAGGATATGGAGGACAGGAAGGCTCCGTCAGTAGGAAATATTTCATCCTGCAAAGGGGAGACCATAAGGAAAACAAAAGTCATTTACCTTATTAAATAAAAGTGTAATTAGCTGGAAGGAAATGTGAAAGGCGTTAAGAACAAAAAAGAACCCCTTTTTCCTGAGTTGGGAAGACCACCAATAGTCACCAAAGTGGAGAGAATTTATGGCAGTGTGGGGGAGAGTCTGTTTGGAGATACTTTAATGGTAATTTTTAGGAAGAATTTACAAGCATACTCTGCTACCGAGTGGAAAAATACATTGGCCACAAAGAAATTGCTGTTTGCCAAGCCTAATGATTCATTTCTGAGTCATAAATAATAGGTCCCTAATGACAAAGGGTATAAGAGTGGTCGTCTCTTGCCAACTATTTATTAGAAAATAGAGCTAAATCATTAGCTGGGAGCTCTCTTACCGGAAAGCTGAAACCACATTTCTCTATGAAAGGTCATAAGCTATTTCCACAAGAATTTAGACAAAACATTATTGCATTTTAAATCTTTCATCTTTAGCACCAAAAAAAAAAAAAAACCCACACAGGGGAAAAAAAAAGGCAATCGGTTCACCAGAGAACTCCAATTTGTCATAGGGTATCCCTTGAGATCCAAAAGGGTAAGTAAAGAACAGGGGGAGTTTGGAAACACCAGCAGCAGTGTCTTCTGAGGGAATGGAAATTAATTAGCTTACCTCCTTTGGAGACTCACCCTCCCCACCCTCCACAGCCCACTCTAACGCTATAGCTCTGAAGGAAGGTGCAGTTATTCGTAGACCAAGAGGAGCCCATTGCCCAGCTTCTGATCTGTGACCTAATGGCTAGTGCTGGCTGGTTGAACCGTTTGCTGCCACTGGAGCCACCATCAATCACCATATGTGCATTAGGAACAGCAGTGACCAGGACTTTGAGGGCACACATCAGCCATGGTTCTCAGAGGATGCTTTTTAGCATGAATGAATGACTGACCTGTTGGTTCAGTGAAGCACCTCAGTGGCTGCTTGGTTCATGTGAACTTCAAAAAGATTTGGGAGTCTACCTTATGTTAAACACACAACAGCATACTTTGCCAAAGCAAGGTCTGTTCTTGTACTGCTCGTTGGAGTGATGGAGTGAGTAAGCCTTGAGTTGAAAGGGAAGGAAACTGAGGCACGGAAAGACATGGACTAAAGCAAGGCACTTGTAATGACTTCTCTTGGAAAGATGAGTGCCTAGAGAGATGAGCCTCTTACTGACTTCCATGGAGGCAGCTGAACAGATCTCCTGTAGAGGACTCAGCTTGAGGAAATTCTGGGAGATTATGGCAGACACCAGAAGAACAGCTATGGAGGGATTCATCTCACCTACCTTCAGCTCTCTGAGTGAAACCTATGGGAACTGTCTGGGCTCCTCTACGGTCAGTGAGACACTACACCTGCAGTGCTGAGTCATTTCTGCTACTTTTGGTGAATTGTAGGTTTTCTGCAAGAGTTCCTCTCTCTGCTGGCAGCAAGGGGAGTGGGGGTGTCTGACAATAGGAAGATTATTGTGTACCTATTATATACCTAAATTTGGCTAAACCAACCTTTGACTCAGTCACCTGCCTATCCCCAGGCAGGGCAGGGGATGGAGGGGGGGAGTGGTACCTCTGGTTGTCCCAGCTCCTGAATGACAGGTATAATGTCTGACTGAAGCAAATGCAGCTGAAGTCTGTATCTCCCTGACTTTGGACCGATCTGTCTCTAGAAGAGTTAACCAACTATAACATTTAATTCTTTCCCATTCATCAGTTTTATCATCTGTTACTCAAATGAAGTTAATTTTGATTTCCACCCCATTCTGAGAGAGAACAGTTGCTACACTTTATTGGTGGCTCCATTTTCAGTTCAGTTATGTGCTGTTCATTGGTGAGTGATGTGTCAATTAAGATGTCAAATAAAACCAGAGTAAGATCTGACATGCTGGTAGAAACCTGAGAAAAAAAATCAAGGCAAAGTCAATTTTTGCATGGTCTTACAATACTTCAATTTGGGCATGCAGGTTTTATAATCACAATTCCTGGAGTAGTGTGATGCAAAAATCTCAGATTTAATTTTTGGAGGAAAAAACCCTCTTCTTTTCCTTCCAAATATTTAAAATAATTTTTGTTAATAAAATTTTGACCCCAAGTTTTTGAGGAAAGCCTTCGCAGCAATGCATGTCCAGCATTTGCTGCTTTCAACCTTCTATATCATAGAAAAAACCAAAAACTTGGGACTTTTTCCTTAGATTATACTAACACACAAGGCAGAGGAGGAGAGTGGGCAGAGAAAGGCAATTCTTGGGCAGGACATTTCATTTTACTCTGCCTGCATCCCAACCCCAGAACTGTGAGTCAAGTACAGTAAAATAATCATGATCGATAGTCACACACACACACACACACGTGTGTGTGTTCACATTAAAAAAATCCTATGCAATTTGCAGTTCTCTGGGATAGTTTTCCTTCAAGCAGCAGTAGCTGCTACCTTAGAGTGAGTTTTGGTCAGCCCTCTTGTCTGCTCAGTTTGTGCTTCCTCAGGTACCCAGTGCTTGTCTGTCAGTCTTCCCTCTCAGGTGGGGTTCAAGGGCTCTTCAGTGCTCTCCTGTAGGAAGACCATACAGAGACAGTGTCATTTGACTTCCCTCTTGTCCATGCCTCCAGCTTTGGTGGTTTTATGTCCAACTCTCATGCTACCTATCAGATGTATCCAAGACATATTATCCCAGCCCAAATTTCTGAGGAATGCGCCCAGGGATTAGCAGCTGTCCTTCTGGGAAGTAACACCCCTCCTCTGCCAGTACTTATTCCCAGGGGCTCACAGGTGTTTGCTATCTGGACTGACCATGAAAACCACTAAAGAAGCAGGTACCTGGCCATCCTTGAGATTTGAGGCTGTATGTCAAACAGTGAGGATCCCTTTGAAACCAAAAGCATCAAAAGAAGAGTCAGTGAAATTATGCAGATCTCAGAAATGTTTGACCCTACCCCCCAGTCCCTCAGGAAGATTGTGTGGGATGATGCTGACCCATCCTGTGTTTCCCTTGCCCAAGCACATGCACACAGAAGCATCCCACAAAAGGTAGCTTTTCCACCTTGAGAGCAAAGTGCAAACTGCCAGAATAAAATGTAACTGCTGCATTCAAAAACCACAGGAAACCTTGTAAACCTTTGAGGAACATTTCCCCATTGATGGAACTGTTTTTTTCTGGTTAGCTCTGATTGTGCTGCAAGGAGCTGAGGGATCTGCCAGAGGCTTATGATCCTGAAGAAGAAAAAAAAAAAAGCCAAGAGTGGCCCTGGTGTTGGGTGTTGCTCTGCTTTCTTCTTTGCAGAAGAAATTGCTCTCAGTCCTGATAGGCTAGCATGATTCAGCTGAGCACTGAATCTGCCTTGTGTGATAAGTGCAGCTGGAGCCAGATGCATTTGCTACAGCATTTCACTGTATGGAGACACTAAACTCCCTATGAACTTTGAGTTTTCAAAAAATCACAGGGCCATAATTCACTGGGAAGGTAGAAAGTGGAAGCTGGTGAGCATTGCTGCAAGGGTTCTGCAGAACATCTGGGTGTGGAGAGCAGAAGAAAGCAATTAATATGGTGTCCTCCAAAGCCCAATGGGGATTTCAGGGAGGATGTCACCCTGATAATGACTAGCGTGACATGACACTTACGAGGTAGTGCACTCACCTGCTCTGGGCCATTGTTGGACACAAGGTACTGGGTTAGGTGCTCCCGCTCAACACAGCCACTCTTTGCTCTTACCTCAACATTTGTCTGTCCAAACTCCTGCACACACCCAGGTTACAGATCTATGCGAATTTGTCTGATGCCTGTGCATCTATCCCTTCACATTTGCAAGTCAGCATGCATTTCTACTATTTCAATTCCTGTAGGAACTTTATCTTTCTCTGCTTGCTTTAAAACCACTAATCATCCTGACCATGCTGGTAACCAAATCTGAAAGACACCTTCTGAGCAGCAACTCCCTTATCATGGCAGATGCCTTATCAGGGCTCACTATGCCACCATAGAAGAAGGAAGAAGAAATACAGTCCAGGATTGACCATCAGGAATTGTTCTTCTTTTACTCTGCAGGCAGATGGATTTCAATTGTTTTAAGGGAAAAATGACAGCCTTGTCTAAGAAATGGGTTTCTGCCTTTCATGCCAAGCAGTACCCCCATGTGAAGGTGCCTCATACAGTGAGAGGCAGCCTCAGCCTTGAATACTTGCTCTCACACTGTGGATTCTGCATGTGTCTTCTGTCTCTCTCCCCACAGCTCTGGTTCTCAGGGTGCAAACCATCTAGCACTATATCCTGAAAAGCAGGAGTGATCTGAGCAAGGATGTNTTTTCCTCTGCTGGGAACCCCCTGTTGTACACTGGTGCAGTGCAACCTACATCTCTTGGAGATGCTATAGGTAAATGAGCAATTGTCATCTTCTGTTCCTCTAAGAACATAACTGAAACACACAGCATTTTCCGGTACTTTGTCACTGAAGACAAATGATAAAATTCAAACCGATAAGAATAAAAAGAGAAGAACCCAGATATATTTCAATTTTTTTCAGACCAGTGTTTCCTGTGTCTTCCAGAGAATTTCAGAGCAGTAGGCAAAGTCAAAAGCTTGGATCTACAATGTGGGGAAAAACAAGGATCTTGTATAACCACACTCTGGTCCCAAGATAGATGCAGTCCAATCTTCAGAGGTGACCTGCCCCATCCGTCAACACCACACTGAAGTTAAAAGGATCTTCCTGTGCTCAGCATCCTTAAACAACCATCTCACCTTTATTTAAAAGTTAAGTATGATAATTTGGAGAAATTCTGTAGTGCGGTCCATATTTGGAAATTCCTGTCTGCTATGTGTCAGTAATATAGGATTGGAAGGAGCAGCTTGGCGTGTGCAGGAAATCATGTCATATCATCTTATCCATAACCTTATCATGTGCCAGAAAAGCTCTTAACACACATGCTTAATTCCCACATACGTCAACGGGACACATGCATGTCCTTCTCTGACTCATGTTCCAGTTAGATATGTGCTTAACTGCTTTTCTGAATCAGGGCCATAGGTATCTTGGGAGTCCTGCCCTGTCAGAAGCAATGCAGCCAGATCCTACATTAGGTAATAACAGAAGACAGTACGAAACAGCTGCAGACTCCCACAAAAACAAACCACTGCATCGCTGCATGCGGCTCAGCAAAGCAGTTTCCCTGGCTACTCCAAGAAGCATGAGGATAAACATCAATGTTGAATCTGGTTAATAATGTGCAAATGGACTTTTGTTTGCATGGCCAAGGCTTTTTCCAAGGTGGGGGTGACTTTGTCTTAAATCCTGAGACAGTGGGAGGGTGGTTGTAGTTTGGCCTGTGTAGAGAACAGCATGGGTGAAGAGAAGAGAAGAGAAGAGAAGAGAAGAGAAGAGAAGAGAAGAGAAGAGAAGAGAAGAGAAGAGAAGAGAAGAGAAGAGAAGAGAAGAGAAGAGAAGAGAAGAGAAGAGAAGAGAAGAGAAGAGAAGAGAAGAGAAGAGAAGAGGATAAGATACAAAAATGAAATAGGAAAGAAAGAAGATAAAGGGGGGAGGAGAGAGTGGTAGGGAGAACCAGAAAAAAAAAAAAAAGGAATTAAAGGTAAGTATCAACTCATCTCCAAAAGGCCACCAGACCAACAGTCCATCTAATATCCTCCTGTTTCAGGGAGTGGCTGATAATGGATGCTTAAAGAGTGTGCATGACTAGGGCAGACATGAGTGCTGCCTCCCCTGGTCATGACCTCCCTGCATTGAGTGGTCACTTGGAGATTGCTCTAGAGAGATGTTGTCCAGGGATGTATCTTACCTCTTCTGACTGAGTGCTGTCTTCTGTCTGTGTGAGCCTTGTGACCCAACTTATCCTGTGCCCTCAGGCCTTGACTATGTGGAGGACACAATAATGTTTCTCTGCCTTGGGTGGGCCAGGATATGAAGATATCTGTCTTAGAGCAGTCATTGCTTCTCCAAGCTGAAGCATCTAAATCTCTTCCAAAACTTGATACTAAAAAGTTGAGATTTAGTTTCTCAAGTGAACTGAGATATCATGAAGCATTTTATTTAGCTTGGAACTGGAGCAGTACACGTTATCATGACATGGCTGGGGTGATAAAGCAGTGTTGAAGCATTTTGTGTAAATAAATAAAAAAAAAGGATTTGGGGAGATTTCAAGAGAAGCATACTTGTCAGAATGCATTTTACTGGAATTGCAGTGATTTGCACAGAGAAACATACTTCACAGACACTTCATTTTGGAAGAAAATCTTAAGAAAAGATCAGGTTGTGCTGGAACATCCCTTGCCGACGTTTTCTGAATGAAGTATTTAATTTGCTCATTGCAAAATATGACTTTTAAAATTTTAATTTTTGATTTAAAACTATTGTTGTGACATTAGACCCCTAGATACACATCTAAAATCCACAATCTACAAAAAGACAAATATTATAAGAAAATGTGTCATTTGAAACACTTGAAGTAAACCAATACTCTTCTCTTCACAGACATTTATAAAATTCCCTATTCTTCTTCCCCTACTTTTTATCCAAACTACATTGCAGACACTCCAACTCCATCTACAACAAAATTTCTCATCTTCACACAGACCTTTCTATTATCTGAAACCATCTGGCCAGCAGGAACATGGACAAGTTCCATTCTTCCCTTGTATTCCTGGTGTATTTTATGAATTATCTATATGATGGGAGTCAGGAGCTCTTCATCACCTTATAAAAATGAAAGCAAGTTGGGCTGTATTTTACTGTATGCACTTAGGACTGGAAGCATATATATCAATCAAGGTATTGATCATGTTTTAGTTTTTCCCCTGATCCTTTCTTTTTTGAGTCTGTTTTTTGTGGCTTGGCCATACGGCGTTGAATGCCCATGGCTGTGAAAGCTCTGTAGACCTGCTGCTGTCTACTTCTGCAGTAGAGATCCACCTGTTTCAGCCCATTCACTGTAAAACTGAATGCAAAGGGCTTGATCAAAGACCTGGAAAAATCCCCGTGACATGGGGGTTGAATGTGGTTGGCAGCTCCATTTACTGCTGTCATCATAGCTGAGATGAAGTGCATAGAAGAAAGGTGAAGGCAAGGAATTGCAGGATTTAAGGTGGTTTCTATTAGACTCCTGGGATGTAATGGTGAATTTGCATTGTGACAGTATGCAAGAGGCTTTGCCTGTGATCAGGATGGCTTTGTGCTGGACTTCTCCTGGGCTGTTGCAGGGTGTCCCACACCCTGGGGCCCTTCACTGCTCCATCTCTACACTCAGGACAGAGACAACCAACAGCTGAGCTGATAGAGGTGAGTCAGGATGTTGCTGAAAGGATAACGCTGTCCTTGACAAAGCATGGGTCCTTTCACCCCTGTCTCTTGTTCCTGTCTCCCTTCCCAGCATGCCCACCACACCTGCCTGTTCCCCAGACCTCATCGCTGTCACAGGATCACAGAATGTCTGGAGTTGGAAGGGATCTCGAAAGATCATCTAGTCCAACCCCCCTGCCTGAGCAGGATCACCTAGATTAAATCACACAGGAATGTGTTCAGATTGGTCTGAAATGTGTCCAGAGAAGGAGACTCCACAACCTCTCTGGGCAGCCTGTTCCAGGGCTCCATCACCCTCATGGGGTAAAAGTTCTCTTTACAAAGGACACTCCTATCCTTTCACTGGGGGAGAGATGCACTGGAGAGGGCTGTCTGCAGGCAGGTGGAAGGGGAAGGCAGACAGGGATATCACAGGTATTTTGATGGCTGGTTCCTTCAGCCTAACACAACCCTTGCTGCTATCCTGACACCCAGCTACCCCATATACCTGTTTTTCATTCTGAAAACACCCCAGGGTCATGGTACAGCAGCCTTGACACCATCCCTCTCCCGCTTAAGAACAGCCTGTTCAGAAGCAGCATCTGTTTTGCCTTAGCAGAGTTCCTGCTTTCCCCAGTTTTCCATGAAGGACTGACGGAGACACCAGATAATGTGACTTTTCAGAGGTCATGTGTGTTTGCCGTGGGGTCTGCTCAGATTAATTTCTAACATTCCTGCTCGGCCACTGCTGCTGTCATGAGCATTTGTCATTGCTGGCCAGGGAGAACAAAGTCCCTAATGGCAGCATCTACCCATGGCCAAAGCTTTGCAATGGACAAATAGAAGGATGCTAGGCTTGCTCTGATTTTCATAGCCACATGCAAGTGTCTGAAAGCCACTGCTGTATTCTCTGTCTCCAGGGTAGCAAAACATACCCTTCCTGTGGATAGTGCAGCCAGTGCTGTCTTATTTAAATGCTCTAATAACTTAAGTAATTCCAGCCATCAGTCCCTGATGAGAAAAGATGCATTTTTCATTTTAAGGGGGAACAGGAAAATGTACAAGGAGCCCATGGGATCTCACAAGAGGAGCTGGACAAGGGCATGGAAAGCCTCTGGAGAAAGGGGAGGGCAAGAGGGGGTGGATGAAACCTTGTCTCTTGCCAGTCCTGGTGTGAAATCACTGAAGGAATGGGAACAGCTGTGTTTTCTGTCTAATCACCTTGCTTGGCAAAGGGCTGGTGTGTCCCCCCATGCCCACACTGCCTCAGGGGTGTGTGCAGGTGCAGCAGGATCCAGCAGCCGAGCAGTGGGATCTGTGCACACCCCTGGTCCGTGGGACATGTGTTCCAGCTGGGTTTCTGGCAGAACCAACTGCAAACCTCTGTCTTGTGCTGTGCCCCAGGCAGCAGCAGATGCAAGGTGTGAAACATGCCGTCTTGCTGCACATGGATGTTTTCCTGCAAGGTTGAGATTCACTGGGATGAAACCAGTCCTGATTTCTATATGATGCCCTGATATATGCTTAGGCAAGATGCTTTGCCATCTCTTGTGTCCCTGTGTACCAGGCACATGGATGCTCACTTTCCTAAGTCATCCTGATACCTTGGGCTGTGGTCTGCCATTACCCACCCCCTCACTACCCTTCAATGCTACCAGAGATCTCCCAGCACATGCTGCAACCACAGGAGTGGCTTTACCATGAGTCCTGGCCAAATGCAAGCTGCTATTTTCAACAAATGAATCTTTAACTTCTCTATAGATGTTAAACCATCTGTTGCACACTGAGAAATAGAGGAACAACATCAAGAGGAAAATCAGAGCTAATAACAGCTAGGAGAGCTAACACCAGTCCTGGGTTCGAGCCTCCTCCCTCTGAGAGAAGCAAATGCTTTTCAGGCTCACAAAACTCCCTGCCCTGTGCTCAGAAAGTTGTTTTGCACAGGGTAAACTGAGGTAATCAGGGGTGGAGAGACTTGTTTGGGACTGGTGGTGCCTTTGTGGGAAAGCCAAGGAGAGAACTCTCTTCTACATCCTTCTGTGGGGCTGTTCTGTCTCTCCTGGCGACCTGTTTCCCATAAAACTAAAACGAGATTTGAGGGGTCACCATCATCGAATTGCTCCAGCCTGGCTGGAAGAACACAAAATATTTCTGTCTCCCGCCCTCCCCCGTGACCTTCTCCAGGCATTGCGTAGGGACCTGTGTGCTGAAGCCAAACGTGACTGAAGACAAGGCTGAATTGTTTCCCTGTAAACAGCCTGCTCTCTGTCTGCACTGCCTCTGCGGACTCCAGCCCGACGCCTCGTGCCAAAGGGCAGCAGGACTGGAGGGGGAGGACAGGGCGTGCATGCTCCTGGGTGTTCCTAGAAGCCACAACAAGGTGGGGGACCTCCTCTGAGGGGATGCTCTGCTCCCTCTCTGCTGTATGTGAGCATTTCTGGGTGTTAAACGGTGGTTCTGCAGCTCCTCGACCCATAGAGCTGGAGTGGGAATCCCATGGGACAGCCCCAGTGCTTGAGCATGGTGGAGGGGAGCTTCTGGGTATGGGGGTGCAGAAATGTGAGTTGAGTGGTTTCCATAGGAATCAGGCATCTCAAAGCTGTGAATCTGAAGTCAGCTTCTCCAGGGGTGTTGAATGAATAACACACTGTACTAGCCACACTATGGCAGGAGTTTTATCCGCAAACCTTTCCTCCCCACCTATCTCCAAACTGACTTCTGCTGGAAGGTCAGTTTTCCCTTCAGAAGGGACCTCTGGAGATCACCTAGTCAACCCCCCCTTGCCTGAGCAGGATCACCTAGATTAAATCACACAGGAACATGTCCAGATTGCTCTTGAATGTCTCCAGAGGAGACTCCACAACCCCTCTGGGCAGCCTGTACCCGCACTCTGCCCCCTCACTGTGAAATAATTTAAAGGACCAGTGATGGGGCTTGTAGAGGTCCAGGTCCCCCTCTGAGTCATGTCCCACAATTATTCACATACCTCAATTATCAGCATGCCCCTGGCATTGTTTTGAGTCAAAGAAACAAGCACCCTCAAAAGAAAACCAGGAATAGCTCAGGAGATATCCAAGGTCACGATCTGCTCCCACTGGGAATTATCACAGCCACCTTGTTGTTGTGTACCTGAGATTATGTGTGTGGCACAAGTCCCCGGGCATTTAGTGCCCTTATGTTGGTGCAAACAAGGCTTATCCTGTAGACATAAAGCATCTCAACTAGTCATGTCGCTATCAAGTCTTCTTTTTCAGACTATATCAGACTCTCAGAGACTGAAACTGCCTTCTAGCAGCTGTTTTGCAACATCAAGGTGCTCCTACCTGAGCTACAGCATCTCTGCATCTGTGGGATGATCGCGTGACTTGCAGAGTGCCGAGACGTGGGCAAGGATATCTGCAGACAGCTTGGATTCAGGGCAAAAGTCATGTTGTGAAGTACCACACAGCAAACAGACTCCAGTTCTGCCTATGGTCCTTGCAGGGAAATACGGCTTTTCCCATCATTATTTAAATGCTGATGGAGTTTACTCTTTCCCAGTCAGACGTGACAACTATTGACACTTACTTGGCCACCAGTCCAGGGGCAAAGAAGGTGGTGAAAACCTCTGAAGCCAAATACTCCCTGGAACAACTTTGGCAGCTCTGGCTGGACTACTTTATCACACCCACAGTCACATTACCTAAGAGGACAGTTAGGCTTGTGGCGGGGCATACTGAAGCCACAAAAAGCAGTCAATTAACTTGTTAGCTTGAGTCAATAGAGCAGATTGTAATTAGAATTTGGCAAACGAGCCATGTTAACATAATTGCATACCTCCTCTGCTGTAAACCTTCAGCCAGAGCTAGAGTAGGAGGAGGAGGACCTATCTGTGTCTAACTGCTGTCTTCCAGCTTTTCCACTCACTGCTCTCCTTTGAAACCCAAATTGATCTGTTGAGTTTTTTGGTTTGGTTTTTGCTTTTTGGGGTTTTGG